>CAWUFW010018295.1:0-227066 GCA_963921515.1 Calotriton arnoldi | reverse complement strand
GATACCCGGCGTAAATAAATCCGCCAGGCATGGAAGCGGCAAAAATCCGCCCGCACACACCGCCTGAACACCGACCACGCCATTACGATTACACAAACCGAAAACCGCCATCGGCGGAAAATCACACAAAATACCGCCCGCCATCGTCCGAGTCGGAGTCAAACCGCCCGCCACGGACGGAAACACGCACGACAACACAAAACCGCCCGCCCTCACGGCCGACACACCGCACGTGAAATTACGATCGCACCGCCATGAGCGCGGAAAAACCACAAATATACCGCCCGCCAGCGCAAACAACGCCGATGAGAATCGACACGGCAGAAGCCATGGCGCCAACGTACCTGCACAGAAACCATCCGCACACAAAACCAATAGCACACAACATGGCCAACAAGTCCACACAGCAAGGCACGCACAAATACACAAGCACAGTACACATCCCGAAAACACCCCCGGACAAACAAAAAATACAAAGGCCAGAACCCCAGACACAACACACCTGAAAACAACAGACCATGAGGACACACCCACATAGGTGAGTACAAAAGCAGCACTCCCACAGACCACAACCCCTTGCTACATTGCAAACCAGAGAGGAGAGGAGAGGACACAGTGACACAGCAAGGACAGCAGCACACCACAGAAACGCACACATCACTACCACCACCACCACCACCACCACCACCAAACACCACCACCACCACCACCACACCCCGGCACCACAAACCCCATGCACATTACACAACACACACCGCACCAGCACCACAAACACCATGGCACCACAAAGAATGCCCAAGTTCACGCCCATGGAGCTGACGGTCATGGTCGACGAGATCATCAAGGTGTACCCACAAATCTATGGGAACATGGTCCAGCACACACCACTAGCCACCAGAAACAGAATGTGGAACCGGATCGTAGACCAGGTCAATGCAGTCGGGACCCTGCCCAGGAACAGAGTCGAGATTAACAAACGTTGGAATGACGTAAAGAGCCTGGTCAAGAAGAAGGAGGGCAAAAACAGAGAGCTGGCTGCCGTCACTGGCGGAGGGAATCCCGCGCTCTTTAAGACCTTCAAAGCGTGGGAGGAGAAGGTGCGAGTCGTAATACATCCGGAGATCCTCGCCGGATTAGCAGGGGAGTGGAGGCTGGTAAGTACAAACTAATGTATACCAGCACACCGCTATGTACTCACATGCGCAACTACCATGCCACAGCTCCCAGGGACAAACACCCCCATGTCCAGCACACAATACACAACACATCACACACACATGCAACAGACACTACCACACACAGCCCAAACCGAACAACTGTAAGATGCGTGGGGACATGTGTACACTAAGCCAGCCACGTAACCACCAACAGGTCCCCAAATATGCCAGAAGCGCCACAACGAGCACCCACCACACCCATGTGTCCGCCACAGCTGCACTAACCGACAAGTAACAGGTAAGTGGCAGGAACACAAAGTGCAGTGGGTGGGACGGGTGGACAGCCCAAGTACAACACACACCAGGCCCCAGTCCCACAGCACAGCAAGGAGGAGCATCCCCCACACCCCACAGCCACGTGTCAGCCACCGCAGTGCACAACGACAGCCGAAAGGCAGACATCACGGTCCACAGCAATCGGTGTCAGTGGGTGTCCAGCCACCCCCACGACCCACAACACCCCCCCACCCCCACAGACCTGCAACATGGAGCACCCCCCGCTTAGAGCCATGTGGCATCCAGTACAGTGCACGCACGAACAACTTGCAGGTGGGAAACTGGACAGGGCTGGATTACTGGAGGCATGAGGACCATAACACGACCAACACATGGGACATGTCACGTAGCAGACGAACACGCAGCACCGCCCACCGTCACGAACAAGTGAACAATGTGCACACGGACATGAACAACAGACTCACACCCCACATGACCCATCACAGACATAGCAACACCCAAGGAGCCACGTCTGCATGCACAAGCCACACTGAATATAGTCCCACACGGCAGCCACTGTGCAACTCATCACACACAACCGAAACACCATTGAAGTCCTGTCCATGTAGCCCCTACTGCCTGTCAACCACACACCCCACAACTACGCCTATGTAAGACAAACAACACTAGACGCAACAGAGCGGAACAACATAAATGCACACGAACACCACTGAACCCATCAAACTCACAGACACACCATGCACATACAACATACCATCCATCCCATCCGTCAGCCCCAGTCTCATGAAAGGCATGTCATCCGCACAGCTGCCACACATACAGCAGTCACGCTAAGACACATGCCCATGACCAACCATGTGCCAGAAGTCAATTAAGCGCACGACACACTGTGAGCAACAACACACAACATGGGCCACACCCCCCCCGAGCACTGCAGTGATGCACATGGCACAGGGCAGCACGCACACCAAGGAGATGGGACAACTGCAATACGTTGGCTGGCACACAACTATCACTCACTCATAACGATGCGTCCAATGCCATGTCCAGTAATCACAACAGACAGCAAATATGCAGGCCATGTCAAGCATGCACACACCTCAAACCATGCACTGTCATGCTGCCACAACACATGTCACGTTCGGCACCCATGGCTCACAGCATGTACCCCAAAAGCATATCCCCTCCCAAATGCGAATCTGGGGCATGGCCCCCATGTTGCCATATGCGTTCCTAAAGCGTTCCATTTGAACCCCAAAAGCATATCCCCTCCCAAATGCGAATCTGGGGCATGGCCCCCATGTTGCCATATGCGTTCCTAAGCGTTCCATTTGAACCCCAAGCATATCCCCTCCCAAATGCGAATCTGGGGCATAGCCCCCATGTTGCCATATGCGTTCCTAAGCGTTCCATTTGAACCCCAAGCATATCCCCTCCAATGCGAATCTGGGGCATGGCCCCATGTTGCCATATGCGTTCCTAAGCGTTCCATTTGAACCCAAAGCATATCCCCTCCCAAATGCGAATCTGGGGCATGGCCCCCATGTTGCCATATGCGTTCCTAAGCGTTCCATTTGAACCCCAAAAGCATATCCCCTCCCAAATGCGAATCTGGGCATGGCCCCCATGTTGCCATATGCGTTCCTAAGCGTTCCATTTGAACCCCAAAGCATATCCCCTCCCAAATGCGAATCTGGGGCATGGCCCCCATGTTGCCATATGCGTGCCTAAGCGTTCCATATGAACCCCAAAAGCAAAGTACAAACCAGACCCAGGATGGGCCAGGAGCCCGCATACACCAGAGTCACAATGAGTAGGGGCACAGCAACACACCCATCGGCATGGCCAATCCGTCCCATGCCACATGTGCACAGCACACAGTCCCATTGCCTAGCACACACAACTACAGATGCCACAGCCACACACTCGCCTCCGGGAAACCCATGTACGAGATTGCACGAACTGCCAATGTCAGACGACAAATACATACTTCGCCAGGTGCAACACAATAACAAATCTCATTCTCTCCACAGGTGACGAACTGCCGGATGCTGGGGATGGAGACAGCAGCCAGCACAGCCAGCCCACAAGCCCCCAACGAGGACACACGGATCTGGAGGATCTGTCCTCCTCTTCGGACACGGACCACCAAGCAGGCCCATCTGGTGTGGCAGGGCCCAGCCGCTCCCCAGGACCCCTCCTACCCACCAACCCATCATCCAGGGATGCTGAACAGTCCCAGCCCCCTGCTGCCACTGTCGTTGCGGCCACACCCACGGTCATTGCGGCCACTACCACTGCCGCAACCGCCACCATCGCCGCACCGACCACCACCGCCACCACCACCACCACGTCTTCGCTGGCACCAGCCCCAGCGCAGGTGGTGGCCCGGCCGACTGGATCCACCCTGGGAGCCACAGCGAGGACCGTGGTGTGCAATGTGGCTAGTGGGCAGGCCGGTGGCAGCAGGACTGGTAGGAGGAGCAGGGTCAGGGAAACGCCAGCCTCCCTGGGAGCCATGCCCTGCCTCAAATGGCCAGAGTCCTTGGGGCCTATGAAGAGGCCCAAGGACAATGGGTCAGGTCTGCTACAGACACGCGGGAGGTGCTGGGGGTGCTGAGGTCCATGGACGCCCATATGGGCCAATTCGTGTCCCGTATGGACCAACTCGTGGACCTCATGGGCCAGCTGGTGGTGGCGGTGGGGTCACAGGCAAGGCCAGCAACACCACCTCCGCCACCACCTGCTAGGGCGCAGGGTCGGGCAGCAGTGTCCACTTCCCCTGCGTCCACAGCCAGTGAGCACACCTCACCCACCACCAGCAGGTCGCCACCACACACCCCCCTCCCAAACGTGGAAGGGGCCGTCCGAAGAGGAAACAGATCTCCCGGGAGGACTTCGCACGCTCCAGTCGCAAGTGAGGCAGCCAGCCAGCCTTCCGCCAGCCTTCCTTGACCAGCCACTGCATTGACTTGCTCTACGATCCCACTCCACACAGCCATCTGGATGGCATGTGTGTGTTGGACTATGGACATAGAACCAGTGGGTACACCCTGAGCTTCACGCAGCCATGACCGACAGCTCATTGTCACTGCACGCACCACTTTTGTCATCACCTTACACACAATCACATGTCACAGTTTGGAATAAATGCACCTTTTTCACTAACTGCTGTTTGTGCCCTGTGTTTTATTTGTACGGAATACAACGGCCACCTTGGGCGGAAAGGCACCTGATGCGTGGCATGGCAATGGAATCCGGAGGGCCTGTAGGGACCTAGGGGTGGGAGACAGAACAGGAGCACATTCAATGAGTGTGTCACACACCCATCACACAGTACATGTCAACAACTACAAGCAATGTACACACATCGCACAGAGCAATAGGGCACAATGCCACAGTCACCAACAGTGGCATACTACCCTGGCCATGGAGCGTTGACACACTGCACGCAGTGAACATACGGCCACCCTGACACAGCACACACACACCTGCACAGATACAGACACATCATCCGTCGTACATGGACACTCACCGTCAAGTGAAGTAGCGGGCGATGAGCTGCTGGCGCACATTCCCAGCTTCCTCCTCTCCGCTGTCCACCTCACTCGAGCTGTCCTGGTCTGCGGGCTGGGGCCCTGGTTGATCTCCGTCATCCACAATGAGGGGGATCTGCTTCCGAATGGCCAGATTGTGCAGCATGCAGCACGCCACCACTATCTGGCACACCTTCTGTGGGGAGTACGCCAGTGCACCCCCGGTGCGGTCCAGGCACCTGAACCTGGACTTGAGGAGGCCAAAGGTACGCTCGACCACACGTCTGGTCCTCCCATGTGCCTCATTGTATCGATCGTCTGCTGGGGTGCGAGGATTCCTCAATGGACTGAGCAGCCATGCCCCATTCGGATACGCAGAGTCACCTGGGTGTGAGGGACACAGAGAACCGTTGCTATTCCAACTGGACAGGGGACAGCATCGCACAACCAGCACGCTACACCACTCCACATACTCACCGACAATACAGCCACGATCCTGTTGCAGATTGGCCATCAGTCGTGGCAAGATGCTGTTGCGCATTATGTGTGCGTCATGGGCCGAGCCTGGGAACTTTGCACACACGTGGGTGATCACCATGTCCGCAAGGCACACCACTTGCACATTCAGGGAGTGCGTGTGCTTCCTGTTGCGGTACAGGTGCTCAGTGGCCTGTGGTGGAACAAGGCCAACATGTGTGCAGTCAATGGCTCCCACGACGTGTGGGATTCTGCCAAGGGCATAGAATGCACCCTTCACTGCCGCCAATTCACGAGCCCTGGGGAATCTGATGTACCTGTTCCGGTACAGCATCATGGCTGCCAGTACATCCCTCAGCACCTTGCTGAACATGGGCTGGGACATCCCTCCTCCACTGCCCACTGTGTGCTGGAATGACCCAGTGGCGAAGAAATGCATGGCGGCCATCACCTTAGCCGTGGGGGTGACAGCAGTCGGATACACCCTGCGGGGACGGAGATGGGGCTCTAACATGGCACACAGTCGATGCAGAGTTGGCCTGTCCAGCCGAAACTTCCTGATTACCTCTGTATCGTCCATGTCCGCCAGCAATTGGTATGGGCGGTCAATGTTCGGTCTCCGCCTAGGGACAATGGCAGAGGACACATGTCAAAGCAACACGGCACATAGCAATTTCGCATACACATCACTGACATGACTGAGCAAGCACATGAGCCACAGCCCAGCTGTCAAGCTGGGACGGCACGGCCACAATACACTTACACAGGTCTCCCAACAATGGCAATGGCAAGTGAGACATACCACTGCCATGTGCATGCACATGGGGATCTAGGCCCCAATGACTTGCGGGGCGTGCTGATGGGGACTGACTGCATATTCGTCAAGCGGCAACGCCACGGCAACATGAGTGTCTGCTGAGCATGGAACTGCTTCCGAGGCTGGATGAGTATGGCACACGACGACGACGATGTGGGCACGGGCTGAGCGGCCAATACAAGTGGGACCTGTGGCACGAGGGGATATGAGACAGTAGTAGGTGTCAGCACTGCACCCTATGTACAGCACTGTACGGATCACACCTCCCAAAACATTGACTGGTGTCCACATTGACAGCCCCATGCCAAGACGGCTGTGTGCTTGCAGTCACACGTCACAGGTGAGAGGTTACATTGCACGTGCCAGGTGGCAGACGTACATAGTGGGAGCTGGCATGTGTGTGCATGTGTCTCCTGTTCAGGATCCACCAGATGGGCGCTGACTCTGTACTGACCATTGGACACAGCATGTTCCGTGGAAGGCTTGTGTGTGTGGGATGGTGGCACTGGATGTGCCTCCGTTGGGTGGGGGGCCATGCACAGGGCGGGTACGTCGATGATTGCGCATTGTTGGTCACGGTGGGTGCACCAACTAAGATGTGTTGCCCTGTGTTCAATTCCTATGTCCGCATGATGATGGACTGTAGATGTGGGCAGACTACACATTGGTCGATGTGCTGTCTATATGCATGTGCCTTCACACCAGGCACAGCTGCCCCTGCACATGTGACCCCTGCTGGACTCGCTGCTGGGTCTGTGGAGCTGATGCACCTTCTGCGCGTGGGGCGGACAGCTCTCCTCACTTCCCTCATTGCGCATGTCATGTCTTTGCCGCAGGTGACATGGATCATGGAGGGCCCACATGTACGCGTGGGTAGGCTACACATGATTGTTCACTGGTCGCCACCCCCAGTCAGTGTTTCGAATGGGAAGGTTGTCGTGCTGGTGGTATGTTCGATGTGGCGGATGGGCGGGCCTAGGTGCGGGCTTACATTCCGGACATGGGGGGTAGTTGGATTGGCGACTAGTTGCAGTACACACGGGACACGTCTCTTCCTTTCCACATCTGGGTCATCCCTTGTACTAACTGACAGTGATACAGTCATCTTCGCCCCAGCCCTCATGTCCTCCCCTCGCCCCCCAATATGCATGCTCACCTGCGAGGCTAGCGCTTGCACAGGCAGCCCCAAGCTCGCACCAGAGAGGGCAAGGAGTGTATGTGTGGGTCAGTTGCACGAGTGGGCTGTCTCAGGGTATGATGTGTGGCGGGACGCCGTCCACCTGCGTGGTGCCCCAAATGGAGACCCGGCCTGCATGGACTATGCATCACAGTCTTCGCCTTCCGGATCCGCCACCTGCGACACCCAGTGGCTGTGGCTGCCCTTGCGGCCAGGCCGCGTCCGTCTGTGGCTGATGGCCCACACATTCACTCTTTGGCCTCTCTGGGGAGGGCTCGGGGGTGGTGGCGCACGCGCTTGCACTTAGTCGCAATGGCATGTGGCGTGGTTGGTATGATGGGCAATGGATGGGATGGTGCGAGCCACCTCCCGTGACGTCAGTGCTGCTCGTGCTGTGGTGCGTCCCCCTACACTTCCATCTGACTTGTGCCATGCTAGACGTTGAGGTTCTATTGCCTGCGTGATATGACCAGGAGGAGCGCGAGGAGACCTCTCACACACCATGCTCCACTGCCATCCCGTGCCCTGTATCGCCTGTGCGGATTGACTATGTTGGGGTTACACCTGGTCGACTGGGGCTGTGTGTGCCTTGTCAAGGGGCATGGCGGGCGCACAACAGGATCCAGCTTGTCCACAGAGGGTGGGCTGAGGTGCGCCTGGTACCGCTTTGTACGTGTGCCCGGCTGCTGTGCACACACGTGTTCACTCCCCCCGACAGGTGTCCTCTCACAATGCCCAGGGAAGCGGTGGTGTACTGTTCATGACCCCTCCCAACACGGCGTGCTCCAACTTGGCATGTGCGCATCTACCCGTCGCACCCACCCACCTGAGCACTGCGTCCATACGACTTCACACGACACATGTGTGTCTTCCACAGTAGTGCTACTCATTTGCGTTGACATCCAATACCAGTGGACTACATGGTCATGTCACGACTGCCGTGTACTTCACATACTCTCATCCTCTCTCATTCGTACTTGTGAAATGAGTCAGCGGAGACAGTTTTGGTTTCAAACATTATATTGAGTCTTCTGTCCTCTGTGATGCAGTATAGTGGACACTACTGGCAGCGGAATACATGTTGAGGATATACTGAGCATGATTACAAATTGGATAGGGTGGGGTTACATGTGATTGGCTGTTGCATGTGGGATGTGGGCTTCAGAGTACATCTGCTTGGCCAAGGCTGTGCTAATGTACATTTACGTATAGCTGCGGAGCTGCGGACTTTGACACAGACGGTATACATGTAGCCTACCAGACCGCTCGGCATCATGGGCACAGTCCATCTCAGTTCCATGTGACAGGTTTGCTGCGGTTGTTCCTCATGCACGCGTGCATGTGAGATGACATCAGGGCATGTGCTTGCGTGCATGCAGCGGCGTGCCACTTGTTGTTGCACTGTGGTGGTTACTGGACATGTCACAGTCACTGGGGTCGTGTTGTTGTTGTATGCACTTGTCGTCCATGCAAAGGTCCTGGTATGGGATTCCCGGGGCGGGGGTGGGAGGGGTGCAGCACCCACAGACTCCAGGCGACCTATTCATGTCCACTGAGCGGTGTGTGTGTCCATGTGCGCTGGATCCATGTCGTGTCCTGGTTGTTCGTGCAGTTCCGTCCATGTGGGTGCGATACACAGAGCCCATGCCACTGCCTCCCACGATGCATGCGGTGTTCCTGGATGTGATGGGGAACAGTGTGCATGTCCCGGTCATATCCGATGTCATGGCGATGTCGTTGATGGTGTGGTTACAGTTGCCGGTCGTTTGGTATGGCTGTTGTGGTGGTGACTGGCCAGTCCGTGCGGAAGCTGAGCATGGGTGCGGGGTTGGACTTCATAGGTCACTCGGGGAACCTGCGTTGTGGTCCGACGTATTTACAGGTTGTCAGGTATGCGATGCCGTCCAGCAGGGCTTCCATGTCATTGGTGGTGTACATGTTTGCCAGCCAATGAAGCGGATGGTGGCTGTCAAGGTGTTGTTCGTAGGTTGTCCCTTGGAGGACCATGATGGGGCATGCTGGGTGACATTCGATGTAGCTGTTCTCGATGATCCGTCGTGTGGAGGCACAGTGGTTCCATTTCAGTGCGGGTGCGATGTTGGCCACATACGCCATGCCCCCATAGGCAGAGCAGGCCCTGTCGTGTGCGTCCAGAGGGAGGAGTAGTGGTAGCAGGTCCGCCTTCAGACATGCCGGGTTGGAGAGGCATATCTCGACGGGATGCTGGTAGGGACACCTCCGACAGTAGAAGACGGGCATGACGCAGCTGAACAATGTGATGCGGTAAGTCAGTCGGTAACTTACGTTCAGCAGGGACAGGAGATCGCATCCCAATGTATGTATCAGGTTGGTTTTGTACAGCTTGAGCTGTTCGGCGTAGTTGGGTAGGTGTGTTGCGGTTGCCATTTCGCAGCGGTTCGTTGAGGTGGCGTGCTCCGGCTGTGTGTGCAGTCTGCAATGTGCACGCTCCGGGGTTGCTGTGAGCTCTGTGTAGTCGTAGGGAGACAGGACTTGTGTTCTGTTGGCTTGTTTGGAGGACACGGGCCCTCTTCCCACATGCTTCTCAGACAGTTCAAGGTCAGTGCTGTGTGACTCCTTCCAATTAACTTGCATGTGGCCGACATGGGGGAGTGTTTTCTTCTTTCTTCCCCGTCCGTTGTGTGCTTCTGTGATATGCGCTATCTGCCGTGTGGTCGGTCTCCTCGGCATGCCTGTGTTGGTCTATTCTTGGACAATGGCTGTATTCACCGGCTTCTGTCGTAGGGCTGTGGTTTCGGAGTTGGAATGGAAGGTCATTCAGTGCTGTCTGCTCTCCCTTGTGTGGGCGGCAGGCTGCCTTTCCGCTCTGCGTTGGGCCTTGTGTGTGGATGTTATTCTTGGGCCACCTGTTGTCGGTCCCCGGGCTCTTTGGTGTTCCGTTTCATATGTCTTGTTCATATGTGCAGGGTGGTATGGGTTTTTCAGTGTGGTACTGGCGTTCCTCTTCCCGAAGGGGCCCTGCTTCTCCTAGTTGGTGTTGCCGCCGCTGTGTGCTACGCCATGTTTGTTACACTGGGGTGTGTCCTGCTGTTGCGTGACTTCACTGACATGTGTGCGTCGGTTGTGTGGCGTTGGGTGTTGTCCGTGAATTGGGCGTTGGGGACATGTCTGTGGCAGGCCTGTCACGTGTCATGTGCGTTCGGGGTGGGGCTGATGTGTGTGCTGCTTGGTTGTGTCCCTGTGTCTGTGTGCGACGCATGCATGGCGCTGCGGTTGGCCTCTGCGTTGTGCGCATGTGTGGCGGCGTCATCGGCGCTTTGGGGCCGTGACGGGGTGGTTGGTTCCTAGTCCCAGGTGGTGTGTACACATGTGTTCCGCGATGTTAGGATTTGGCCTGTGTGTCATATGTGGATGCAATGGTGGATGTGTAGTGTGCACGCGCTGGTGGGGGGTTGTCCGCTTTTTCCGCCCTTGCACTGTGTGCGCTGTTTGCGTGCACTTGTTGTGTGTGTGCCTACCTGCGTCTCCGCGGTACGTTGCGTCCTTGGTGGTGCATCAGCAGAAGCATGGGAAGGGCCTGCAGTGCTGGATTCATGCCCGGGGTGCCGCTTCTTCGTTGTCCGTGCTCTGCGTCCGTGTTACCGCCTCTCTTTCACGTGCGGTGTCTCTTGGCCGTGGGAGCCGTTTGTTTGCGGCATCGTAATTTATGCGCCGGGCGGGACGTGTTTCGTCGGACGGTGTGTGTCAGTTGTGCTGCGCCGCTACGTGAACGGGCGCACTTTGATGGCGGACGGTGTTGCTGGCTTGCCGGCGGTGTTTGGCCTGCTTTTCGCATCGTAATTGGGCGGGCGTGTGGACTGCTGCGTGCCGGCGGTAACTGGTGGTTTTTGCATCCGCCAGCACGGCGGTTGTGCTTCCGCCCGCCATCGTAATGAGCCCCTTAATGAGTTAAATTTTATATGGTTACACTTTTTATTATGTTTTGGGCGTGTTATTTTGTAACCGGGTAATGTCGTTTTGTGTCATTTTGGTTGAAGAGAAGCTCGCGGTTGGGAGATACTTCACGTCGCTGAAGGTAAGGTTTGTTTTCTTTGTTTTAACTAAGTTTTAAATATATTTTGAACCTAGTTAGATACTGTTTAGTGTAGTTAGATGTTTATTAGTTATATTCGGAAATGTTATATGTTATAGTTACGTGTCGTGTTTTTACGTATTGTTAACGTTGTGTAGGCCTGTTTAGAGAGTTACGATTTCGGTGTTTAATGTATATTTTTATCAAATTTAAAGCTAGTAGTAATGTTAGTAACTGTTTATGTGTTATTTTATGTGGGTGGGAATGTATGTGCTTTAGTTTTCACACTATTTTCTTTTCAGCAGTTCTTCGTATCGGAAGGAGTCGTTTTGTTTTTTAAACAAGTGTTTGTTAGTTTTATTGACTAATATATTTGTAACACTTCTTTAAATTTTTCGGTTTTCCTGGAGCGTTTTTTACTATTTTATACATTTTCGGGTTTTTTATGGTTTTCCTATGGACATTTGCTACATGGATTATTATTTTTTCCTACAGTTGTATTTTTTCATTTTTTTTGGGAAACTGTATTTTTTAATCTTTCTATTGTGTTAGTGGAAAATGGAATTTATAGCATTTGGGCAAAAACTGGTAAGTTTATTTATTATTATTTATTGTGGGTGGGTAATGTTTATTATTATTGTTGTTGTATTTTATTTTATTCCAAATATTATTAATGTGTGTTAATATATATTTTTAAAATCTAAATATATGTTACACACAGTAATTATTTTTGTGATAGAATAAATAAATTTTACTTTTATGGTATGTTTGATAGATGAGTAATTTGTCATTTATTTGTATTAATGCTTTAAAGAAGAGTTTTGGATATTATGTTTAGGTATTCCAGGCCTTTTGTACTAGGATACAATTTTACTTGTTGTTCTAGATATTTATGCATTTGTTTAGTTTGTTTTGATGTTTTTGGAGTTAATTGAGTTATGGATTGTTCCATTCGGAACTCTTGATAACTCTGTTCTTTTTGTAGGCATGATATAAATTTTTCTAGTGTTGGTTTTGTTCTGCCTGTTGATTGAAGAAAGGCATTATGCCATCCTTCGACTGCGTTATTAGTTTTGGATTCCCCATTTAATGTGCTTCTGTATACGTTCCACCAGGGTATTAAGAATTTAGGGTTTCTTCTGTGGCCAGATCTGTGTAGTCTCCCGACCCATGTATCTTCAAAATAGTCTAATAGTGGACTTAGTTTTGCTTCATTTTCTTTGTAGAAGGCGCTGTCTATTAAGATGTTGTAATGTTCTGTGACGTCTGTATCAGGTACATAAGCTAGGGCTGTTAATTTTTTTATTTGATATGCAAAAGAAGAGTTAGTTGCATATTCTATGCTTAGTGCAGATTTTTGCATGTGTCTCCATAAGCACTGATTAAAATGATAGTAACAGCCTTGGATGCAGGTATGGGGGTGTGTTTTTAATATAGTATTAATCATTGACTGTTCAAAATCTAGGATTATTTTTTGTGGAGAAAAGTCATTAGTTTTTTGTTTTATTGTATTTAATAGTTCCATGTATGTGGAGTTCTGTTTGTTTGGTAATAATGCGTAAATTAATGGTATATTGCAATTGTGATGTAGCCCATGTATTGTGTACAGTTGGAAAAAGGGTTTGGGACATATAGTAAAAGTACCATCCATCATCCAGTATTGACATTCTTGTAGTTTTAATAGATTAGTTGCAGTTCCAAAAATTATTAATCTTTTGTCATTGCTTTTATTATCAAAAATGACAAATGGTTCTTTGTTTAAAGTGATACTTTGTTTAGGACTTATAATAACTTCACTGTATGTTTTAGGAATTGGGGTGGAAGTAGTAGTAATTTTTTTAGTACGTGCTATAGTTCTCTTTAGTGAAGCTACAGATGGCATTTGTGTAGTAGCAGTTTTAGGAATTTTGGGAAGCTGTTCTTTTAAAATTACACTTGTAGGTTTTTGAGAACTTGTACTAGCTTCCTTTATTGTTTCTAATGCAGATCTGACTTCTATTTCTGTTATGTTTGGTGGGTGGTTATGTTCTCTAGTATACAGTACTGTTGTTTCCCTAGTTGTAGCACGCCCATAACATTTATCAGAGTAGTATTTACAGCATTTCCAGTTCACTTTTAATCCAAATTGTTTTTCTTGTGTGTAAGTGTATCCCATATAGCATAGTAACATTTTTCCTTTCTGGCTTGTTATAAATTCAGCTCCTTCAGTCATTTTGATGTATGTTTATCTATGAAAAATATATATTATTGTTATTAACTATGTTGTTCTATGTATTTCAATTTAAGTAAAAAA
The DNA here is from genome assembly GCA_963921515.1 of Calotriton arnoldi. Taxonomy (NCBI): domain Eukaryota; kingdom Metazoa; phylum Chordata; class Amphibia; order Caudata; family Salamandridae; genus Calotriton; species Calotriton arnoldi. The sequence goes on along the minus strand of CAWUFW010018295.1, from coordinate 213,261 downwards.
GCATTTGTTTACAATATACTTACAAAGTTGGTCTTTATGTATTTTAGTTTGATGACTTTTCTTGGTTAGTTGTGGAATGTTCTTTCTGTATTTTGTTTGTCTGGAAAAAAAATACATTTGTTTTATTATTTGTTTCTATAATTTTTTATACGGTGTGGGTAGGGGATTTGGAATTGATTTTGACTTTCTGTTGTTGTTTAATAAATTTGTTTAAAATTTGTTGGTAAATACTTACTTTGTTACGTGTATATTTATTTTGGTGTTTTCTGTAGTTTGTTAGTTTCCTGTAGAGTTTCCTGTAGTGGTAATATAAAATAGAAAGAAGACATTCATTAATTAATAGGTTATGTATATTATTAATTACAGTTTTTTACTTTTAGTATTATATATTTTTAATTTAGTTTACTTACTTTTGATAGAGTTAATTATTTGGTATATGTTGATCTTCTTATATCTGTAGTTGAATTCCTGTAGAGTTTCTCCTTCTTTAGTTTTCTTTCTTTTGGGTGTGGAGTAGAAATGAAGTTTAACTGTTTATATAGTGTGTTGGATGTTGTAATTTCGATTTTATTGGTTAGTTTGAATTTGCAGTTTTTCTATTGGTTAATTTGTATTTTTTTAAATCATTTAGTAGTTAGTTTCCAAATAAGGAAAACGCTAATTAGTAGTAAGTTATGTATAAATTAGTATATATTTTTAAATAGCTTTTGTTATGTATTATATATTATATAATTGAATTCTAATAGTAATATTTTATATTATTAATGTTTAATGTATTAGGGGCCCATTACGATGGCGGGCGGAAGCACCACCGCCGTGCTGGCGGATGCAAAAAGCACCAGTTACCGCCGGCACGCAGCAGTCCACACGCCCGTCCAATTACGATGCGAAAAGTAGGCCAAACACCGCCGGCAAGCCAGCAACACCGTCCGCCATCAAAGTGCGCCCGTACACGTAGCGGCGCAGCCCAACTGACACACACCGTCCGACGAAACACGTCCCGCCCGGCGCATAAATTACGATGCCGCAAACAAACGGCTCCCACGGCCAAGAGATACCGTACGACAAACCGAAGCGGCAACACGGATGCCGAGCACGGACAACGAAGAAGCGGCTCCCCGAGCATGAATCCAGCACTGCAGGCCCTCCCCATGCTCCTGCTGATGCACCACCAAGGACGCAACGTACCGCGGAGACGCAGGTAGGCACACACACAACAAGTGCATGCAAACAGCGCACACAGTGCAAGGGCGGAAAAAGCGGACAACCCCCCACCAGCGCGTGTACACAACACATCCACCATTGCATCCACATATGACACACAGGCCAAATCGTAACATCGCGGAACACATGTGTACACACCACCTGGGACTAGGAACCAACCACCCCGTCACGGCCCCAAAGCGCCGATGACGCCGCCACACATGCGCACAACGCAGAGGCCAACCGCAGCGCCATGCATGCGTCGCACACAGACACAGGGACACAACCAAGCAGCACACACATCAGCCCCACCCCGAACGCACATGACACGTGACAGGCCGGCCACAGACATGTCCCCAACGCCCAATTCACGGACAACACCCAACGCCACACAACCGACGCACACATGTCAGTGAAGACACGCAACAGCAGGACACACCCCAGTGTAACAAACATGGCGAAGCACACAGCGGCGTCAACACCAACTAGGAGAAGCAGGGCCCCTTCGGGAAGAGGAACGCCAGTACCACACTGAAACACCCATACCACCCTGCACATATGAACAAGACATATAAAACGGAACACCAAAGAGCCCGGGGACCGACAACAGGTGGCCCAAGAATAACATTCACACACAAGGCCCAACGCAGAGCGGAAAGGCAGCCTGCCGCCCACACAAGGGAGAGCAGACAGCACTGAATGACCTTCCATTCCAACTCCGAAACCACAGCCCTACGACAGAAGCCGGTGAATACAGCCATTGTCCAAGAATAGACCAACACAGGCATGCCGAGGAGACCGACCACAGGGCAGATAGCGCATATCACAGAAGCACACAACGGACGGGGAAGAAAGAAGAAAACACTCCCCCATGTCGGCCACATGCAAGTTAATTGGAAGGAGTCACACATCACTGACCTTGAACTGTCTGAGAAGCATGTGGGAAGAGGGCCCGTGTCCTCCAAACAAGCAAACAGAACACAAGTCCTGTCTCCCTACGACTACACAGAGCTCACAGCAACCTCGGAGCGTGCACATTGCAGACTGCACACACAGCCGGAGCACGCCACCACAACGCACCGCTGGGAAATGGCAACCGCAACACACCTACCCAACTACGCCGAACAGACTCAAGCTGTACAAAACCAACCTGTTCCATACATTGGGATGCGATCTCCTGTCCCTGCTGAACGTAAGTTACCGACTGACTTACCGCATCACATTGTTCAGCTGCGTCATGCCCGTCTTCTACTGTCGGAGGTGTCCATACCAGCATCCCGTCGAGATATGCCTCTCCAACCCGGCATGTCTGAAGGCGGACCTGCTACCACTACTCCTCCCTCTGGACGCACACGACAGGGCCTGCTCTGCCTATGGGGGCATGGCGTATGTGGCCAACATCGCACCCGCACTGAAATGGGACCACTGTGCCTCCACACGACGGATCATCGAGAACAGCTACATCGAATGTCACCCAGCATGCCCCATCATGGTCCTCCAAGGGACAACTTACGAACAACACCTTGACAGCCACCATCCGCTACATTGGCTGGCAAACATGTACACCACCAATGACATGGAAGCCCTGCTGGACGGCATCGCATACCTGACAACCTGTCAATTCGTCGGACCACAACGCAGGTTCCCCGAGTGACCTATGATGTCCAACCCCGCACCCATGCTTAGCTTCCGCACGGACTGGCCAGTCACCACCACAACAGCCATACCAAACGACCGGCAACTGTAACCACACCATCAACGACATCGCCATGACATCGGATATGACCGGGACATGCACACTGTTCCCCATCACATCCAGGAACACCGCATGCATCGTGGGAGGCAGTGGCATGGGCTCTGTGTATCGCACCCACATGGACGGAACTGCACGAACAACCAGGACACGACATGGATCCAGCGCCCATGGACACACACACCGCTCAGTGGACATGAATAGGTCGCCTGGAGTCTGTGGGTGCTGCACCCCTCCCACCCCCGCCCCGGGAATCCCATACCAGGACCTTTGCATGGACGACAAGTGCATACAACAACAACACGACCCCAGTGACCGTGACATGTCCAGTAACCACCACAGTGCAACAACAAGTGGCACGCCGCTGCATGCACGCAAGCACATGCCCTGATGTCATCTCACATGCACGCGTGCATGAGGAACAACCGCAGCAAACCTGTCACATGGAACTGAGATGGACTGTGCCCATGATGCCAAGCGGTCTGGTAGGCTACATGTATACCGTCTGTGTCAAAGTCTGCAGCTCCGCAGCTATACGTAAATGTACATTAGCACATCCTTGGCCAAGCAGATGTCACTCTGAAGCCCACATCCCACATGCAACAGCCAATCACATGTAACCCCACACCCTATCCCATTTGCAATCATGCTCAGTATATCCTCAACATGTATTCCGCTGCCAGTAGTGTCCACTATACTGCATCACAGAGGACAGAAGACTCAATATAATGTTTGAAACCAAAACTGTCTCCGCTGACTCATTTCACAAGTACGAATGAGAGAGGATGAGAGTATGTGAAGTACACGGCAGTCGTGACATGACCATGTAGTCCACTGGTATTGGATGTCAACGCAAATGAGTAGCACTACTGTGGAAGACACACATGTGTCGTGTGAAGTCGTATGGACGCAGTGCTCAGGTGGGTGGGTGCGACGGGTAGATGCGCACATGCCAAGTTGGAGCACGCTGTGTTGGGAGGGCTCATGAACAGTACACCACCGCTTCCCTGGGCATTGTGAGAGGACACCTGTCGGGGGGAGTGAACACGTGTGTGCACAGCAGCCGGGCACACGTACAAAGCGGTACCAGGCGCACCTCAGCCCACCCTCTGTGGACAAGCTGGATCCTGTTGTGCGCCCGCCATGCCCCTTGACAAGGCACACACAGCCCCAGTCGACCAGGTGTAACCCCAACATAGTCAATCCGCACAGGCGATACAGGGCACGGGATGGCAGTGGAGCATGGTGTGTGAGAGGTCTCCTCGCGCTCCTCCTGGTCATATCACGCAGGCAATAGAACCTCAACGTCTAGCATGGCACAAGTCAGATGGAAGTGTAGGGGGACGCACCACAGCACGAGCAGCACTGACGTCACGGGAGGTGGCTCGCACCATCCCATCCATTGCCCATCATACCAACCACGCCACATGCCATTGCGACTAAGTGCAAGCGCGTGCGCCACCACCCCCGAGCCCTCCCCAGAGAGGCCAAAGAGTGAATGTGTGGGCCATCAGCCACAGACGGACGCGGCCTGGCCGCAAGGGCAGCCACAGCCACTGGGTGTCGCAGGTGGCGGATCCGGAAGGCGAAGACTGTGATGCATAGTCCATGCAGGCCGGGTCTCCATTTGGGGCACCACGCAGGTGGACGGCGTCCCGCAACACATCATACCCTGAGACAGCCCACTCGTGCAACTGGACCCACACATACACTCCTTGCCCTCTCTGGTGCGAGCTTGGGGCTGCCTGTGCAAGCGCTAGCCTCGCAGGTGAGCATGCATATTGGGGGAGCGAGGGGAGGACATGAGGGCTGGGGCGAAGATGACTGTATCACTGTCAGTGAGTACAAGGGATGACCCAGATGTGGAAAGGAAGAGACGTGTCCCGTGTGTACTGCAACTAGTCGCCAATCCAACTACCCCCCATGTCCGGAATGTAAGCCCGCACCTAGGCCCGCCCATCCGCCACATCGAATATACCACCAGCACGACAACCTTCCCATTCGAAACACTGACTGGGGGTGGCGACCAGTGAACAATCATGTGTAGCCTACCCACGCGTACATGTGGGCCCTCCATGATCCATGTCACCTGCGGCAAAGTCATGACATGCGCAATGAGGGAAGTGAGGAGAGCTGTCCGCCCCACGCGCAGAAGGTGCATCAGCTCCACAGACCCACCAGCAAGTCCAGCAGGGGTCACATGTGCAGGGGCAGCTGTGACTGGTGTGAAGGCACATGCATATAGACAGCACATCGACCAATGTGTAGTCTGCCCACATCTACAGTCCATCATCATGCGGACATAGGAATTGAACACAGGGCAACACATCTTAGTTGGTGCACCCACCGTGACCAACAATGCGCAATCATCGACGTACCCGCCCTGTGCATGGCCCCCCACCCAACGGAGGCACATCCAGTGCCACCATCCCACACACACAAGCCTTCCACGGAACATGCTGTGTCCAACGGTCAGTACAGAGTCAGCGCCCATCTGGTGGATCCTGAACAGGAGACACATGCACACACATGCCAGCTCCCACTATGTACGTCTGCCACCTGGCACGTGCAATGTAACCTCTCACCTGTGACGTGTGACTGCAAGCACACAGCCGTCTTGGCATGGGGCTGTCAATGTGGACACCTGTCAATGTTTCGGGAGCTGTGATCCGTACAGTGCTGTACATAGGGTGCAGTGCTGACACCTACTACTGTCTCATATCCCCTCGTGCCACAGGTCCCACTTGTTTTGGCCGCTCAGCCTGTGCCCACATCGTCGTCGTCGTGTGCCATACTCATCCAGCCGCGGAAGCAGTTCCATGCTCAGCAGACATTCATGTTGCCGTGGCGTTGCCGCTTGACGGATATGCAGTCAGTCCCCATCAGCACGCCCCGCAAGTCATTGGGGCCTAGATCCCCATGTGCATGCACATGGCAGTGGTTTGTATCACTAGCCATTGCCATTGTTGGGAGACCTGTGTAAGTGTATTGTGGCCGTGCCGTCCCAGCTTGACAGCTGGGCTGTGGCTCATGTGCTTGCTCAGTCATGTCAGTGATGTGTATGCGAAATTGCTATGTGTCGTGTTGCTTTGACATGTGTCCTCTGCCATTGTCCCTAGGCGGAGACCGAACATTGACCGCCCATACCAATTGCTGGCGGACATGGACGATACAGAGGTTATTAGGAAGTTTTGGCTGGACAGGCCAAGCCTGCATCGACTGTGTGCCATGTTAGAACCCCATCTCCGTCCCCGCAGGGTGTATCCGACTGCTGTCACCCCCACGGCTAAGGTGATGGCCGCCATGCATTTCTTCGCCACTGGGTCATTCCAGCACACAGTGGGCATTGGAGGAGGGATGTCCCAGCCCATGTTCAGCAAGGTGCTGAGGGATGTACTGGCAGCCATGATGCTGTGCCGAAACAGGTACATCCGCTTCCCCAGGGCTCGTGAATTGGCGGCAGTGAAGGGTGCATTCTATGCCCTTGGCAGAATCCCACACGTCGTTGGAGCCATTGACTGCACACATGTCGGCCTTGTTCCACCACAGGCCACTGAGCACCTGTACCGCAACAGGAAGCACACGCACTCCCTGAATGTGCAAGTGGTGTGCCTTGCGGACATGGTGATCACCCACGTGTGTGCAAAGTTCCCAGGCTCGGCCCATGACGCACACATAATGCGCAACAGCATCTTGCCACGACTGATGTCCAATATGCAACAGGATCGTGCCTGTATTGTCGGTGAGTATGTGGAGTGGTGTAGCGTGCTGGTTGTGCGATGCTGTCCCCTGTCCAGTTGGAATAGCAACGGTTCTCTGTGTCCCTCACACCCAGGTGACTCTGCGTACCCGAATGGGGCATGGCTGCTCAGTCCATTGAGGAATCCTCGCACCCCAGCAGACGATCGCTACAATGAGGCACATGGGAGGACCAGACGTGTGGTCGAGCGTACCTTTGGCCTCCTCAAGTCCAGGTTCAGGTGCCTGGACCGCACCGGGGGTGCGCTGGCGTACTCCCCACAGAAGGTGTGCCAGATAGTGGTGGCGTGCTGCATGCTGCACAATCTGGCCATTCGGAAGCAGATCCCCCTCATCGTGGATGACGGAGATCAACCAGGGCCCCAGCCCGCAGACCAGGACAGCTCGAGTGAGGAGGACAGCGGAGAGGAGGAAGCTGGTAATGTGCGTCAGCAGCTCATCGCCCGCTACTTCACTTGACGGTGAGTGTCCATGTACGACGGCTGATGTGGCTGTATCTGTGCAGGTGTGTGTGCTGTGTCAGGGTGGCCGTTTGTTCACTGCGTGCTGTGTGTCAACGCTCCATGGCCAGGGTAGTATGCCACTGTTGGTGGCTGTGGCATTGTGCCCTATTGCTCTGTGCGATGTGTGTACATTGCTTGTAGTTCTTGACATGTACTGTGTGATGGGTGTGTGACACACTCATTGAATGTGCTCCTGTTCTGTCTCCCACCCCTAGGTCCCTACAGGCCCTCCGGATTCAATTGCCATGCCACGCATCAGGTGCCTTTCCGCCCAAGGTGGCCGTTGTATTCCGTACAAATAAAACACAGGGCACAAACAGCAGTTAGTGAAAAAGGTGCATTTATTACAAACTGTGACATGTGATTGTGTGTAAGGTGATGACAAAAGTGGTGCGTGCAGTGACAATGAGCTGTCGGTCATGGCTGCGTGATGATCAGGGTGTACCCACTGGTTCTATGTCCATAGTCCAACACACACATGCCATCCAGATGGCTGTGTGGAGTGGGATCGTAGTCCAAGTCAATGCAGTGGCTGGTCAAGGAAGGCTGGCGGAAGGCTGGCTGGCTGCCTCACTTGCGTTTGGAGCGTGCGAAGTCCTCCCGGGAGATCTGTTTCCACTTCGGACGGCCCCTTCCACGTTTGCGAGGGGGTGCCTGCTTGCGACATGCTGGTGGTTGAGGTGTGCTCACTGGCTGTGGACGCAGGGGAACTGGACACTGCTGCTCCACCCTGCGCCCCGGCAGGTTGTGGCGGAGGGGAGCTGCTGTCCCTGGCAGTGACCTCACCGCCACCACCAGCTGGCCCATGAGGTCCACGAGTTGGCCCATACGGGCGTCCATGGACCTCAGCACCCCCAGCACCTCACGCGTGTCTGAAGCAGACCGGACCCATTGTCCTTGGGCCTCTTCATAGGCCCCAAGGACTCTGGCCATTTGAGGCAGGGCATGGCTCCCAGGGGAGGCTGGCGTTTCCCTGGCCCTGCTCCTCCTACCAGTCCTGCTGCCACCGGCCTGCCCACTAGCCACATTGCTCACCACGGTCCTCGCTGTGGCTCCCAGGGTGGATCCAGTCGGCCGGGCCACCACCTGCGCTGGGGCTGGTGCCAGCGAAGACGTGGTGGTGGTGGCGGCGGTGGTGGTCGGTGCGGCGATGGTGGCGGTTGCGGCAGTGGTAGTGGCCACAATGACCGTGGGTGTGGCCGCAACGACAGTGGCAGCAGGGGGCTGGGAATGTTCAGCAGCCCTGGATGATGGGTTGGTGGTAGGAGGGGTCCTGGGGAGCGGCTGGGCCCTGCCACACCAGATGGGCCTGCTTGGTGGTCCGTGTCCGAAGAGGAGGACAGATCCTCCAGATCCGTGTGTCCTCGTTGGGGGCTTGTAGGCTGGCTGTGCTGGCTGCTGGCTCCATCCCCAGCATCCAGCAGTTCGTCACCTGTGGAGAGAATGAGATTTGTTATTGTGTTGCACCTGGCGAAGTATGTAGTTGTCGTCTGACATTAACAGTTCGTGCAATCTCGTACATGGGTTTCCCGGAGGCGTGTGTGTGGCTGTAGCATTTGTAGTTGTGTGTGCTTGGCAATGGGACTGTGTGCTGTGCACATGTGGCCTGGGACGGATTGGCCATGCCGATGGGTGTGTTGCTGTGCCCCTACTTATTGTGACTCTGGTGTATGCGGGCTCCTGGCCCATCCTGGGTCTGGTTTGTACTTTGCTTTTGGGGTTCAAATGGAACGCTTAGGTACGCATATGGCAACATGGGGGCCATGCCCCAGATTCGCATTTGGGAGGGGATATGCTTTTGGGGTACATGCTGTGAGCCATGGGTGCCGAACGTGACATGTGTTGTGGCAGCATGACAGTGCATGGTCTGAGGTGTGTGCATGCTTGACATGGCCTGCATATTTGCTGTCTGTTGTGATTACTGGACATGGCATTGGACGCATCGTTATGAGTGAGTGATGGTTGTGTGCCAGCCAACGTATTGCAGTTGTCCCATCTCCTTGGTGTGCGTGCTGCCCTGTGCCATGTGCATCACTGCAGTGCTCGGGGGGTGTGGCCCATGTTGTGTGTTGTTGCTCACAGTGTGTCGTGCGCTTCATTGACTTCTGGCACATGGTTGGTCATGGGCATGTATCTTAGCGTGACTGCTGTATGTGTGGCAGCTGTGCGGATGACATGCCTTTCATGAGACTGGGGCTGACGGATGGATGGTATGTTGTATGTGCATGGTGTGTCTGTGTGTTTGATGGGTTCAGTGGTGTTCGTGTGCATATATGTTGTTCCGCTCTGTTGCGTCTAGTGTTGTTTGTCTTACATAGGCGTAGTTGTGGGGTGTGTGGTTGACAGGCAGTAGGGGCTACATGGACAGGACTTCAATGGTGTTTCGGTAGTGTGTGATGAGTTGCACAGTGGCTGCCGTGTGGTACTATATTCAGTGTGGCTTGTGCATACAGACGTGGCTCCTTGGGTGTTGCTATGTATGTGATGGGTCATGTGGGGTGTGAGTCTGTTGTTCATGTCCGTGTGCACATTGTTCACTTGTTCGTGACGGTGGGCGGTGCTGCGTGTTCGTCTGCTACGTGGCATGTCCCATGTGTTGGTCGTGTTATGGTCCTCATGCCTCCAGTAATCCAGCCCTGTCCAGTTTCCCACCTGCAAGTTGTTCGTGCGTGCACTGTACTGGATGCCACATGGCTCTAAGCGGGGGTGCTCCATGTTGCAGGTCTGTGGGGGTGGGGGGGTGTTGTGGGTCGTGGGGGTGGCTGGACACCCACTGACACCGATTGCTGTGGACCGTGATGTCTGCCTTTCGGCTGTCGTTGTGCACTGCGGTGGCTGACACGTGGCTGTGGGGTGTGGGGGATGCTCCTCCTTGCTGTGCTGTGGGACTGGGGCCTGGTGTGTGTTGTACTTGGGCTGTCCACCCTCCCACCCACTGCACTTTGTGTTCCTGCCACTTACCTGTTACTTGTCGGTTAGTGCAGCTGTGGCGGACACATGGGTGTGGTGGGTGCTCGTTGTGGCGCTTCTGGCATATTTGGGGACCTGTTGGTGGTTACGTGGCTGGCTGAGTGTACACATGTCCCCACGTATGTTACAGTTGTTCGGTTTGGGCTGTGTGTGGTGGTGTCTGTTGCATGTGTGTGTGATGTGTTGTGTATTGTGTGCTGGACATGGGGGTGTTTGTCCCTGGGAGCTGTGGCATGGTGGTTGCGCATGTGAGTACATAGCGGTGTGCTGGTATACATTAGTTTGTACTTACCAGCCTCCACTCCCCCTGCTAATCCGGCGAGGATCTCCGGATGTATTACGACTCGCACCTTCTCCTCCCACGCTTTGAAGGTCTTAAAGAGCGCGGGATTCCCTCCGCCAGTGACGGCAGCCAGCTCTCTGTTTTTGCCCTCCTTCTTCTTGACCAGGCTCTTTACGTCATTCCAACGTTTGTTTATTTCACCTCTGTTCCTGGGCAGGGTCCCGACTGCATTGACCTGGTCTACGATCCGGTTCCACATTCTGTTTCTGGTGGCTAGTGGTGTGTGCTGGACCATGTTCCCATAGATTTGTGGGTACACCTTGATGATCTCGTCGACCATGACCGTCAGCTCAATGGGCATGTACTTGGGCATTCTTTGTGGTGCCATGGTGTTTGTGGTGCTGGTGCGGTGTGTGTTGTGTAATGTGCAGGGGGTTTGTGGTGCCGGTGTTTGGTGGTGGTGGTGGTGGTGGTGGTGGTTGTGATGTGTGCGTTTCTGTGGTGTGCTGCTGTCCTTGCTGTGTCACTGTGTCCTCTCCTCTCCTCTCTGGTTTGCAATGTAGCAAGGGGTTGTGGTCTGTGGGAGTGCTGCTTTTGTACTCACCTATGTGGGTGTGTCCTCATGGTCTGTTGTTTTCAGGTGTGTTGTGTCTGGGGTTCTGGCCTTTGTATTTTTGTTTGTCCGGGGGGTGTTTTCGGGATGTGTACTGTGCTTGTGTATTTGTGCGTGCCTTGCTGTGTGGACTTGTTGGCCATGTTGTGTGCTATTGGTTTAGTGTGCGGATGGTTTCTGTGCAGGTACGTGGGCGCCATGGCTTCTGCCGTGTCGATTCTCATCGGCGTTGTTTGCGCTGGCGGGCGGTATATTTGTGGTTTTCCGCGCTCATGTCGGTGCGATCGTAATTTCACGTGCGGTGTGTCGGCCGTGAGGGCGGGCGGTTTTGTGTTGTCGTGCGTGTTTCCGTCCGTGGCGGGCGGTTTGACTCCGACTCCGGACGTTGGCGGGCGGTATTTTGTGTGATTTTTCCGCCGATGGCGGTTTCGGTTTGTGTAATCGTAATGGCGTGGTCGGTGTTCAGGCGGTGTGTGCGGGCGGATTTTTGCCGCTTCCATGCCTGGCGGATTTTTTTACGCCGGGTATCGTAATGGGCCCCCTAGTATTTTAAATAATATTTTAGTAATGTTATTGCTGTGTTAAATTATTTTTAAATTTAGTAAAATAGTTATTGTGCTTTATTAATTTAGTATTGTGTTTTTAGTAAATTAATCATTTATATGTTGTTTAATTTGTATATTTATTAGAGTTTTATATAGTCGAAATATATTAATTTTACGATATTAGTGTTGTCGATATTTTTGTGTACGATATTTTTAACCTATTTAATGTATTTTAATGAAGGTCGATATTTTGAATTTCGATAAGTATGTTAGCGATATTTGTGAAATAGATATTTATGTACTTCGATATTGTATCCTCGATATATTTGTAATTTTTAAATAGGTATATGATGTCGATATTAATGTTATCGATAATTTTGTATCGATATAATTGTAGCTCGATAATATGTCTTTCGAGATTTTGTCAGTGATTCAATAATACCACAATCACTAATAGGTCCAGTCAAGTCTCAATCAATTAATCCTTGCTCAACCCTTGGTTGCTTGGCAAATGAGCATTCAGGCTTAACTTAGGAGAAAGGTATGTGCAAAGTATTTAATATCACCAAAACAATAACTAAGAAAAGATACAACACAATAAAAATCCAAAACCAATTTATAAAAAAGAAAATATTTTTATCTTCAAAATCACACAAAAACGACAAAAAATTCAATGTAGGGTACCAGAAATATGAATTTTTTAAGATTAAATTGTAAATGTAGCGCCAAAAAGCATAAAGTGCCACTCACTGCTATCTGGTCGTCCTAGACTGGGACAAAGTCAAAGTTTTAGGTCAACCGCGATGGAGCGCAGATTGGATAGGCTGAGTGCTAGGTCCAGATAAAAAGTTACCTTCTGACTTAGGGCCTGATTTAGATCTCGGCAGAAGGGTTACTCTGTCACAACAGCGATGGATATCCCGTCCGCCGAAATATAAATCCCATTATATCCTATGGGATTCATATTTCGGCAGATGGGATATCCGTCACCGTTGTAACGGAGTAACCCATCTGCCAAGATCTAAATCAGTGTTACAGCAAACAAATGATGGACGGAATGCTGACAATGCAAACATTCTCCCCCAGTCAAAAGATCTGGGTTAAATCCATCGTTCTTTTGCTCACTACGCCACCCCAGTTTGGACCCAGCCATATGCAAATCAGTCTTGACCCTGTGCCCCATGGGAACAGTCCAGACCGAACTGCCAGGCCAGGTCCTCCCTGGACCGGAAACAAGCATCCTGGGACCGGTTTCAGGGTATGTCACCTTTCTTCAGCCAGGCTAGCTTGAATCCAGTGGCACAGTGAGCAAGGGACCCACGTCTGGGCATACCCATCCCACTTAGGGCGAAAAGTGTTACAGCAAACAAATGATGGACGGAATGCTGACAATGCAAACATTCTCCCCAGTCAAAAGATCTGGGTTAAATCCATCGTTCTTTTGCCCACTACGCCACCCCAGTTTGGACCCAGCCATATGCAAATCAGTCTTGACCCTGTGCCCCATGGGAACAGTCCAGACCGAACTGCCAGGTCAGGTCCTCCCTGGACCGGAAACAAGCATCCTGGGACCGGTTTCAGGGTATGTCACCCTTCTTCAGCCAGGCTAGCTTGAATCCAGTGGCACAGTGAGCAAGGGACCCACGTCTGGGCATACCCATCCCACTTAGGGCGAAAAGTGTTACAGCAAACAAATGATGGACGGAATGCTGACAATGCAAACATTCTCCCCAGTCAAAAGATCTGGGTTAAATCCATCGTTCTTTTGCCCACTACGCCACCCCAGTTTGGACCCAGCCCTATGCAAATCAGTCTTGACCCTGTGCCCCATGGGAACAGTCCAGACCGAACTGCCAGGCCAGGTCCTCCTGGACCGGAAACAAGCATCCTGGGACCGGTTTCAGGGCATGTCACCCTTCTTCAGCCAGGCTAGCTTGAATCCAGTGGCACAGTGAGCAAGGGACCCACGTCTGGTAAATCCCATCCCACTTAGGGCGAAAAGTGTTACAGCAAACAAATGATGGACGGAATGCTGACAATGCAAACATTCTCCCCCAGTCAAAAGATCTGGGTTAAATCCATCGTTCTTTTGCCCACTACGCCACCCCAGTTTGGACCCAGCCATATGCAAATCAGTCTTGACCCTGTGCCCCATGGGAACAGTCCAGACCGAACTGCCAGGCCAGGTCCTCCCTGGACCGGGAAACAAGCATCCTGGGACCGGTTTCAGGGTATGTCACCCTTCTTCAGCCAGGCTAGCTTGAATCCAGTGGCACAGTGAGCAAGGGACCCACGTCTGGGCATACCCATCCCACTTAGGGGCGAAAAGTGTTACAGCAAACAAATGATGGACGGAATGCTGACAATGCAAACATTCTCCCCAGTCAAAAGATCTGGGTTAAATCCATCGTTCTTTTGCCCACTACGCCACCCCATCTAAATCAGGCCCTTAGTCTTTTTCTTGGAGCTTTTCTCTCATTGACTAGCTCGTCGGCGGGTCCTCGGGATTCTTGGATTCAAAGTTTGATTCGATGATGGCGGCCTGCTGTAGCGCAATACCTCAGGGAGTCTCTGGAGTCTTTGGGCCTGATTACATTCTTGGTGGATGGGATACTCCATCACAAATGTGACAGATATCCAATCCACCATATTACAAGTTCCAATTGGATATAATGGAATTGTAATTTGGCGAATGGGATATCCGTCACGTTTGTGTTGGAGTAACCCTATCAGTTAAGATTGTAATCAGGCCCTATATCCTCAACGTCGACAGGGAGGAGCTCCAGAGTTTTCAGCTGGACAAACCAGCACGGTCAGGCCAATTCACGGGGCAAAGATGGTGCCATTGACTCTCAATGTCTCCTCCTGGAGCTTTTCTGCAAAACTTTGCAGAAAGTTTTGTTTTTTGCAGATCTTGTAGTTTCTTCATTGCTTTGGGGAAAATAAATGTCCACTAGCACAGTCAAAGGTTTCAGAGACTCTAGATTGCCTCTTTGGGGCTAGGACTCAATTTCCCACAATACACCTGCACAATCCAGGAAACATCCAGTTGCAGCTGGTCAGCTGGGGTGCTCTCAGCCAATATCACAGCCTCCTGAGAGAAACCAAAAAGAACACCCTGGCAGACCACATTGAAGTCAGCACAAACCGCAGCAAGGAACTCTTCACCATCGGGAAGGAGTTCTCAGATGTCACAGCCATCGAGAACACCATCACACCCTCCCAGGAACTATGCGACAACCTTGCTGACTTTTTCCACAGCAAAATCTCAGCCATCTGCGAAAACTTCGAACACTAACCCTCTGCTGCCGACAGCTTCAACCAGCTCACAGCCTCGAACTCAAACCTAGAACATCTGCTCACCCACTGGCACCCCCTCACCACGCAAGACACTATCTCCATCATGAACTTCGTACACTCGGGAGCACCCATGGACCCATGCCCCCACCACATTTTCAACCTCGATAGCAAGACAATTAGCGACAAGCTCAAGAAGGTCCTGAACACCTCCATCGCTGTGGCCTCCTTTCCTGAGAACTGGAAACACGCCAAAGTGAGACCCCTCCTGAAAAAACCATCAGCCAACCCAGCCGAACTAAAGAACTACCTTTCCCATCTCCCTGCTCCCCTATCCAGCTAAAGTCCTTGAGAAAGCAATCAACCAACATCTCACACAACACCTAGAAGATCACAACCTCCTGGACCCCTCCCAATCCGGATTTCGAGCTAACCACAGCACTGTGATAGCCCTGATTGCATCAATGGATGACATCAGAGCCCTCCTGGATTGAGGAGAAAGGGCAGCCCTCATCCGCCTAGATCTGTCTGCTGCGTTTGACACCATCTCCATTCAAATCTTTTTTTTTATATATTTTTTTATTAGAGACAAGATTGGACAATCCAGATAGCATACATACGTGAACAATTGCGGCATTACATTGGTACATGGCGGGCAGTAAACCCGAAAGCACATGTTCAAGCTTTACATTAATCACGACTCCCCATTAGGCAGATCAACTACGCCGACACCTCCTCTAGTTTGTGGGGGCTCGCATAACCCTCCCCTATAGTTATTCCATTTCTCCCAGATCTGTGACCACTTGGTGGGGCACCCTCTAGACTCATATGTGGCCTTTTCTGTTACCATACACCAATCCATGTCCTTTCCCCATTCATCTAACTTTGGTGGGTCCCGCGCCTTCCATTTCCTTGCTATAGGTCTTTTTGCAACCATCAGCCCCAGAGTCACCCATATCCGTTCTTTAGAAGTCAAATCCGTCGGGCCCCAGACATTCAAGAGACCTAACTTGATGTTACAATCAATCTGTTGTCTCAGTACCTCTTCCATGCATCCCGCCACCGCTGACCAGTACCTCTGGATAGTTATACACTCCCAGAGCATATGGATAAATGTGCCCTCCTGCCCACAGTTCCTGGGGCACCCTGCCTCAGTGTTATATCCCATTCTCACCAACACTGGACCGGCTAGGTAGGTTCTATGTAGTATCTTCAATTGTATTAATCTGAGCCTTGAGGAAATGGCCACCTCCTTAGGCAAGGCCAGTGCCGCGAGCCACTCCTCATCCTCAAGCCCAGCAACGTCATAGTCCCATTTTGTACGAAGCCGGAGTAGAGGGTCTGTCATGTTATTGATTAGCTTTTTATATATAAGCGATATGGCTTTCTCTGGAAGACCCCCATCCAAGACCCTATCCTCAAGCGGGGAGGATTCTGGTGGTGACTCCCCCTTTGGTAGCGCAGTTAGTAAAGCATGTCTGATCTGCAGGTATCTAAAATGTTCAGTGTTTGCCAGCTCATATTCCTTCTGTAGTTGGGCGAAGGGAATCACTCCACCCTCCTTCCATAAATCTCCCACACATTAAATACCTATTAGGTCCCAACGGTCAAATCCCCTAGTGCACGGGTACTCATAGTACGGCCCGCGGGCCGCCAGCGGCCCGGCAAGCCTTCCTTGGCGGCCCGCGGACCTTGCAGACATAGTACCTGTGTTTTTTTTAATTTTTTACAGTGTGAGCAAACACAGACTCTGCTCTATGAGGGGCCGGCGATTCCGATAGTCCGATAGTCCGAGTGGAGCTGGAGGGGCGCTAAGAGGTGAAATACATCAAAGCCTCATTATCATGCAAATGGTCTTTTAAAGACCTGTGAAGTACTCGGGTGCGGCTGTGTGTGCGCCCGGGAAGCTGTCTCAGCCCGGGCTGCCACACACGCGGGGTGAGGTGACAGAGAATGATAGAGGACAGCAGGGTGTGAGAGCCGGGTGAGGTGACGGAGGGCAGCAGGGAGTGAGAGCCGGGTGAGGTGATGGAGGGTAGCAGGGAGTGAGAGCCGGGTAAGATGGCAGAGGGTTACAGAGGGCAGCAGGGAGTGAGAGCCGGGTGAGGTGATGGAGGGCAGCAGGGAGTGAGAGCCGGGTGAGGTGACGGAGGGCAGCAGGGAGTGAGAGCCGGGTGAGATGGCAGAGGGTGACAGAGGGCAGCAGGGAGTGAGAGCCGGGTGAGGTGGCAGAGGGCAGCAGGGAGTGAGAGCCGGGTGAGGTGACAGAGGGCAGCAGGGAGTGAGAGCCGGGTGAGGTGACGGAGGGCAGCAGGGAGTGAGAGCCGGGTGAGATGGCAGAGGGTGACGGAGGGCAGCAGGGAGTGAGAGCCGGATGAGGTGACAGAGGGTTGCAGGGAGTGAGAGCAGGGTAAGGTGACAGAGGGTGACAGAGGGCAGTAGGGAGTGAGAGCCGGGTGAGGTGACAGAGGGTGACAGAGGGCAGGGAGTGAGAGCCGGGTGAGATGGCAGAGGGTGACAGAGGGCAGCAGGGAGTGAGAGCCGGGTGAGGTGTGCGTTAAGAGCCTGTGATGTGATGCTTCCCGCCAGCCTGTAGTCAGAGAGTTGAGCCAAGGCCAGGGAGCTCAGGCCTGGGAGGGAGACAGAGAGGGAGACAGAGAGGGAGACAGAGAGAGAGGGAGACAGAGGGAGACAGAGACAGATGGAGACAGAGACAGAGGGAGACAGAGACAGAGGGAGACAGAGGGAGAGGGAGACAGAGGGAGAGGGAGACAGAGACAGAGGGAGAGGGAGACAGAGACAGAGGGAGAGGGAGACAGAGGGAGAGGGAGAGGGAGAGGGAGACAGAGGGAGAGGGAGACAGAGACAGAGACAGAGGGAGAGGGAGACAGAGGGAGAGGGAGACAGAGGGAGAGGGAGACAGAGGGAGAGGGAGACAGAGACAGAGGGAGAGGGAGACAGAGGGAGAGGGAGACAGAGACAGAGGGAGAGGGAGACAGAGGGAGACAGAGGGAGAGGGAGAGGGAGACAGAGACAGAGGGAGACAGAGACA
This sequence comes from Calotriton arnoldi, assembly GCA_963921515.1. Taxonomy (NCBI): domain Eukaryota; kingdom Metazoa; phylum Chordata; class Amphibia; order Caudata; family Salamandridae; genus Calotriton; species Calotriton arnoldi. The sequence continues at coordinate 195,283 of CAWUFW010018295.1, read as the reverse complement.
GAGGGAGACAGAGGGAGACAGAGGGAGACAGAGACAGAGGGAGACAGAGACAGAGGGAGAGGGAGACAGAGGGAGAGGGAGCGGGAGACAGAGGGAGAGGGAGACAGAGGGAGACAGAGACAGAGGGAGACAGAGAGGGAGAGGGAGACAGAGGGAGACAGAGACAGAGGGAGACAGAGACAGAGGGAGACAGAGACAGAGGGAGACAGAGGGAGACAGAGACAGAGGGAGGCAGAGGCAGAGGGAGACAGAGACAGAGGGAGACAGAGACAGAGGGAGACAGAGAGAGGGAGACAGAGGGAGAGGGAGACAGAGGGAGACAGAGACAGAGGGAGAGGGAGACAGAGGGAGACAGAGACAGAGGGAGACAGAGACAGAGGGAGAGGGAGACAGAGGGAGAGGGAGACAGAGGGAGACAGAGACAGAGGGAGAGGGAGACAGAGACAGAGACAGAGGGAGACAGAGACAGAGGGAGACAGAGACAGAGGGAGAGGGAGACAGAGGGAGAGGGAGACAGAGACAGAGGGAGACAGAGACAGAGGGAGACAGAGGGAGAGGGAGACAGAGGGAGAGGGAGACAGAGACAGAGGGAGAGGGAGACAGAGACAGAGGGAGAGGGAGACAGAGGGAGAGGGAGACAGAGGGAGAGGGAGACAGACAGAGACAGAGGGAGACAGAGACAGAGGGAGAGGGAGACAGAGACAGAGGGAGACAGAGGGAGAGGGAGACAGAGGGAGAGGGAGACAGAGACAGAGGGAGACAGAGGGAGAGGGAGAGGGAGACAGAGGGAGACAGAGGGAGAGGGAGACAGAGACAGAGACAGAGGGAGAGGGAGACAGAGACAGAGAGAGACAGAGACAGAGGGAGACAGAGAGAGAGAGAGAGGGAGACAGAGGGAGAGGAAGACAGAGACAGAGGGAGACAGAGACAGAGGGAGAGGGAGACAGAGGGAGACAGAGGGAGAGGGAGACAGAGACAGAGGGAGACAGAGGGAGGGAGAGGGAGGGAGACAGAGGGAGGGAGACAGAGGGAGGGAGACAGAGGGAGGGAGACAGAGAGAGAGGGAGGGAGACAGAGGGAGGGAGACAGAGAGAGGGAGGGAGACAGAGAGAGGGAGGGAGACAGAGTGAGAGACAGAGGGAGGGAGACAGACAGAGAGAGACAGAGGGAGGAGGGAGGGAGACAGAGGGAGGAGGGAGACAGACAGAGGGAGGAGGGAGACAGACAAAGGGAGGAGGGCGACAGTCAGAGGGAGGAGGGCGACAGGCAGAGGGAGGAGGGCGACAGGCAGAGGGAGACAGAGGGAGGGAGACAGGGAGGGAGACAGAGGGAGACAGGGGGAGACAGAGGGAGACAGAGGGAGAGACAGAGGGAGGGAGACAGAGAGACAGAGGGAGGGAGACAGAGGGAGACAGAGGGAGACAGACAGAGGGAGACAGAGGGAGACAGACGGAGACAGACAGAGGGAGGGAGACAGAGGGAGACCGACAGAGGGAGGGAGACAGAGGGAGACAGACAGAGGGAGGAGGGCGACAGAGGGAGGGAGACAGAGGGAGGGGGAGGGAGACAGAGGGAGGGAGACAGAGAGAGAGAGAGAGATAGAGAGAGGGAGGGAGGGAGGGAGACAGAGAGAGAGAGAGGGAGACAGAGAGAGGGAGGGAGACAGAGAGAGGGAGGGAGGGAGACAGAGAGAGAGAGAGAGATGTGTATGCCGGGTCCGGTGGCTCAGTGGACGAAGGCGTCCGCTGCAGGGGCCTGTGCTCCACCTCATGGTCACAGTTTTGTTTTGCTCTAGCCCCGCCCCCTCCCCCAATGACCCCGCCCCCACAGGTGCGGCCCTCGGCCACAAACCACACTGTAAATTTGGCCCCCAAGAGAAAGTTTGTGAGTACCCATGCCCTAGTGTGACTCAACTTGCCCAGCTGATCATTGTACCAAAGTGGTGGGGCCTGCGTGATCCTGCCCTCCCAACCCAAGCTCTTTGTGGCTGCTCTCCACACCTGGACCGCATGACCCGTGGGCCCTGTCAGTTTCGTCTTTGCTGGGTTTGAATATAATGCCCCTGCGAAACTACCCCCCTGGTAGGAGCCATCTATCCATTTGGAATCCAGGGTCTCCCTGTGTCCTATATGTACATTGATTTATAGCAGCGAGCTGAGTCGCCCAGTAATATTTTTTAATGTCTGGGAGGCCAATTCCCCCATCAAATCACCCTAGTGTTAACTTTTGAGTGGCGATCCTTGGTGGTTTACCGTCCCATAGCAGGTCTCTAAGAACACTATTGATTTCTGAAAAATATGCCGACTCGACCTGATGCAGCGCATTCTGTAGTACATACAAGAATCTCGGGAGGGACATCATTTTAAATAGGGCTGCTTGCCCCAATAGGGACAGAGGGAGCGATCTCCAGTGTCCGACATCGCTCTTAAGGCGTTGCAAAGGAGGCTGAAGGTTTTGCTCATAAAAACGGGACGGGTCTTTAGAGACCCGGATCCCCAAGTATTTGAAATCTTCCTTCGCTTCCGTAATCGTGAAGCCCCGAGGAAGCGAAGGCATTGCTCCACTTAGGACATAGAGTACTGACTTAGTCCAATTGATTTTATATCCGGCAAATCTGCCGAACACGAGGAAGATGTGCAATATCCTATTCAGACAGGCCACTGGCGATGCTAAGTATAGTAAGATATCATCAGCGTATAATGAAATGCGGTCCTCCCAGCCTGCGGTCCACCTGAGACCTCTGACAACGGGGTCTTTTCATATCCACATCGCAAGTGGTTTGAGTGTCAGGGCAAATACCAGTGTGGATAGGGGGCAACCTTGTCTAGTGCCTCTACCAAGTGCGAAGGTGCAAGATTTTCTATTATTGACTACTATTTGGGCCAGCGGTTCTTGGTACAGAAGCCGGACCCACCCAATATATTCCTGGCCAAGTCCCAATTTCTTTAGCACTGCAAACATGTAGGGCCATTCGATTGTGTCGAATGCCATGGCCGCGTCAAGAGAGACCACCACTGCATCCTCGCTTATCGTCCTGGCGCGGCTTAGCACTCCGTGTAGCCTTCGCAGATTAAGGGAGGTGTTTCTAGCTGGCATGAAGCCCGATTGGTCCGGGTGATTACCCGCAGTAGGCGAGTAGCCAAGACTTTCGTCAATATCTTGGCTTCCCCGTTGAGCAGCGATATTGGTCTATATGAGGAGCACCTGTTTTTCGGCTTACCCTCCTTGTGGATAACCACTATCGTTGCCAGCCTCTGGTCTGCGGGAAGCAGTCCCACTGCATTACTCTCCTGAAACATTTTAGTTAGATAGGGTGCGGTCTTACTCAAGGTTAGCTTATACAGTTCAATGGGCAAGCCGTTGGGGCCCATTGCTTTACACCCGCGCAAGTCTTGAATGGCCTTTTCCACCTCTACCTATTTAGCTCCTGATCTAGTTCGGAGCGCTCTTCCTCAGTGAGTACCGGCAGCGAGATATCTCTCAATAAGGAGGTTGCCTCCTCCTCCGTGTGCGGCGTCTGAGACGCATAGACAGTTTGATAGTATTGGCCGAAGGCATCCGCGATCTCCTGCGGTTCAGTAAGCCTACTACCCGATTCTGCCTCTATTTCAACCACTACTCTATTTGCTTGGTCTCTGCAGTCTAGCCAGGCCAGCAATTTCCCGGCCTTGTCCCCAACATCATAAATTCTGCTAAGTGTTGCTCTATACTGTGCCCTGGCTGTGTCGGTGGGCAAATCAGTGTATTCCCCGGTTTTCAATTGTAGTGCCTGCTTTACCTCTTCGGAGTCGTCGTCCCGAAGATGCCCCTCCATCTGCAACATTTCTTCTTCTAGGCGGACTATTCCTGCCTGTTTCTCTTTTTTTGACAGATATCAAAACGAGAGAGAGGAAGAAGAAGGCTAGTTCCCTTCCCCGAGAAATGTATATGTAATCAAGAAGAACTAGCTGGTGTTTAGGGAGCAAGAGAAACTGTGTAGTTTGTCAGGGAAAGAAAAATGTTTTCTTATGAAAGCCCTCACCCACCAACCTAGTTGGTGGCATGCTTCATCATCGGGCCCCACCCGGTGGCACCGAGCGTGCCCCGGGTGTGCTACGACGCCTGTTTACAGCGGAGCGGGTTGTTTTGGGGAGTGAGTGTGCTGTGATTGTGTGAGAGTGTGAGTTAAAAACTGTCCTCGGGCCCCATTACCCACGGGGGTTATTTAATAAGTGGGCCTTTGGCAGTAATAAAAACAAGGCGGCGGATGTTTGTGGAGTTAGCAATGGCCTCCCACATCCATTGTGGTCGACATGTTTCAGCCAGGCCTTGAAACTGATCTGGCTTTCTTCAGGACCTAATGTGTATAAAGTGTGTGGTCAAAATAAAGTTTAGATGACCAATTATGTGCTGCACTCGCTAAGGTGCACTATAGGTAGAGGGTAGTACCCTCCCAAAATTAACCTGTAAGGAAGAAAAGAACATTTAAGACAAGACAAACAACACACAGTTTTCACGTTAGCTGCTGCTATGCATGTTTAGTTTTCTGCACTCAATGCCGTCGTGTCCGTGTAATACTCGGAAAATAGCGATAGGTGCGATATCGAAGGTGGCGGTACATGGTTTTACCGGGTTATGCGCTATTAAGAGGTGAAATTCAATAGCGGAATCTAATAGTGCAACAAAAAATTAATTAATGGTGCCCAGGAGTATAGGGCTCTTACTCTTGTGATTTACAAGGTGAACCTCATGAGTATCCGGCAACGGGGTCTGGCTGATAGTCACACTCTGGTAGGTAAAAAAGACACGTGCAGGGTATGGTAGTGTCATTTCATAGGTCAGCCAGAAGTCCCCCTAGGGTATCGAGGTTCGTGATCCCCACAAGGCCCCACTTACTTCATCACAGGTCCGGACCCTCGTTACGACCTACTTGGTTGCTTCGGATCTCCGTCGCTAGTGAGTTCTCGGTCAGAGTAGGCTTTAAATATCATCCGGTACCGCTGTGGCTCAGGTGTAGGTGATTTCAATCGGGCGCGATTAGCGTCTGCGGAGGGAAACATAGAAAACAGACGGCCGAGCCCTTGCTTTGCGTACGCGGGACTCGTGTCGTAACCTGGGGGTGTGTCCCCGTAGATGTGCTTGAAAAAGCGTAATGACATATTCATCGCTGTGATTCTGGAGAAATCTGCGGTATTTAGTATAAAAATAAATAAAGAATGAAAATAGGCATGTGGTCTTAGTGTATTGAAAAGATCCGCTGCCTATGTGCTGTAGTTTGTTTACAGAAGATAAAGCGCTTGGTGCATTATACTCAAAAGGGGGGATCATCAGAGGGTGGTACAGTGGGATGTGTACGCTTGTCAGTAGCTAGTTGGATTGCAGAGGACATATGGAGGGTTTGTCATACCCGAAACTGTCTGTCACATACAATATGATATTTTCGTAAATAAATGCGCGCATATGGGGCTGTGCTGATGCCGAAGCTTATCACGTGTCGTGCATTCAATCCTCAATAAGTGCGCACATGTGAGATTGTGCCGGTGGGCATGCCATATAATATCTGCCACATACAGTGTGTTGTTGCTTGTTAAGCTTCGGCATCAGCACAGCCCCATATGCGCGCATTTATTTACGAAAATATCATATTGTATGTGACAGACAGTTTCAGGTATGACAAACCTTCCATATGTCCTCTGCAATCCAACTAGCTACTGACAAGCGTACACATCCCACTGTACCACCCTCTGATGATCCCCACTTTTGAGTATAATGCACCAAGCGCTTTATCTTCTGTAAACAAACTACAGCACATAGGCAGCGGAGCTTTTCAATACACTAAGACCGCATGCCTATTTTCATTCTTTATTTATTTTTATACTAAATACCGCAGATTTCTCCAGAATCACAGCGATGAATATGTCATTACACTTTTTCAAGCACATCTACGGGGACACACCCCCAGGTTACGACACGGGTCCCGCGTACGCACAGCAAGAGCTCGGTCGTCTGTTTTCTATGTTTCCCTCCGCAGACGCTAATCGCGCCCGATTGAAATCACCTGCACCTGAGCCACAGCGGTACAGGATGATATTTAAAGCCTACTCCGACCGAGAACTCACTAACGACGGAGATCCGAAGCAACCAAGTAGGTCGGGCACCATTAATTAATTTTTTGTTGCACTATTAGATTCCGCTATTGAATTTCACCTCTTAATAGCTCATAACCCGGTAAAACCATGTACCGCCACCTTCGATATCGCACCTATCGCTATTTTCCGAGTATTACACGGACACAACGGCATTGAGTGCAGAAAACTAAACATGCATAGCAGCAGCTAACGTGAAAACTGTGTGTTGTTTGTCTTGTCTTAAATGTTCTTTTCTTCCTTACAGGTTAATCTTGGGAGGGTACTACCCTCTACCTATAGTGCACCTTAGCGGGTGCAGCACATAATTGGTCATCTAAACTTTATTTTGACCACACACTTTATTCACATTAGGTCCTGAAGAAAGCCAGATCAGTTTCAAGGCCTGGCTGAAACATGTCGACCACAATGGATGTGGGAGGCCATTGCTAACTCCACAAACATCCGCTGCCTTGTTTTTATTACTGCCAAAGGCCCACTTATTAAATAACCCCCGTGGGTAATGGGACCCGAGGACAATTTTTAACTCACACTCTCACACAATCACAGCACACTCACTCCCCAAAACAACCCGCTACGCTGTAAACAGGCGTTGTAGCACACCCGGGGCATACTCGGTGCCACCGGGTGGGGCCCGATGATGAAGCATGCCACCAACTAGGTTGGTGGGTGAGGGCTTTCATAAGAAAAAGTTTTTCTTTCCCTAACAAACTACACAGTTTCTCTTGCTCCCTAAACACCAGCTAGATCTTCTTGATTACATATATCTCTTTTTTTGACCCCACAATTTGAGCCACAGCCACCCCCCGGATTACAACTTTGTAGGCCTCCCACAGTGTCAGAACTGAGTCTACTGAGCCCTCGTTCTCTTGGAAATATAGTTTCGTGTCTCGCGTGATTTTGTCCCTTATTTGGGGGATCTTAAGATACCATGGGTTAATAGGAGCTGTTCTGCTGGTCGTGGGCTCTCCCACCTCTAGTCGGCACCAAATGGGCGAGTGATCTGAGATACCCCTGGCTAGGTGGTTCACTTCCTTGATACTATTCATTTGGTTCGCTGGCGTTAATATATAGTCTATTCTGGAGATGGGCCCCTGAGTAGAAAATGTACTGTTGCTCCTCAGGATGCAGCCTCCTCCAAACATCCACTAAACCCAGTGCTCCCAAAAAGCTATGGATCTGCATCCGGGAGGGAGGCAATACTTTCTGGGGCCAGCGATCTAGGGAATCAGAGACAATGGAATTAAAGTCACTCCCAATCACTAATCTTCCCTATGGCAAGTCAAGAAGGAGACTCCCAAGGTCCTTGAATGCTTGGACTTGGAGACCCGGGGGTACATAGGCTGAGACTAGGTTTAACTTGCGACCCTCCCATGTCCCTGAGGTCACTACAAATCTGCCCAGGTTGTCTATCCAAATGCGATCGATTGTCATTTGAAAAGTTTTCCGCGTCATTATTCCCACCCCCCTAGACCCAGACCCAAATGCGGAATGTGCCACCAATTTAAACCCCCACCTCGACATTGCTTTACATGCATTCCCTAGTAAATGCGTTTCTTGTAATAAAATCACATCAGGGGAATATCGTTTTATAAATTGAAGCCCTATTCCCCTCTTGATCTTGTCCCCCAGCCCGTTTACATTCCAAGACAACAATCTGAGCCCTTGCTTAACTGTTGAATCCATACTCGCCTAGGGTACAATACTGCGGTCGCGAGGGGAGCCTCCTACAAGGCCCATCGGTCTGTGCAGCGCCCGCTACCCATCCCGCCCTGTTATGCGTCAGTGCCGCCTTATTGAACGTGCTCATTAAATCATCACTAGTATCCCCTGGATTGTCCATCCTGTCCAAACTGTTCATTAACTGAACTAAACTTCCCTTCCCCCCTCCTGGCACTAAAATGTTTTGTTTTCAGGTTAATGTCTTGGTTATATGTCGTGACGGAAAGTGTAAGTGCGCAGGATCCCACCCCCATGAACATGCTTAACTTTACCCCCCTCCCTGCCTCCCTGCTTGGCGGTATTGGAACCTCCCGTCACCCCAAACTTGCAGAGTGCCTATCGCCCACCCCTGTAACTTAAGGTGCGTGTGCCCAACCTGACACCCGTTCAAAACATTAAAGTCAATTACTGAATCAGTGTCACAATGCTTCCATCAATTACTTAATTGACTAACAACTTACAGTCTCACATCGTCAAAGTAGTTTTCTAGTTCGTATCTTGCCCCTGCGGGTGTTCTAATTAGGGGGTCCAGCCATTTCCCTGCCCTGGGAGGGAGCGGCTATGGGACCTTCATAGTTACAACGATTTATACAGACCAGATCTCATTTGTCACCTTCCGCTGCCTCGCGTTCTCCCGGTGGGGATCTTGCGTCCTGTGCCCCCTGTAGTTTCTCTCGTCCATTGCGTTAGCTTTGGTGACCCCTCTTTCCGGCCTGATGCCAGCAGTCCAGCCAGTCCCAAGCTTTTTCAGGAGTGGCAGAGAACCAGACCTTTCCTTCTGACTCCACTCTTAATTTGGCTGGAAAGATCATCGCATATTTTACGTTCTTGTCCCGCAACGTTTTCTTTACTTCCAGGAAGCTGCGTCTCTGCCGTTGTACCTTAAGAGTGAAGTCCAGGAAGAAAGTCACCCTACTGTTTTGGAATTCGATCGATGGTGCTGTCCGAGCCGTTTGTAGGATGATATCTCTATCTCTATAGTTAAAAATTCTCGCAACCATAGGTCTCGGGGGAGGCCCGTGTTTCGGCTTGCCCCCAGGCACTCTATGCGCTCTCTCGACCGTGAAACATTTTCACAGTCTAGTTGGTTTCAGGTAAGTCATGACCAGATCCTCAACGAACAAGTCTGTTGCTTGATCCTCTGCGCGTTCCGGGACCCCCAGTATGTGAACATTGTTGCGCCGTGAGCGCCCCTCGTACTCATCCAGCTGCGCCTCCAGCCTCCCGCTCAGGGTCTGCAAATCATCCACCCTCCGCTGAAGGGCGGTCGTGTCAGTGACGAGGGAGCTCGTGGTCGACTCAACGTCTTTGAGTCTGGTGTTCATTGAGCGCATATCTGCTCTAATTAGGGAGACTTCTGATGACACGGAATCAATCCTGGATTCCAATGACGTTCTCACCGTCGTTATAGCAGTTAGGCTGTCCTGCAGGGTCGGCTCTTTTGCCCCATCCACTGCCTGTTGTTTCTCGGGTGGGTCTTCTCCTCCCTTTTGGGTAGGTCCGGGGCCCTTGTCCCATGCATATTTGTCCAGTTGGGCCTGCGTGGAGGCCTTAGTGTTACAGCCACCGGCCATGACCAAGTAGAGTGGGCCTGAGTTCGAGTGGATGATAACCAGCCGGGTAGCTCCTCTATGTCGTTTGGGACGTTTTTTGCTGGATTTCTAGGGCGACTTTAATGTTTATATTGGCTGCCGGTTCTTGCGCTGTATTCCGTGGGCGAGTCTATTAATGCCCTGCCTGCGGTTGATTTGTGATGGTAGCACCTATTGTTCTGCAGGCCTCGAGTCGCTGTCTAGCACTGAAACTATTGTGCAAGCTCAGGTGCTCTTGCAGGGCCGCAGGATATCCCCGAGATCACAGGCAATATCGATGGCTACTGGACCGGCTAGCCCACTGTTCGTTCACCTCCCCCCACCGCTCCCCGGTCAGGGAGGGCAAGGCATCCTTCTGTTGCGGTCGTCAAGGAGCACCCAGCCGATATCGCTTTGCCGGGGTGGCAGCAGAGAAGCCAGGCAGCGAGGGACCCCCACGCCCGCAATCGCTCACGCTGCTCAGTGGTGATCGGATGCCCTCAGATCGTCAGGACCCGCACCCATACCACCTCTCCATACGCGGTGCCCTGTCTGCCCTCCGGTGACTAGCTAGGTCCAGATCTTCACTGTGCGCCCCCTGTGCCCCACGGGGCGTTCCCAACTACGGCCGTGTGAATCAGGCCCTTGCCGCTTCCAGGGAGATTGGCGGGAGACTCCTGCCGCGCGTTGCCCCTCAACTCACCAGCTCGAGGAGGGTAGGTGATTCCCAGCGTCCGGATCACTCGCCTCTCTCGCACTCGGCAGGCAGGCCGCAGCAGTGCAGGACCCTCCGCGTCGCCTTCGCCCCAGAGCCGATCTTGATTGGGCTGCTCCCTCGTCCGGCGCTCCGCTTACCGGAGTCTCTGCTTCTTTAGGGGCTCGAAGGAGCCGGTCATCACTCCGCGCCTCTCCTTTACTGGGCTGTGGTACTCCCTTCGCCGCAGGCCGCACCTGCTATGCAGCCCCAGGGAGCTGATTAAACTTTGTAAGCCGGGGCCTACTTGCCCCTCCCCCACCGTCAAGGCAGTTCCTCCAGGCCAGTCACGTCGTTGGGCCGATCTCGGCCGTTCCGCACTCAATCTGGCAGATGCATGGCTCAAAAGGATCCCGCAGGGTTCATGAGCGCGACACTGTCGTTTGTGCCTCAGCAATCACGGCTGTATGGACGGATTATCCCAAGAACGGGTGTGCTCGGCGGAGCAGCCTCAAAGTGCGGCCATGTTGCTTGGCGGTTGGCCACGCCCCTCTCTCCAATCAAATCTTGATCAACAGACTTCACCACATAGGGATCCATGTAGATGTTCTCAGGCAGATCACCTTGTACCTCACCAGCAGAACACAGAGGATCCACCTACCACTGTTCAGCTTGGAGCCCAATAAGATAAATAAGATAATATGCGGAGTCCCCAAGGATCGTCTCTCAGCCCCACCCTCTTCAACACCTACATGACCACCCCGGCCAACAACGTCAGATCACACAGAATCAACATCATCGCCTACTCCGACAACACCCAGCTCTTCCTCTCACTGTCAGAAGATCCCTCCACCACCAAAGCCAACTTCCATAGATGCATGATAAACATCACAGACTGGATTAAAAACAACTGTCTCAAACTCAACACAGACAAGACGGAAGTCCTCATCTTTGGGAACATTACCTTGCCATGGAATGACGCATGATGGCCCGCAGAACTCGGTCCACCCCCCCAACCCCCCACCGCCCCGACAGACCATGCCTGCAACCTCGGCATCATCCTGGATAGCGACCTTTCCATGAAGAAACAAGTCAACACAGTCTCAACTGTCTTCTTCCAGGGGGCGTGGCCGAGGCGGCGGCGAAGATGGCCGCCTGCTAGTGAAGCTCCAACAATCGGCCGGTCTCAGCGGCGATTTCCCCGGGAGAATGTGCTTCCATCGGGGCTGAAACCGGCGTCGCGGACAGAGGAAGCGGCGCGGCACATGGCGATCTGAGTGCCGGGCGCCAGCTCCCCTCCGAGGTGCAGAATCATCGTGCCGGAGGAGGCCCGGGGCGGGCCGGCGCGGCAGCGTCTGGAGACCCGGCGGCCCCGCGCGAGCGCGACGGTCGGAGGACGGTGCCTCCTGCAGCCTCCGGCGGACAGACCGGGTGAGTCGGACCCGTGTGGGTTGAGCCCCCTCCCTTGCCGCGAGGTTCCGTTGTGGGCTGCCGGGCCGGCTGCTCTGCCCCGCTTCTAGGCCTCGCTTCCCTGAGCTCGTGTGGGGACAGGGCCCACCTGCTACAGCCTTCGGGGGTAGGGCGCTGGCCTGACGCTGCGGCGGCTGTGGTGGGGGTGGGTGCGCGCTCGCCTTCCGCTCGACACAGCGTGCGGTGCTGATCACCCGCTGGTCCTCCCCGAGAGGGACAGACATCCTATTTGGTGGCGCACGCTCACTGGAGGCCATCTTGTCTGCGATGACACGGAACCCCTTACCTGAGCTCACCATACCATCTGCTACTGCAACACAGCGCCGCTTGGCCCTTCAGTGCCAGTGTCTAGAACATGCATAACCCTCCTGCGATGGGGCCTACAAGCGTTTCGCACTAATACTCTCTTTGTTCGGAGGGGTCGCGGCCATTGTGTTGGCCCCTGCCACCGGGACACAGACCTGCCTCTGAGTGCTCGCTGGTGCCAACCTGCTGTTCAGAGTGCCTGAAGTGGCTGGGGACTGCTCAAAACTGCCACCTGCTTTTCTACAAGTTTGCAATACATCATCACCCAGTCCCCCCCCCCTCCCACACGGCTGCTCCGCGCACTTTGCGGAATGGGACGCAAGGATCCCAGGCAAAGAACCCTTCCTTTTGAAAAAGTGGCTGAGGGCGCACCATCACACGACTCAGTTATGGCTGACAAGACCACTGAAGCGAATCCACCTCGGCCCTCGGATACCTCTGTTGCCTCCCTGTTGCTGGAAATGAAGGCAGGTTTTAAGGCGCTGGACTCCCGCTTCGACATTTTGGATCAGACCATTGCATCCTTGGGCGCCAAAGTACAGGGCCACGACAGGCGCCTTGATGTTGCGGAAGCTCGTGTGTCAGACTTGGAGGATGGGACAGCTCAGGCTCAGAAGCGGCTGGAACGGGCGGAGCGCCTGCTCAAGGAAGTAGCCATTAGAAATGAGGACTTGGAAGCGCGCGGACGCCGCAACAACGTCTGCATTATGGGGGTTCCGGAGACGACATCCACAGGCCGAATGGACCTCTTCGTGGAGAAGCTACTAACGGATCTGTTTGGAAGTGAGTCTTTCACACCGGGCTTTGTGGTGGAGAGAGCCCACAGATCACTAGGCCCAAGACCCAATCCTGGCCTTCCCCTCGGCTCATCATAGCGCGACTCCTGAATTTTAGAGACCGGGACACTACTCTCCGTCTGGCAAGAGAACGCGGCACGGTCGAGTGGCAGGGGTCGAAATTATCATTCTATCCAGACTTCACTCCGATGGTCCAGGAGGCACGCCGCAAATTCCAGGGGGTCAAAGCCACGTTACGCAATCTTGGGCTCAAATATGGCATGCTCTACCCGGCGAGACTTAAGGTGGATGTTGGCGGCAGGTCCAGAATATTTGACACTCCAGCAGAGGCCCAGGAATTCTGCCGCACACACAAGACACGGTATTCGCAAGACTCGGCGGGGGTGCACCCGCTTCCCCACCTCGCAGTGGCTCTGACGCTAGTGCGGACCTATTCTCGAACATTGACACTGGATGATGTTTCTAGAATGATCTTATGTTGTTTATAGTATGCATATGGGAAATCGCAATGTTTGTTTACAATTTTTTTCCTACAGATACGGCAATAGGCCGGTCCGATTTCGGGCTGCCACCCCCTCTGGTGTATCCGCTGAGTTGGTGCATTCATTTTGGGGCCCACCTTCTGGACCTCAACTGCGAGCCCGGGGATCTCTATGTCTTCCGGGCAGGTTAACTTTCTGGGGGTTGGCCACCTATGGGTTGGAAGGCGGCTGGGTGGGGGGTGGGGGGAGGGGGGAAGGGGGAAGGGGAAAAGTTTGCACATTGCAATTGTAGTTATTTACACTCTAGTTTAGCATTGCTTGCAAGGTTTACATCGCCTTACAGTCCTGACAGGAAGATACATGAACAATGTTTGGATGTCGCGGTTAGGTAACGTACAGGGGCCCACGGCCATCACTTTAATGTCCTGGAATGTCAGAGGTCTCAATAACACCCGTAAAAGGAGGCAGGTGATCCACTATCTTCTTCGACACAAGGTTGATATAGTTTATTTACAGGAAACACACCTCCCCCCCACAGATTCCGCTAGTTTTGGCGCCAGCTGGGGCACACACAGATACTTTGCTAATTATAGCAATTACGCTAGAGGTACCACGATATTGATACACAAGAGGGTCCCCTTTACACTCCTGGATGTGACCCGGGATCCAGTGGGCAGGTACGTGATAGTCACGGGCACTCTTTATGGCCACAAAATCACTATGGTTAATGTGTATGCTCCCAATGTGGACGACCCCGAGTTCTTCCATGACTTGAATGCCCGGATTGCCAAACATGACACACATGCGCTGCTCCTAGGGGGGGACCTTAACTTACCGATAAGCACCAAATTGGACAGCTCGTCAACCGCACCCGACGCTAAACCACGGGCAAGGCGGGCCTTGATGAAACTCTGTAATCAATACACACTAATAGACGTTTGGCGACAGCGTAATCCCACCCTCACCAAATTCACTCATTATTCCGGCCCGCACGGCACCTGGTCCAGAATAGATTATTGGCTGATCTCTCCCAGTGTCGCAGGTTGGTTTGGCTCCCACACTACACTCCCCTGCACATATTCAGACCACTCCCCAATAACTTTACGGTTGTTGCTCCCACGACCGGAAGGGTATGAACGACAATGGCGTTTTCCAAGTACGGCCCTTCAAGATGAGGTGTTTAAGGCAGAGGTACGCGAGGCAATAGAGGACTACTTTGAACTCAATACGGGCTCGGTAGATTCAGCGGCGATGCTATGGGAAGGTTTTAAGGCGGTTATACGAGGAGTATGCATCTCCAAACGGGCTGGAGTACTCAGGGATCTTCGTCAAACGATGACCCGCATTGAGCAAGAGGTGGCCAAGCTAGGTTCCCAGCTCGCGGCCCTCCCTGACTCAGAGGCTATGACAGAGAGACTCGCCCTTCTGGCGGAATACAGGGACACGGCAGACAGGGAGATATTGTATATGGGTAAATATCAAGCTGCACGACGATACGGAGAGAGCGAGAGGCCTGGCAGAGTTCTGGCGCAAATGCTGAGACCACCTTATAGCAAATCCTACATTACTGAATTGCACTCAGCGTCCGGTGACACGCTCACCTCCACCTCGGCTATCAGAGATGAGTTTCTGGATTATTACACCTCCCTTTACTCCTCCAGGTCAGACCCCGACGGCGCAGCCCAGACTGCATATTTAGATGAGGTTGCACTGGTGTTCCTGGAAAAGCATATGATAGACTTCATGGCGGAACCCATAACTGTCGCCGATGTCCTAATGGCCATAGACAATATGCGAGGTTCCTCCGCCCCGGGGCTTGATGGCTTCACAGGGGATTTTTATAAAGAATTCAAGGACGTTCTGGCCCCCAGCTGATTGAGGTCTATGCAGAAGCATTAGAAAAACAAATTCTCCCCCACACTACGTGAAGCTGTAATCATACTCCTTCCAAAACCTGGCAAAGATCACAAGTTATGCGGCTCATACCGACCGCTGTCCTTATTGAATCTAGACTATAAAATCTTGGCAAAAGTGCTCGCGAATAAGCTGTCGCAACTGATGGAGTACATCATATCCCCGGTACAGTCTGGCTTTGTACCCCGACGCTCAACATCCCTGAATCTCCATACGCTGTTTGCGGTGCTACACAGAATACAGCCAGACCTCCCAGCGGCGGCGATATTACTAGACGCAGAGAAAGCGTTCGATTCTTTAGAATGGTCCTTCCTTGTGGAGGTGATGCAGCGTATGGGTCTGCCCTGTGGCTTCATTTCCACAGTCTCTCTGCTTTACGGTGGGCCATCGGCGAGACTCCGGCTGAACGGCACCCTGTCCAGACCATTCCGGCTATATCGAGGGACCAGGCAGGGCTGCCCCTTGTCCCCGCTTTTATTCATCCTAGCCATGGACCCGTTGGTCAGGCACTTCCAGGAGCGCCACTTGCATAGAGGTCTTCAATTCAACACTGGCCCGCTCCTAGCTTCTCTATACGCCGACAATACCATACTTTACGTCCGGGAACCACACCTTAATCTGTCGCCTCTTATCCGGGAAGTCGTCCGCTTTGGCAGATTCTCAGGGATAGGTATAAACTGGCACAAATCAATCATATTCCCGCTAACGGCGAGCACAGTCCAATGGGAATGCGAATTTCCTCTCGACTGGTGCCAAGACTCGGTAAAGTATCTGGGTATACATATCCATCTGGACACCGCACAAATTATTCGCTTAAATTACGGACAGGCTTTCCAAAAGTTAGAGGAACAGGTCGACAGATGGCTGAGGTTACCTTTGTCCCTGGCTGGTCGGGTGGCTATAGTAAAAATGATGGTCCTTCCTAAATTTTTATACCTATTTAACAATATCCCGATTCCCCTCTCAGCTGGTTTCTTCCGCACTCTACAAACTCTCATGACACGACTAGTATGGGGCGGGAAGAGACCACGTGTCCGCTGGTTGGTGATGACTTTGCCGTACGACAGAGGCGGATTCAATGTTCCAGACTTCCAATTATATTATTTGGTAGCGCAATGTCATTACGCGTTCGCTTGGTTTCATCCAGATGCACGCATTCCGTATCTACGGCCGGAGGCAGACCTGGTTCTCCCCGATAAATTGTGTGAGATGCTACCGGGGGGCTTTCCACGTGACAGATGCGACATTCAAACAGTATCTACGACTGCCTGGGCATGGGGTAAACTGATCAAACGCACAGGCGCTACACTATTATATTCCTCTGCCCTGCCGTTGCCCAACGCCAGATGGTTCCCAATCACCGGGGAGAAGCTGGTGCAGAACACGCTATCCACTCTAGATATTGTGAAAGTGGGCGATCTCTTCCCAGAGGGTCATATTTTCTCAATAGATGAGGACGCCAGGTTCACCGACTGTAACTTCATGACGCGATTCCTCATGAGCCGCATGAAATCCGCACTGCGTGCTGGGCTCCCCACATATCCTGTTGAGCCTGACTCTTTCCCTCCACTTACTCTGGTGTTAGAGACCCCTAGCGACACACACCTCATCTCTAAAATGTACAAGGCATGTGCTGTGATGATGCCCACGAACGATTCCAGCCTTAGACAGGCCTGGGAGGCGGACACGGGGAGCACCATCACAGATGAGCAATGGGCAAAATGTTGCGAGGCCACCAAGGACATTTCACTTAACGCACGCCACAAGTTGCTGCATTTTAAATGTATCCGTCGCGCTTACTTCACACCAGCCCTGGCGCACAGGATAGACGCTGATAGGCCACACACCTGTTTGAAATGCACTGCCCCGCACGCAGATTTTATTCATCTAGCATGGACTTGTCCCCGCTTGCAGACCTACTGGTTAGCGGTACATACGACACTGGGGAAGATAATTGGCCTTCCACTGGCTCCCCTCCCCGAGATAGCTCTTTTAGGGTACACAGTTCAGATTCCTAAGAAAGTCAGGAAATTAGCAGCATTGGGATTACTGCTAGCCAAAAGAGAGGTTGCCATTCACTGGGGCAGGAAAACCACTCCTCAGCTACAGGATTGGCTGGGGAGCCTGGTGTACTGCAACACCAATGCTGAGACATACGCTAGCCTCATGCCTCCGACATCGCGACCCAGAGATATTTGGGGACCACTGAGGGCCTACTTCGAGGCCACTAAGCGTGCCTCTGCCACACCGGTAGACAATGGAATAGTTCCGGAGGGTGTGGGCTGAGGGGATAGTGTCCAGTTCCCCGGATATCCTTTTATGAGAGCAGTGTGGTTTGTGGTGTCGTGGTTAATGAGCTTTCTGTGGGAGGCGCTGCTGACCATAATGTCTAGTCACTGCGATGAGGATTGGGGGTGGGGGTAGGGAGGGTCTCGCTGAGGACTGGTCAAAATACTAGGTTATACCACTGTACAGATTGTTGTAGTAACTACCATTGAGAATGAAACTGTCAGGCACGAGTCGATTTAATTGTAAAGTGATTATATGCAAGGCAATGTGATTCATTTTTTATCTGAAAAATAAAGTGTAAAAAAAAAAAAAAACTGTCTTCTTCCACACCCTTCACATGCTCCGTAAGATTTTCAAGTGGCTCCGAGCCAACACCAGAAGAACCATCACGCAGGCCCTCATCACCAGCAGAGTGGACTACAGAAACACGCTCTACATAGGAATAACTGCACGCCTCATGACAAGACTACAGACTATACAAAACTCAGCTGCAAGACTCATCCTTGACCCCCCCACAAGGACTCACATCACTCCCCATCTCAAGAAACTACACTGGCTCCGATTCCGAAGAGATGCCAGTTCAAGATGCTGACCCATGTCTACAAGCCCTGCACAACAAAGGTCCTGCATACATCCACAAACGCCTGGCCTTCCACCAACAGACCAGACACATTCGATCGCCTCCCTCTCCCTCGCAGACACCCCACAAATCCACCGAACCAACAGCGGAGGACTTCATTCTTACACCTGGCAGCCAAGGCATTGAACAACCGCCCCCTACACCTCAGAACTGCACCATCGCTCCAGCAATTAAGGAAAAAACTCAAGACTTGGGTGTCCATTACGATACCGGGCGGTAAAAAATCCGCCATCTACCATAGCGGTAGAAATCCGCCCGCCCACACCGTCTGAATACCGACCGAGCAATTATGATGGCGCAAACCGCCCGCCGCGGAAAATACACAAAAAATACCTCCCGCCCATGTCCGAATCCAAGTCCATCCGCCCGCCACGGACGGAAATACGCACGACAACCCAAAACCGCCCGCCCTGACAAACGAGATACCGGCCGTGAAATTAGGAACGCACCGACATGAGCGCGGTAAATCCACAAATACACCGCCCGCCAGCGCAAACAACAGTGACGGAAATGGACACGGCGGAAGCTCAGGCGGCCACGTCCCTGCACAGAAATCATCCGCGGACAAAAACAAACACACACAACATGGCCAACAAGTCCACACAGCAACCCACGCCCAAATACCCAAACACAGTACACATCCCGAAAACACATCCCCCTGGACAAACAAATAAACTACAAATCCCAGAACACCAGCCACAACACACCTGAAAACAACAGACCATCATGACACACCCACATAGGTAAGTACAAAAGCAGCTCCTTCACAGACCACAATCCCTTGCAACACTACAAACTGAGGACGAAAGCACAGAACACAGCGAGACAGAAAGGACAGCAGCACACCACAGACACGCACCCATCACACCCATCACCACCACCACCAAACACCTGACCCACAAACCCCCTGCACATCACACACCACACACCGCACCAGCACCACAAACACCAAAACACACACCATGGCATCACACAGAATGCCCAAGTTCACTTCCACTGAGCTGACGGTCATGGTCGACGAGATCGTCAAGGTGCACCCACAAATCTATGGCAACCAGGTCCAACAGACACCACTATCCACCAGAAACCGGTTGTGGAGCAGGATCGTAGACCAGGTCAATGCAGTCGGGAACGTGCCACGCAACAGAGGCGAAATCAACAAAAGGTGGAACGACCTGAAAAGCGTGGTCAAGAAGAAGGAGGCCAAAAATCAGCAGCTGGCTGCCAGGACTGGCGGAGGTAATCCCGCGCTATTCAAGACCTTCAAGGCGTGGGAGGAGAAGGTGCGAGTCATAATACATCCGGAGATCCTCACCGGATTACCAGGGGGAGTCGAGGCTGGTAAGTACAAACAAACATATACCAGCACACCGCTATGTACTCACATGCACTACCACTATGCCATAGCTCCGAGGGACAAACACCCCCATGTCCAGTACACAATACACAAGACATCACTCACTCATGCAACAGACACTCACACACACAGCCCAAACCTACCAACTGACATAACCATGGGGGCATGTGTACAGTCAGCCAGCACCGCAACTCCCACCAGGTCCCCTCGTACTCCAGAAGCGCCAGAAGGAGCACTCCCCACACCCATGTGTCAGCCATAGCTGCACTAACCGACAAGTAACAGGTAAGGAGCCGCAACACAAAGGCAGTGGGTCGGAGGGGGACAGCTGAAGTACAACAGCCACCAGGCCCCCAGTCCCACAGCGCAGCAAGGTGGAGCACCCCCACACCCATGCGTCAGCCACTGCAGTGCACACCTGCATCCGACAGGTAGACATCTCACCCCACATGCAGGGGTTCCTGTGGGTGTCAGGCCATCACCACAACTCACAACACCGCCCCCACTCCCACAGACCAGCAACATGGAGCACTCCTCCCGCCCATAACCATGTGGCATCCATTGCATTGTGCACTCAAAAACAACCTGTAGGTGGGAGACAGTACAGGGCGGGGTGTCTGTAGGCATGAGGACAGTATTACGACTGACACATGTCACGTAGCAGAGGAACACGCAGCACTGCTCCCTGTCACAATCATGTGACCAATGTGCACACGGACATGTATCACAGAGTCATACCCCACATGACCCATCACAGATACAGCAACACCTAAGGAGCCACGTCTGCATGCACAAGTCCCACTGGAGTACAGACCCACACGGCAGGCACTGTGCCACCCATCACACACATCAGCAACACCATCCAAGTCTTGTCCATGTAGTCCTCACTGCCTGTCACCCACACATCTTACAACAACGCCCATGTAAGACAAACCTTACTAGAAGTAACAGAGTGGAACCACATTATTGCACACAAACACCACTGGACCCATGAAACACACAGGCACACAATGCACATTCAACATATCATCCATCTCATCTGTCAGCCCCAGTGTCATGGAAGGTATGTCATCCGAACAGCTGGCCCTCATACATCAGTCATGCAGAGATACCTGCCCATGACAAATCATGTGCCTGCAGTGACTGAAGCGCACGTCACACTGTGAGTAACAACACACATAATATAGTCAACACCCCAAGAGCACTGCATTGATGCACATGTCCGAGGGCAGCACGCACACCAAGGGTTTTGCCCATCTGCAATACGTCGTGTGGCACACAACAAGCACGAACTCACAACAATGCCACCAATGTAATGTCCACAAATGATGACAGTCAGCAGATATGCCGGGTATGTTAGACAGACACACACCTTCGTCTATGCACTGTCATGTTGCCAGAACACATGTCACGTTCTGCACCCATGACTCACAGTATGTACCCCAAAACCATATTTCAACCCAAAAGCGTTGAGGGGCTGTACCCCTTTAGCCATCTGCATTTCTAAGCGTTCCATTTGAACCCCTAAACCATAGTTCAACCCACCATCGTCGATGGGTCTGGAGCCCGCATACACCCGAGCCACAAAATGTAGGAGCATAGCAACACACACCCATCGGCATTGCTAATCCGTCCCATGCCACATGTCCACATCACACAGCACCATTGCCTAGCCCACGCTACACACATCGTACTTCCACACACACGCCCCTGGGAAACCTGTGCACGACAGTGCACGAACTGTGAATGTCAGACAACCAATACATACTTTGCTAGGTGCAACACAATGACCTATCACATTCTCCCCACAGGTGCCGAACAGCTGGATGCTGGAGAGGGAGACAGCAGCCAGCACAGCCAGCCCGCCAGCCCCCGACCCGGACTCACGGATGTAGAAGACCTGGACACCTCTTCAGACGAGGGCCACCCACCAGAGTGGCAGGGCCCAACCGCTCCCCAGGGCCCCTCCTACCCACCAACACATCACCCAGGGCTGCTGACCAGTCACAGACCCCTGCTGCCACGGTCGTTGCAGCCACCACCACCGCCGCAACAACCACCACCACCACCACCACGCCATCCCTGGCCACAGCACCTGCGCAAGGGGTGGCACGCCCGTCGTGCTCGACCCTGGGAGCCAGACAGAGGATTGTGGTGACCAATGTGGCGAGTGGGCCGGTCGGTGGCAGCAGTACCGGTGGGAGGAGCAGGGTCAGGCCAACGCCATCTGAGCCTGGGAGCCAAGCCCTGCCGCAAATCTCAAGAGTCCTTGGGGCCTATGAAGAGGCCCAAGGACAATGGGCCAGGTCGGCTGCCGACACGCGGGAGGTCCTTGGGGTGTTGAGGTCCATGGACGCCCATATGGGCCAATTCGTGACCCGTATGGACCGACTTGTGGACCTCATGGGCCAGCTGGTGGTGGGGGGGAGGGCCCAAGCAAGGCCAGCCACACCACCGCCGCCACCACATGCTGTCGCGCAGGCTCGTGCAACATCTAGTTCCCCTGCGTCCACAGCGAGTGAGCAGTCCTCAGCCACCACCAGCAGCCCACCAACACAACCCCCCCCTACCAAACATGGAAGGGGCCGTCCGAAGAGGAAACAGGTGTCCAGAGAGGACTTCGCACGCACCAAACGCCAGTGAGTCAGCCAGCCACCCTGACCACCTACTGCACTGACTTGGACTACGATCCTACCCCACACTGCCATGTGAATGGCATGTGTCTGTTGGACTGTGGACATAGAACTACATGGGTACACCTTGACCATCACGCAGCCATGGCGTCAAATCATTGTCACAGCATGCACCACTTTTGTCATCACCTTGCACACAATCACATGTCACCGCTGTAAATAAATACACCTTGATCACAATCTGCATTATGTGTCCTGGGTTTATTCAACGATGTGCAATCGCCACCATGAGCAGAAATGCATCTGCTGTGTGGTATGTCGATGGGACAGGAGAGGCTGTAGGGACCTAGTGGTGAAAAACAGAACAAGAGTACAGTCAATGAGTGTGTCACACACTCATCACACAGTACTTGTCACAAACTACAAGCAATGTACACACATCTCACACAGCAACAGGGCACAATGCAACAGCCACTGTCAGTGGCATACTAACCTGGACATGGACCATTGACACACAGCACTCAGTGAACAAAAGGCCTCCGTGACAGAGCACACATACACCTGCACAACTACAGCTACATCAGCCGTCGTACATGGACACTCACCGTCAAGTGAAGTAGCGGGCGATGAGCTGCTGACGCACATTCACAGCTTCCTCCTCCCCACTGTCCTCTTCACTCGACCCGTCCTGGTCTGCAGGCTGGGGCCCTGGTTGATCTCCGTCATCCACAATTAGGGGGATCTGCTTGCGAATAGCCAGATTGTGCAGCATGCAGCAAGCCACTACTATCTGGCACACCTTCTGTGGGGAGTACGCCAGTGCGCCCCTGTGCGGTCCAGGCATCTGAACCTGGACTTGAGGAGGCCAAAGGTCCACTCAACCACACGTCTGGTCCTCCCATGTGCCTCATTGTAGCGGACATCAGCTGGGGTACGAGGATGTCGTAATGGGCTGAGCAGCCAGGGCCCATTCGGGTAAGCAGAGTCACCTGGGTGTGAGGGACACAGAGAATCGTTGCAATTCCAACTGGACACAATACAGCATCGCACAGCCAGCACGCTACACTACTCCACATACTCACCAACAATCCAAGCACGGTCCCGTTGCAGATTGGTCATCAGACGTGGTAGGATGCTGTTGCGCATGATGTGCGCGTCATGTGCCGATCCTGGAAACTTCGCACACACGTGTGAAATGACCATGTCCGCAAGGCACACCACTTGCACATTCAGGGAGTGGGTGTGCTTCCTATTGCGGTAGAGGTGCTCAGTGGCCTGTGGTGCAACAAGGCCAACATGGGTGCAATCTATTGCACCAACAACGTGGGGGATCCATCCAAGGGCATAGAAATCACCCTTCACTGCCGCCAATTCACGAGCCCTGGGGAATCGTATGTACCTGTTCCTGTACAGCATCATAGCTGACAGTACATCCCTCAGCACCATGCAGAACATGGGCTGGGACATCCCACCTCCACTGCCCACTGTGTGTTGGAATGACCCACTGGCGAAGAAATGCAGTGCAGCCATCACCTTAGCCGTGGTGGTAAATGCAGTAGGATACACCCTGCGAGGACGGAGGTGGGGTTCCAACAAGGCACATAGGCGATGCAGGGTGGGTCGGTCCAGACGGTACTTCCGGATCACCTCCACATCCTCCATGGCCGACAGCAATTGGTAGGGGCGATGTATGTTTGGCCTCCTCCTAGGAAAGATGGAAGTGGACACATGTCAAGGCAACACGCCACAGGGCATTTTCACATACACAAATCAGAACTGACTGACCAAGCAATTGAATCACAGAACAGCTGACAAGTAGGGACAGCACAGCCACAATACACATACACAGGTCCCCTACCAATAGCAATGGGCAGTGACACACACCATTGCCATGAGCATGCACATGGGGAGTTAGGCCTTAACAACTTGTAAGGCATGCTGATGGAAACAGACTGCATATTCGGAAAGCTGCAACACCACGGCAACATGACTAGCTGCTGTGCATCACACTGCTTCCGAGGCTGGGTGTGTAGGGCACACACCAACAACGCTATGGACACAGGCTGAGCGGCCAAAACAAGTGGGACCTGTGGCACGAGGGGATATGAGACAGTCAGTGATGTCCCTACTGCACCCTATGTACAGCACTGTACGGATCACACCTCCAGAAACATTGACAGGTGTACACATTGACAGCTCCATGCCAACACGGCTGTGTGATTGCAAATACACATCACAAGTGACACGTAACGTCGCACGTGCCAAGTGGCAGATGTACATAGTGTAAGATGGCATGTGTGTGCATATGCATATCCCATGCTCCCATGCCAATGTGTACATGATGATATGCCAACAGACATGTGGAGGCTGGCCACTGGCCGTCCCTGCCTATGCACACAGCATGTTGTGGCCCCGTCCATTGTGGACCTGCACCCACACACAAATCATGGCCACACCTGCAGATGCATTGCGCACATTAAACTGTGTGGTGCACATGGCATCAGCGGACTGTACCCGCCATGGGCCAGGCCCTTACGGCCAACTCCAATGACCCTCGCGGTTGCACCCTGCATGTTCCACCATGGAGGTAAGCGTCCCGGGCCAGCTGGGAGCAGGCCATCGTCTGCAATAGTAGCTGGCAGACATGGTACACAAATTGCAGCAGCTTGGACCCACTGAAACTGCCCCAGGGGGCTATGTGAGTGTGTGAGTGAGACCGGCATTACCACAGCTACCTGGGACTGCAGCCTGGCACCCCTCAACAACACCTGCTGCTGCCACCTCTCCACCTACACGTGGATGACGCTGAGGATATGTCCAGGTCCACTCATCAGCGAGGAACTGGAGATCCTGGATTCCGAGCTCCACTCACACTGCACATGGCTATTCCTTGCGAAAGTTGTGTGTGAGAGACAACTGCAGTGTGTGTGGGAGTGCATGTGGGGGTCACACATGTCGTTGATCCGCAGCACTATGAGTCAGAGCCTGTGGTGTTCAAACATGCACTGCTCACCATGCTGACTGCAGGTGGCAGTGGTATGTGAGCTCTCGGGCGCTTTGACATGTCTGTCCCTCCCGAGTGGTGGTACATGGCAACTTCATGTCAGACATCCAGTGACACAAACAATTGGCAATGCAGGTCTCAGTGCACTTGTTGCTCGTGTGCATGTCAGGCTGGGGCCATGCTGCCCTTCTCAGTCCCAGCAGGCCTGGCCTGCACATTGACTGCACAATGCCAGTAGGTGACAACACAGAATGACTAGTGGGTTACATGTGTCACCTGTTCAGCACTCTCCGGATGAGCGCAAACTCAGCCCTGTACATTGGTCACACCATGCCTCGTGGAAGGGATGTGTGTGTGAGATAGTGCCACTGAATGTGACCACCGTTGCGGGGTGGGCCATGCGCAGGGCGAGTACGTTGGTTGTTGCGCAGTGTTGGTCACAGTGGGTACACCAACACAGATGTGTTGCCTTGTGAACATTTGCTAGGTCCGCCTGACAATGGACAGTAGATGTGGGCAGACTACACATTGGTCGATGTGCTGTCTATATGCATGTGCCTTCACACCAGGCACAGCTGCCCCTGCACATGTGACCCCTGCTGCCCTCAGTGCTGGGTCTGTTGAGCTGATGCGCCATCTGTGCGTGGGGCAGACAGCTCTCCTCACTTCCGTCATTGCCCATGACATCACTTTGCCGCAGGTGACATGGATCATGGAGGGCCCACATGTACGCGTGGGTGGACTACACAAGACTGTCCAATGGTTATCACCCCCAGTCAGTGCTTCGAATGGGAAGGATGTGGTGCTGGTACTCATTTCAATGTGTAGAGTGGGCGGGGCTAGGTGCGGGGCTACATGCAAGACATGGGAAGTTCATCGGCTTATCTACTAGTTGCAATACACACGAGACACGTCTTTTCATGACCACATCAGGGTCATTCCCTGAACTGACTGGAAGTCAAACAGTCATATTTTACCCTGTCCTCATAGGCTCCCCTCGCTCACCAAAATATGCGTTAGCACCTGGGAAGCCAGCGCATGCACAAGCAGCTCCAAACTCGCCCCAGAGAGGCCAAGGAGTGTATGTGTGGGTCCAGTTGAACAAGTGGTCTGTCTCGCGGCATTATGACTGGCGGGACGCCGTCCACCTGCGTGGTGCCCCGACTCGACACCCGGGCAACATTGACAATGCATGCAAGGCTCCGCAGTCCGGATACACCACCTGCAACACACAGAGGCTGTAGCTGCCCTAGCGGCCCAGGCCGCGTCCAACTGGAGCTCATGGACCCACACATTCACTCTTTGGCCTCTCGGGGCGAGCTTGGAGCTGCTTCTGCACGCGCTGGCTTCTCTGTTGCAATGGCATGTAACGTGTGTGGGGATATAGGCAATGAGTGAGATGGTGCGAGCCACCTTCCGTGACGTCACTCCTGCTCGTGATGTGTGCGTCCCCCACTACTTCCATTAGACTTGTGCCATACTACTAATTGAGGATGTGTTGCCTGCGTGATGTGTCCAGGTGGAGCGCGCCATGACATCTCACCCACCATGCTCCACTGCCATCCCGTGCCCTGGATTGCCTGTGCAGGTGGACAATGTTGGGGATACACCTGGTGGACAGGGGATGTGAGTGCCTTGGCAAGGGCCTGGCGGACGCACAGCAGTATCCAGCATGTCCACGGAGGGTGGGCTGACGTCTACACCTGATGCAGCATTGATCGTGTGCCCGCCTGTTGTGCACACACGAGTTCACATTCATCCCCAGACAGGTGGTCTTTACAAATTCCCAGGAGAGCAGCAATGTACTGTTCCGGAATCCTCCCAACACAGCGTGTTTCAACATTGCATGTGCGCACCTATCCGTCACACCCACCCACCTGAGCCAAGCGTAACTCCCGCTTCACATGACACATGTGTGTCTTCCACAGTTGTGCTACTCATTTGCGTTGACATCCAATGACAGTGGACTACATGGTCATCTCACGACTGCCGTGTACTTCACACACTCTCATCCTCTCTCATTTGTACTCGTGGAATGAATAAGCAGAGACACATATTTACTTCAAGCCATGTATTAGGACTTATGTCCTCTGTGATGCAGTATAGTGGACACTACTGGCAGCGAAATGCATGTGGAGGATATACTCAGCATGATTACACATAGCATAGGGTGTAGGGGTACATGTCATCAGTTGTTGACTGTGGGATGTGTGCTTCAGAGTTACAACTGCTTAGCCGTTGCTGTGCTAATGTACATTTGCTAATTACTGTGGAGCTGCTAACTTTGACACAGACAGTATACATTTCGCCTACCAGACCGCTTGACATCATGGGCACAGTACATCTCAGTTCCATGTTACAGGTTTGCTGCTATGGTTACTCATACACACGTGCGTGGAGGTGACATCAGGGCATGGGCTTACGTGCATGCAACGGCGTCCCACTTGTTGTTGCAATGTGGTGGCTACTGGACATGACACAGTCACTGGGGTCATGTTGTTGGGGGATGCACTTGTTGTCCATGCAAAAGTCCTGGCACAGAAGTTCAGAGGGAGGTGAGGTGACAGCTCTCACATACTACAGCCGAACGATTACTGTCCACTGACCGGTGCATATGTTCATGGGCGCAGGATACATATTATGGCATAGATGTACGTGCAGTTATGTCCATGTGGTTGCCATACACTTATCCCATGCCTCTGCCTCCCCCTGTTCATGCAGAGTTACTGGATGTGATGAGGTACAGAGTGCATGTCCCGAAAATATCCGATGTCATGGCAGTGTAGTTGATGGTGTGGTGTTAGTTGCAGGTTGTGTGGTATAGTTGTTGTACTGGTAACTACTCAGTCCGTGCGGATGCCAGGCATGGGTACGGTGTGGGACATCATTGTTCAATTGGAGGTGTTGCGTCGGGCCCGACGAATTGACAGGTTGTCAGGAATGCGATACCTTCCAGCAGGGCTTCCATGGCATTGGTGGTAAACATAGATGCCATCCAATGTAGCGGATGGTGGCTGTCAAGGTGTTGGTCGTAAGTTGTCCCTTGTAGGAGCATGATGGGACATGTTGGATGACATTCGATGAAACTGTGATCCAGAATCCGTCGTGTGGAGGCACAGTGGTCCCATTGCAGTGTGGGTCCGATTGCAGCCACATACGCCATGCCCCCATAGGCTGAACAGACCCTGTCGTGGACGTCCAGGGGTTGAACAGTTGTACCAGGTCCGCCATTGGACATGCAGGGTTGGAGAGACATAAATCCACAGGATAGTGGAAAGGACACCTCCGACAGTAGAAGACGGGGATGACGCAGCTGAACAATGTGATGCGGTAAGTTAGTCGGTAACTTACGTTCAGCAAGGCCAGATTTTCACATCCCAATATCTGTATCAGGTAATGTTTGTACAGCTTCATCTGTCCGGCGTAGTTGGGTAGGTGTGGTGCAAGTGCCATTTTGCTGAAGGGCGATGTGATGGCGTGCTCCGGCTGTCTGTACAGTCTGCAGAGTGCAACCTCCGACGTTGCTGGGAATTCTGTTATGGTCGTAGGGTGGCAGGGCTTGGGTTATCGTGGCTTGTGCGAAGGACACGGGCCCTCATCCCACATGCTTCTATGAATGGTCAAGGTCAGTGGTGTCTGACTCCTTCCCGATAACTTGCATGTGAACCACATGGGGGAGTGGTATCATTTATTTTTCCCTTTGGAATGTTCTTTCGTGTTATGCGCTATCTGCCCAGTGGACGGTTCCCTCTGCATGCCTGTGTTGGGCTTTTTTGGAATAATGACTGTGTTGTCCGGCTTGAATAGTTGAGCTGTGGTTTCGGTGTGGGTATGGAAGGCCATTCCGTGCTATCTCCTCTCCCGTGTGTGGGCGGCACGCTGCGTTTCCGCTATGCGTTGGGCCTTGTGTGTGGGTGTTGTAATTGGAGCCACCTGTTGTCGGTCCCCCGGGATCTTTGATGTTACGTATTGCATGTCTTGGTATTGGGTGCAGGGTGGTATCGGTCTTTCTGTGTGGTACTGGCGTAGCTTTTTCCGACGGGGTCCATATTCTGCTGGGTGATGTTGCCGCCGCTGTGTGCTTCGCCATGTTTTGCACACAGGGGTGTGTCCTAACTTGGCGTGACATCACTGACATGTTCGGGTCAGTTGTGTGACGTCAGGTTGGCAACAGTGAATTGCCGGTTGGCGCCATGACTGTGGCAGGACTGTCACGTGACATGTGCGTTCTGGGTGGGGCTGGTGTGTGTGGTGTTTGGTTGTGACCCTGTGTTGTTTGTGTGCGGCGCATACATGGCGCTGCCGTTGGCCTATGCGTTGTGCGCATGTGTGGCTGCGTCGTCGGCGCTGTGCTGCGGGGCCGTGACGGGGACGTTAGTTCCTGGTCCCAGGTGGTGTGTCCCCGGTTGTTGCGAGTTGTTACATTTTGCCCGATGTGACATTTGTGGGTGCAGTGGTGGATGTGTCGCGTCCACGCAGGGGTGTCGGGGGGGGCCATGTACAGTTTTACCACACTTGCACTGTGTGAGGTGTTTGCGTGCCCTTGTTGTGTGTCTGCCTACCTGCGTCTCCGCGGTGCGTTGACTCCTAGGTTCTGCATCAGGTAGAGCATGGGGAGGGCCTGCAGTGCTGGATTCATGCTCGGGGGTCCGCCTCTTGGTAGCCGTACTGTGCGGTCGGGTTTCCGCCTTGCTTTCACGTGCGGTGTCTCTTAGCCGGGGGAGCTGTTTGGTTGTGGCATCGTAATTTGTACGCCGGGCGGTACGTGATTCCGTTGGGCGGTTTGTCTCCATTGTGCCGCGCCGCTACGTGAATGGGCGCACTTTGATGGCGGGCGGCGTCGCTGGCTTACGGGCGGTGTTTGGCTGACTTTTCACATCCTAATTGGGCGGGCGTGTGGGCTGCGGCGGCCGGACGGTAACTGGTGGTTTTTCCATCCGCCAGCACTGCGGTGGTGCTTCCGCCCGCCATCCTAATGGGCCCCTTAGATTGTCGAATGATCACTCCACCACGCAGCAGCAAACTTCTCCAGCGGCTCAAGACCATCACGGGTGATTTGCAGCGCTTTATAAATGCCTGATTAATTGATTGACAACAAACATTTGGAAATGTCAGTCCTCGGTGTGAATGTTTATTGAGGAGTCAGGTTGCCAGAGGCAGATCAATGACATAGTATCGCTGCATACAATATCAAAACACAAAAATATCGGAAATTAAATATTGCTAGCAAAAATATCGACTTCCTACACTTAATTAGCAAAAGCACAAATGTCGAGAACACAAATATCATAGTTAAAAATATTGATTTTTACCTATATCGAAAACAAGAATACCAGAAACAAAAATATTGTTACCTTTAAAAAAACTTACAATATGTCAAAAATATTGATTCATACAATATCGACTACAATATTATCAACAGAATATTCAAATGTTCATTAATAAATGTAAAAAAACACTTTTTACATAAAACAATTATTTCAAATAAACTCAAAACATTTTATACACATATTTAAATTAAATATAAATATATTACAAGAAAATCTTTGCCATTCACCACAATAAATTATATAATTAAAATAATAACAATACAACCCCAAAAAATATTAGCATTAACTACAAACATTTAAAAAGCAACCTAAATATTAATAAATATATATAAATAAATGTAGATTCAAAAGTATTAAACTATATATCATATGTTAGAAATGGGGGTCTCTAGTTGGCAATGGCTGGCCACTGTCCAAGTAGGGACCCTTCTTCCTAAGTCAGAGGGAGAGGGCTACACCCTTTGATAACCCCTGCTCCACCCTGTGGTAACGTAGCACGAGCAGCTAGGCTTATCTCAGAGGCAGTGTGTGAAGCATTTATGACCATACAGAGTAACACAGTGAGGAACACTACAAAGGGACACCACACAAGTAGTTATCAAAAATAAGTATCTTTATATATAGACTTAACACAAGACCAATAACGATAAAAAGCCACAAACTGAAAAATAGGATTACTCTTGAAATGCTGCAAAAATAGTTCAAAGTGTGCCAAGAGGAGTTCAGTTCAAAGCAGTGGTCTCTGCGACCCTTTTACTTACAAAGTACCTGGATTTCGTAGCAAAACCAACAAATTGTCGCAAAGAAGCTGTAGCGATGATTTTCTGCACGCGAGGCCGGCGATGCGTTAAATGCTTGCCGCGAGGGAGGATGATGCGCCGATCTGCTGATGCGTGTGGAGACGATGCGACAATCTTCTGCACGCTAGACCGCTGGTGCGATGACTCCTTGCCGCAAGGGAGGAGGCAAGGCGACGATCCTGTTGCGTGTGCGATCGGGTTGCGATGCAAAGAAATGGCGCTCCGCGAGGGAGCGACGATCCTGATGCGATGAAAATGGCGGAGGCTCGGCGTCCGCGCTGCGATGTCGTGAAGCGATGATCTCGGTGCGATGACTCGATCTTTGGTTGCGAGCACTCGGCAGCAGCAGCGCGATGATTTTTCGGGCGCTTTAGGCTGCGGCGGCTCGCAAACGTGTGTTAGCGACGATGTCAGCACTCTCTTCTCTGTAGTAGAACTAGAGGCCCTGGAACTCACAGGAGCCTCACCTGCAGATAGAAATCCTCGCTGGGAGGAATCAGGAGGCTGGTGGTGAAGTCTGATGTGCCTGAGACTTCAACAGGAGGCTAGCTCTCTCCTAGCCCTTGGGTGATTGCTTTAGCAAGATTAATAAAAGTTCTCTCAAAAGTCCTTTTCCTCTTCTTCCAAGTCCAATGGTAACCACTGCAGGCCAATCCAAGAAACAGCACACAAGCACAAGGATAGTCACCTCCTGCAGATTCCTTCAGTTACACGGACAGAGGTTCGTCTTGATGTCCAGGAGCAATACACCTTGTAGGGGTTTCAGCACAGATATTTATACCCCAAAAGTCTTTGTTCTCAAAAGCTACAAGTCACTGAGCCTAGCCAGAACCAGTTCTGTTCAGTCCTGGAGCACTTTGTTTACCAGGCTGCATCCTTCCTTTCAGAAAGAGGGGGTCTGCTATCAGACACACAGTAGGAGGTGGAGCCAGCATTCACCTTGCCAGGCACAGCCCTATTCAGGTCAAGGAGCTACCCCTCCCCGTACTCTAAATGCAGATCTCTCTATTCAACCCAGGTCTGACTCAGCCTGCCCTGTCCCTCCAAAACCAGACAGCCAATGCACATAACAGCAGAGCACACTGGAAGGCTTAGGCAAGAAAATACCTACTTTCTAAAAGTGGTATTTTCAAACACAGAATATAAAAATAAACTTCACTAAAAGATGTATTTTAATATTCTGAGCTCAGGCATACTAAATTCGTTTTTCTACCATGTTCCTGGGGTCAGTTAGGACTATAGAATGGAATAGTTAAACTGCCCATTCTAGCCTATGGGGAACAGGTAGCCTTACAGTAGTGAAAAACGAAATTGGGTGTAATTCACTACCAGGACATGCTACACACACCAAGGCATGTCCTACCTTACACACACAATGCACCCTACCATAGGGGTGACTTATATGATGCCAAGGGAAGGTTCAGGGGCTGGGAAGTGGGTGCACTTCACAGCCAAGATGGCAGTTCTAGACTGCACACAGACTCTGCAGTGGCAGGTCTGAGACACACTTTACAAGCTGCTTCTGTGGGTGGCGCAAACCAGCGCTGCAGGCCCACTCAGCAGCATTTGGTTTACCAGCCCTTGGCACACACAGGCCACGCTACTAGGGACTAACAGGTAAACCAAATAAGCCAATCATGGATATACCAATTCACATGTCATATTTACACAGGGAGCATTCGCGCTGTGGCACTGAAGGCCAGTGGCACAGCGCCCAGAGCATCTAACACCAGCAAAACGGAGGAGACAACAGCGAAAAATGGAAGGGAGACCCACGCCAATGGTGCCAGGTCTAACATCATACATCAAAAATAAGTCCTAAATTAGCCTTTATCATAGAAGAACACAACTGCTAAAATTTAAATTAAACCTACCAATAAAATGAAACCATAAACAACTTTAACCAATAAAATCAAACAAACAATTAAATCAACAATATAAAAGGCAGACTAATTGAAACAACTAGGGGCCTGATTATGACTTTGGCAGCCTTGGTACCACTGTTGTGGCAGCATCGGAATCCCTGATCGCCCTGTAGGCAGTCTGCTAGCCGAATTACAATGTTGGCGGTACCATTGATGAAAGCCTGCCCGAGTCCACCACCTCAGCCGGTCTTTCCCTCCTGCATCGATGGCAGTCACAGACAACGGCGGCTGATGGCAGGAGTCCAGCCTCTGTTCTCGTTGGCGAGATTACGATGTGGCTCACCGCCGAGCCGGCTGTGGGGCGAAGACCTCCACAGTCGGCCTGGCAGGAATAGAAGATTTAGGGTAAGAACTCACCTTTTATTCAGTTTCCACTCCTCTTCCCATCACGGAGCCCCTCGTCCATGTCCTCCCTTTGCTACAGACACTTGCAGATGAAAAGATTACACACTGTTGGCGTCACCTCCTAAGGTAACCCACTCATACCTTTCTTCACTGTTTACAATGGCTGTGGACCCGTGCTGTTAGACAAGGTATATTGTCCATTGGTGTAATACATATGTGTGTATTTTCAGACTCACTTCGTGTACATACACAGATATGTATTTTCACTGTGGAACAAAACCTACACATAGTGAGGTTCCTAGCGCAACGGTCCACCTCCGTCGGAAGACTGCCGCCACGAGACCGCCAGCACAACATAAACATCTTAATATGGCAGGCGGGATGCCACTGGTTTGGCGGTGTTGACTGGCCCGCCGCTGCAGCGGGCCAACAGTAAGACTGGCAAACTCGTAATCAGGTCCTAAATACTTAAAAAATGGCAAACGCTGCAAGACGAGGAAACTCTGCCGGATTCTCTCACCGGACCATTAAAGAAGAAATATATACAACTTAAAAACTGCCTAAGTAAGTAAAATTATATTTAAATTAAAACGTACTTGTTAACAGGGTTAAAAATATAAAATAGGAAATAATTCATAAATAAATAATAACATACTCTCCAACTTCTATCTCTTTACATAGACTTCTTAAACAAAAAAAACAAAGGGGCCAATTATGATGACGACGGTAAGGGAACTGCTGTCGCTTTTCGTCGTTCCGACCGCCCGCTTCCCTGTCACTCTGATTACCTGATTATGAAGACAGCAGGAAGACCACCTTAAGATACTGCCACCGTCTAATTTCCTGCTACCGTGGTGGCGGCAGGAGAGGCAGAGGCAACCCATAGAGGCGGTGCAGGCCTTTACACCATTGGTATTATTACAAACTGCCTTTCCGCCGACCTTTACCAGGCGGGAATACTGCCATGCGTGAGTCGGAGGAAAGGCAGTAAAAGTGCCCAAAAAATGTGCCGAGGGTGATTTTGCCCAAGTATACTGGTACTGGTACACATGTTAAGGGCTCCAATACCTTTTGTTCCGCTCGCCAGGTAGTTTACAGCTCCTCTAACAATGTACACATATGGCTGACTGGCTGGAACAATGGTGTGGGCATGTCCAGCAGTCAGCAGTCTAGCCAGCATTGCATTCTGGCTCGCGCGACACGTACCGCCATCATCACACTGCCACAGTAACACAGCCAGCCCTGTAGGAAAGTCATAATGCGGCAGGCAAGGAGGGCGCCTGCTTGGTGAAGAAAGACTGCCGTAATCGTAATCGCCCCCTACATCTTGATAAAAGTGAAAAACTGCCAGAAACTAACAACTATCATAAACCAGCAAACAGATATAAGAAAGTAAATATACATACATTATTAAAAACTATAAACTTAAACTCAAAAAGCGAGTAAAAAAAAACAAAAAACTAATAATCTAAAAGAAAGCACCTGCTCCACTTAGAAAACCCCAACGGAAAAGCTACAAAACCATGTGAAACATTTAATCACAACATACATGTAAGTATACAAAATAGTAGTAGATACATATTTTTACATGGAAATAACAAACATACAAACTTTAAAATATTATATACATTTATACTATTACTCTACTTTCTGATACAATGGCAGATGCCGCAAAGTACATTACATCACAGAAAGGAAAGCAGTTACTAAATCACATAGGCTACATCTACAGCCAAGAAAGTGCTTCAAAGGAAAGTATAAACTGGAAATGTACTAAATATTATTCTAATGCATGCTATGGGAGGGCATCTACAACAATGATGTGGTAACTCATGTAAGAGAGCACAACCACCGCCAAATGTAACAGAAATAGAAGTAAGGAAGATACTGCAGAATATAAGAGAGGTAAGCACTAGTTCCCTGGAACCCACAACCAAAATCCTTAAAGATGTAATACCTAAAGTCCCTGAACCATAACAGGCCAACTTCCACCGAGCCCCACTTTAAAACATTTTTTTTGCATGTACTGAAAAAGCCACCAGCGATACCCCACCTGCCCCTAGAAGGTACCAAGACATACACATACCTGAACACTTAACAATGACACATAATGAGGAACCTTTCCTTTTACATGACAACCTAAATAACAAAAAGTGAATCCTAATATTCTCCACAGCAGATAACTTACTAAAACGGAAACAATGTGAAACAAGGATTATGGATGGGACCTTCAAAATGTGTCCAAAACCCTTCACTCAAATATACACTATAAGTGGTGAATATCAAAACCCAATATCCCTTTTATGTAGTGGGCGGAGGGCTGTGCCTTCTTAATGAGTAGAATATGTGGAATAATTCCCAAAGTTCATTGATTGATGTCAAACACAGTGTATTTATTATTTTACTTTCACTTGTTCCAGCTATGAAGGTCACATAGAACAAAAAACAGCCGACACGTGTTTCGCCCGTTGGCCAGTTGGTCAAGGGCTTTTTCAAGGCTGATTTGGTACAGAGGTAACATGAGATTGCGACCATCCAAGACAGTGATTATGACCATATGCATATGGGTGTACCAAGTGATAAGGAATGGGCACATTAAGATGTGCCCAAAAAGGTGAAGTGAAGAGATAGTGAGAGTGTTATAATAAGAGGTGAGTAAAAGAGAGAAAGTAAAAGAAAGAATGAAGAAAGGAAAAAGAAAAGGAAAAGGGTGGGAAAAGCAGGAGAAAAATACATCAAGGGATTATTCATGTTCCATAATTCCACATCATCCTTTAAGCAGAAACATTTCTTATATTTGGGAAGATTCCCGCATCATCATAAGGGAGCCATATTTATAATTTACAACTGAACATGTATTTAAGGCAATAAAGAAATTATTACAGTAAAGAGCGACACGATATACTTGCACATATGCTAAAAGTGAAGCGTGATAGTCACAATACAACGTAACAGTACTATAGTACTACAAATCATCCCGATAAACTTAAATAATATAAGGCATGGAGAGAACAAGACATGGACGATAAGTGTGTATATGAACTTCAATGTCAAAATTCTAAAATATGGGGGAATTACCAAAAATAAAAGTAAAATTATATTGCCATGTTGTGAGGCATGGCACTTACCAGAAGGTCGTGACTGGTGATCATGTTCCTGAGGACAAAGGCATAGTACATACAACAGTATCAGAAAAATTGTCAAGGCAGAGCCGATACGCGTGCTGTATTTAGCGGTGATTGAAAAAGTGAATCAATTATTGGCAATTTGGCACGGGCCAGAAGAAGACAAACGTAGAGTCTTAATTGTGTGAATTCTGAGAAAATAATCGTTAGTGTGCATGGGTGTCTGTTGTAAGGGATCTAATATTATCTGATCGCCTGGGGAACAGCAACTGTGCGGGATACCCGGAAAAAAGCTCACGATGACTTTACTTTTAAAACATTATAGATAATCGCTGTAAAGTTGCATAGCGGAAGGAAAACCCACAGCCCATTTAATGTAGGGTAGGGAGCCGTGAGGACGCTCCGTAAAGGAATGGTGGGTAGCCGCTGAATAGTC
This sequence comes from Calotriton arnoldi, assembly GCA_963921515.1. Taxonomy (NCBI): domain Eukaryota; kingdom Metazoa; phylum Chordata; class Amphibia; order Caudata; family Salamandridae; genus Calotriton; species Calotriton arnoldi. Next base: position 158,318 of record CAWUFW010018295.1, on the reverse strand, counting down.
GCCTAGCGGTAGAGTGGCAATATAGGATGCAAAAAGGTAGTAGTAAGCACTCAGGAAAAACCGGCCAGGCGGATGGTCTTACCTAAAGTGATAGAGTAAGGCGGTCTCTGCGGTCCCAGGAACAAGAAGAGTCCTGGGATGGGCCGCGGTTAGTTATAGAGAATCTGAGTTAGACGTCAGAAGCTGTAACTGTCAGAGCATGCGGCTGACGTATGGGGACAACGGAAGAGTTACTAGCAAAGGTTCGTCAGAGCCAAGAAAGAAATAAAATATAAGTATAGATAATACTTGGGAGCATGGGTTAATAATCCAAGCGTACTCGAACTAAAGGCATGAGAGAGAGAAATCCTTTCTATATTTAAGCATATATAACAAAAACAATAAAATAAAAAATAAAAAATTGAAAAGGGGTCAATAGAAGAGTTACTACCAACAGATCCATGGAAGCCAGATAGTAATATCTGGGCATGAGTGAAAATACTCTCTATAATAGGATGTGAGGGAATGGATGAATTGAGACAAAACATTACATTTATACCATTCATTTTGAAATCTCAACCATGATTATGGCTTAAGGGACATAATGGGTTTACATCTGTTGGTGATAGACGTCAGGTCATACTCATCTTAGATGCGTGGACAATGGGTCCTTGGCGGAAGTCATGTGTGTAGAGAGACCTAGGTAGAAGCATTCTGATTGAAAGATGAGAGAGAGAGGCCAAGCCACCCAAGATGTTGAAGGGGGGGTGCAGTATTTGGACGTCAAAGTGCCATGTATGATGTCATAAGTGAAAGAACACGTGCCCATAGGTACTAACCAGTGTACGGTAGGGTAGCTAACATTCTTATTTCCCAGTGCAACACCACATGTAGATAGCAAAGAAACATTTAGGACACAGTAATAGATTTAATACAGCCAGTAATGCATTTCTGCATCTTTGTTGAGTCCTTTTGTCATGGTATTCAGACGCATAATGTATTCGCTTTCTTTACATCTCATTGTGAGTTCCCGGTTACCCCCTCGGGACAAAGGTTTCACAACTTCCAGACCAAAGAATTTGAAGGTCTTTCTGTGCAGATGATATTCCTGGTAGTGTTCGGTCAGTGGGGGTCCCACATCATCTTTGTTGATATTACGGTAGTGCTCCAGGATTCTTGTTTTGAGTGCCCTGATTGTACTGCCTACATAGACTTTATTACACGGGCAGATTATGATGTAAATTGTGTATGTAGAACTGCAAGTGATCCAATCTCTAATTTTGAGAATGGTGTCAGAATCATGCTTGTATTCCACTTGTTTGTTAGCCCCCAATTTACATGCATTGCAGTCATGGCAGATGTAGAAACCACAAGGTTTGGTCAAAAAGTTAGTTTTGGGTTTGTTCCGCTTGTCCACAAATTCCGATTTGCACAGGATTTGTTTCAGATTTTTGGCTCTCCTGAAGCCCATTTGTGGAAAATTGTCCATCTGGTCCATTAGGGATGAGTTGTTGGTCAGGAGATACCAGTGTCTTTTTAAGGTTTTTTGAATACAGTGGTGACCATTGTGATAATCCGTCAGAAATCTGATTTTGTTTGGCTTTTCTATTCTCGTGACGTCTTTGGGTTGCAGAAGATCATCTCGTGATAGTTTTTCACAGTCATTGGCTGTTTTTTCCAACAATTTTCTGGGATATCCACGATGTAGCAGTCTTTTTGTTAAGTGTTCTGAATTTTCTTTATAGGTCTTGAGATTGCTACAATTCCTTCTCATTCGTTGGAACTCTCCTTTCGGGATATTTTCGATTGTCTTGAGGGGATGGCAGCTGTCCGCCCTGGGGATTGAATTTACTGACGTTGGTTTCCGAAATGCTTTTGTTTGTAGTTTATTGTCCTCCACATAGATGGTTATATCCAGAAAGTCTATTTGTGTGGGGGAAATGTTACTGGTTGTTCGAATGTTCCACCTATTTGTGTTGATATTGCATAAGAACTCTTTAAGTGTGGTCTCTGGTCCCTGCCAGATGCAGAGGATATCGTCAATATATTGTCCCCAATACAGTATATGGGGGGTGTATTCAGTGAATTTATCATCCCACAGCCAGTATTTCTCCACAAGTCTCATAAGAATGCAGGCATATCGTGGAGCAAATTTTGCTCCCATTGCACTCCCCTGTGTTTGTAGGTAGTATTTTGAGTTGAATGTAAATACATTGTTGGTGAGGCAAAAGTAAAGCATCTCTAGAATCATCTCGTTAGATTCCAAAAAATGGACAGGTTTGGTTGAGAGTGATTTTGGCACTGCTTCCATCCCATCGTCGTGATGAATAGAGGTGTAGAGGCTTACTACATCAATTGTGCCTATAAGCATTCTTCGTTCCACGGGATGTTATTCAGTTTAAGTAGGATGTCTTTCGTATCCCGGATATATGACCGGAGATCCTTCATGAAAGGTTGCAGCTGATAATCAATGTATTCTCCCAATTTAGAGCAGACAGAGTTAATGCCTGCAATGATAGGTCTTCTAGGTGGATTGGAGTTACTTTTATGTATTTCCGGCAGAAGGTATAGTGTTGGCATGGTCGGGTGTTCTATATAAAGCTCATTACATTCCTCCAGAGTTAGTAAATTGTTTGTATACCAGAAATCTAGTTTCTTTTTAAGCTCTTGTAGTATTTTTGATGTGGGATTAGCAGCTAATTCTGTATAGCAGGTTGCATCATTCAACTGTCTATGTAGTCATCCGCGTGTAACAACACTACATTGCCCCCTTATCGGCTTCCTTAATCACTATTTCTGGGAGGTTCCTTAATTCATTAAGCACTTTGAATTCGTCATTCGGTAGGTTCTTTGGAAGAAAGCGTTTTCTTTTCTTGTATTTTTGATATTCAGCAGTTAGGTCTTTTGAAACTGCTGTGTAGAACAAGTCGATGGTATTGTCCGGGGGCAATTGAGGGCAGAAAATAAATTTGGAAGTGATCTTACTGGTGGTGGGGTATGTGGTATCGATACCCAATTAATGTGCTAATGTAAGAGAAGTTGATTGATCATCCGGATCATTAGCTAGAGTAGTTAGTAAGTGTATATCTTCCAAATCTTGAACTGATAGAGGACTCATAATTGGTGCTCTACCTTCTCTTTGAATAGGTGGTCTATTATGAAAGAATGCCATCAACTTCAATTTACGTGTGAATTTATGCAAGTCTATCATAGTTTTGGTAAGGTCTCAAAATGCTGTGGGGCAGAATGATAGGCCCCTGTTGAGGATTCCCTCTTGTGCAATAGTGTTCTGATGGCCCGAGATGTTGACCATCAGGTTGTTCGATCCTTTGGTTCGGTTTCCTGTCTCTTCCTTGCCCTGGTCGTTACTCCTGCAGTTGGTCTTGCCGTTGATGTACTTGGGGTATTTTCTGATGGGGTTCTGGTATCTTGAGTGGATTGGTTCCGGAACCCTAATCGGTGTCTTAGGACCTCCTCTAAAAAATTGACCCCTACTTTGGTTGTTGTGGCTATAATGTCAGACCCTGGTGATTCCGCTTCCGAGCTGGTGATCGTATCATGCGTCTGTCTGGTCTGTGATGTTGATGCTCCTTTTGAGATATTGTCGTAACGTTTCGCGAATGTATAAACTCTCCCAAGTTGGTAATCGATCTGATCCCGTCTGAATTTCCTGTTTTTTCGTTGAATCAAGTCTTCCTCATATTCATCAATTATTCTGTAGTTTTTAGTGGTGATGTCACCCCAGATAGATTCTTCTATTTTCTTGATGAGATCATCTACTTCTGTTTTGTGTTTGATGTGTTCTTCCTCTGCAATATCTATCAATTGGCGTATCATGTTATTAGAAGCCTCCCTCAAATTTTCTTCCCATTTCGTGATTTGATCTGGTCTGGTTGTCTCAACCGGAGGGAAAATTAGGATCCGAAGTCCCCTAGGTATTCTATCGGCTTCCAAGTATTTTTTCAGACTAGCAGCTTCCCACCGTTTGGTTGTTTCTTTTTTTACAGCTTTCTCCAAGGCTTGGAAGGTGGATTTCGCAGACTGGGGATTCAATTTGATGGGTTGTGCAGATGCTCCTGATGTGGCAAAAAATGTCTTCTATTCGTCGGTTGCGATGGTCTCTCCAATCTCTACAGGAGGCCAAATCACCAACTGAGTATAGTAATGAGATTCTGGATATAACGGGCAACGTAGCGTAAAGAGGCCCAGATTACTTGTTGCAAGTTGCTGAGGTGGGTGGATGAGTCCGGGCTTTTGTGCTACAGTAGTCAGAGCCCAATGTTGATAGTGGAACTTGCCTCACAAATGGCTACACCCAAGAGCCATTGTAGAGTACAGTAGTTTAGGTAGTGGGCGGAGGGCTGTGCCTTCTTAATGAGTAGAATATGTGCTAATAATTCCCAAAGTTCATTGATTGATGTCAAACACAGTGTATTTATTATTTTACTTTCACTTGTTCCAGCTATGAAGGTCACATAGAACGAAAAACAGCCGACACGTGTTTCGCCCATTGGCCAGTTGGTCGAGGGCTTTTTCAAGGCTGATTTGGTACAGAGGTAACATGAGACAGTGATTATGACCATATGCATATGGGTGTACCAAGTGATAAGGAATGGGCATATTAAGATGTGCCCAAAAAGGTGAAGTGAAGAGATAGGGAGAGTGTTATAATAAGAGGTGAGTGAAAGAGAGAAAGAAAAAGAAAGAATGAAGAAAGGAAAAAGAAAAAGAAAAGGGCGGGAAAAACAGGAGAAAAATACATCAAGGGTTTATTCATGTTCCATAATTCCACATCATCCTTTAAGCAGAAACATTTCTTATACTTGGGAAAATTCCCGCATCATCATAAGGGAGCCATATTTATAATTTACAACGGAACATGTATTTAAGGCAAAAAAGAAATTATTACAGTAAAGAGCGATACGATATACTTGCACATATGCTAAAAGTGAAGTGATAGTCACAATACAACGTAACAGTACTATAGTACTACAAATCATCCCGATAAACTTAAATAATATAAGGCATGGAGAGTACAGGACACGGACGATAAGTGTGTATATGCACTTCAATGTCAATATTCAAAAATATGGGGGAATTACCAAAAATAAAAGTAAAATTATATTGCCATGTTGTGAGGCATATATATAAAGTACAAGGGAACCCAATTTGATCAGTCAGGGACCTTGGGAACTAGCTTATTTTAAGAGACAGAGGTCCCTGTGAAGAAAATTGATTGAAAACAAATAAATATAGCCCCAATCAGTACTATATTGTAACCATTGTTCCATCCGGAACAAGGCAATTTTAATATGCAATTATAAAAATACGCAACATAAAAATTAAATAACAGTAGGACACAAGCCTGTATCCAAAAACTCACATCACAAAGGAAACAAAAGAAGGCTCAGGCAGCATGTACTTGTCTGCGTCAATTCAATATAATGGAGCAAACAATAATAGGAGAAAATCACCTTTACACATAATATAACTAATAGATAACAGTGTATAAGGTTAACAATTGTTGTGAGGCATGGCGCTTACCAGAGGGTCGTGACTGGTGATCATGTTCCTGAGGACAAAGGCATAATACATACAACAGTATCAGAAAAATTGTCAAGGCAGAGCCGATACGCATGCTGTATTTTGCGGTGATTGAAAAAGTGAATCAATTATTGGCAATTTGGCACGGGCCAGAAGAAGACAAACGTAGAGTCTTAATTGTGTGAATTCTGAGAAAATAATCGTTAGTGTGCACGGGTGTCTGTTGTAAGGGATCTAATATTATCTGATCGCCTGGGAAATAGCAACTTTGCGGGATACCCGGAAAAAAGCTCACGATGACTTTACTTTTAAAACATTATAGATAATCGCTGTAAAGTTGCATAGCGGAAGGAAAACCCACAGCCCATTTAATGTAGGGTAGGGAGCCGTGAGGGCGCTGCGTAAAGGAATGATGGGTAGCCGCTGAATAGTCGCCTAGCGGTAGAGTGGCAATATAGGATGCAAAAAGGTAGTAGTAAGCACTCAGGAAAAACCGGACAGGCGGATGGTCTTACCTAAAGTGAAGGAGTCAGGCGGTCTCTGCGGTCCCAGGAACAAGAAGAGTCTTGGGACGGGCCGCGGTTAGTTATAGAGAATCTGAGTTAGACGTTAGAAGCTGTAACTGTCAGAGCATGCGGCTGACGTATGGGGGCAACGGAAGAGTTACTAGCAAAGGTTCGTCAGAGCCAAGAAAGAAAGAAAATATAAGTATAGATAATACTTGGGAGCATGGGTTAATAATCCAAGCGTACTCGAACTATAAGGCATGAGAGAGAGAAATCCTTTCTATATTTAAGTATATATAACAAAAACAATAAAATAAAAAATAAAAAATTGAAAAGGGGGCAATAGAAGAGTTACTAACAACAGATCCATGGAAGCCAGATAGTAATATCCGGGCATGAGTGAAAATACTCTCTATAATAGGATGTGAGGGAATGGATGAATTGAGACAAAACATTACATTTATACCATTCATTTTGAAATCTCAACCATGATTATGGCTTAAGGGACATAATGGGTTTACATCTGTTGGTGATAGACGTCAGGTCATACTCATCTTAAATGCGTGGACAATGGGTCCTTGGCGGAAGTCATGTGTGTAGAGAGACCTAGGTAGAAGCATTCTGATTGAAAGATGAGAGAGAGAGGCCAAGCCACCCAAGATGTTGAAGGGGGGGTACAGTATTTGGACGTCAAAGTGTCATGTATGATGTCATAAGCGAAAGAACGCAAAAGAGCGCATATCCCTTTTATATCTGCTCTATTACCAAATAAGGCAGCACTTACTACGAGCTCCTAAACCATATCAAGCACAAAACAAAGAATGACTACCCCCAAAAAATAATCATAGACTTTGATCGAGCCATGATTCAAATAATTCTAAAAATGTACCCTCACACAGCCATACAAGGCTGTTACTATAATTTCAAAGTATATGGAGGCACCTCCAAAAATCTGCAGAAAGGGCCTGGTTACGAGTATGGCGGTCTGGGGAACCGCTGTGCCCGTGGTGGAGGTCCGACCGCTGCAGGCTTGGCAGTCCACCCACCATATTATGAGACATGCTGTAACATGAAAGAAACACTGCCAAAGTCCTGCTGAAACCGCCAGTCAAATCAGAGCGCGGCGATCACGAAATAGGCCTATCAGCCTGTGGGAGGCTCAGACCGCCAGTGAAACTGAAGGCCCAATTACGAGTTGCTTTACAGCCAACGTGACCGTGGCAGTCTAACCACCACATCTGATCAGGCTGAAAGAGAGGGATATAAGGGCGAATCTCACCTCTACACGTCTTGTGCTGCCATGGAACTGATCGTACACATCCTGCCGCTGCTGTACCTGCTTGATCACGTCCAAAACCCACTCTTTCATGGACGAAATCGGCAGTAAGTCATACAACTACCAGTTTCCATAGACTCCTCAGCAAAACGATGCCCACCATGGACCAGGCAAGGGTGTTGGGGTCCCTAAGGAAAAAATATTTGCTGGGACCCTGTCTGGGATTGTTTCATATGTATATCAAAAATACATCTATAGGATGCCCTCCTAGGCCAAAACACTGATACTGCGCAAGCACACTGTACACAAATGGACATGTGTTTACAAATCATATGCAGTGATAGTGATCTGTGCATTAATTTGTGTTCCACAACAGCACCTCCTCATCAATATCATACCTATTAATGTCTGTGACACACTCCTTTTGCCCCTTCTCACTTGTCTGCCATGTCACAACTGTCCTTATCATGCAGGTTACCATTTGTCAAGTCCTGGTAGGTCTACATAGAATTCACTACAAATACAATGAGGCCCTGTGACTGTAACCCTAACCAAGATGCTATACTCCTTTTGCCCCTTCTCACTTGTCTGCCATGTAACTACTGGTGGTCACTTTTCATGCAGGTTACCATTTGTCAAGTCTTGGTAAGTCCACATAGAAATCACTGCAACTACCCTGAGGCCCTGTGACTGCAACTTAAAGCAAGATGCAATCGTGAATGTGACACACTCACATTGCACACATCCCAGGTCCTGTTTTGATGTCAAAGAAACATCTATATGGATGTGTCATTAAAGTTAAACACACCTTCTCTGCTACAACTCTGTATTGGACTCTCATACAGCACCCATATGAAAAGGCAATGTCAGTCAATGGGATTACATAGAATCAGTGTGAGAAGCATTCTAATGGCACAATGGAAACACTCTCTGTATGATAGGTATGCCTCTATCAGGAGGAACCCTGAACAGCTGGGGCCATGGGGCAGAGTGCATTTTGCACATGCCTGACAAAATCAATGTGCACTGGACCTGTGAATTGAAGTATATCAGGGACAACCAATAGCATAACCAAGTGCCATGCATGTGAAGATAATGTGAAAGTGCAACTCATGAAACCAAACACACCACTAACAGCATGTGTCACACATCTAGACAAAGTAGATGTAAGGTACACACAGGAAAATGGACACATGTCCATGCAGAACTCCACAAATGTATGACAAGTTAACATCCTCCATGTGTGGATAAGCAAATATCTAACTTGAACAAACCTAACACATATTCAACATACATCATAGGGACACCTGCAACCTAAATGATATGGACAGTGGCCAGGACAAGCCAAAATATTTACCATCTCATATAACACCCAATGCAATGTCTGCACCAATCAGAGTTCATCACACATATACATCCATCCAACATTACCCCTTGTCCTGTGTAAGACCAGCACTGGGCCTAAGGTCACATCATACTAACCACTTCAAATGGATCAGTAATCAGGAATCAAACAAACAAAACTGTAGCCACACATCACTAACAATACAAGAACATTAAATAGAATAGTAATGGCAGGACCAATGTCTTCCAAAATATGAAAAGCTTTATTCCAACTCGAACAACCCATCAAGATAAACAAAGGCCAATGGCCAGTTCATTGTTACGTCATGTGCCACAGCACAATGCTGTGCCACCAAACTTGCCCTTACTGACACTGTCAGGGAACCTCCTCACAAAGGGGCATCCATTGGGCACAGCAGGCACCTTGAAGATGGTACTTGGGAGTCAGGGGCAGAGGTTTAGGGAGGAGTGGGTTTCATTTTGGACGGGTCTTCTTGAGTTTGGTGGGTTTTGGGCTGGGGTCAGTAGTGTGGGCATCCGGTTTCTTAGGGGTGGAGTGGGATGTGGAAGGGATGGTTTTGTCTTGGGGGGGGTGCTTTTTTGTTTTTTTAGGTTTTGGGCTGGGTTCGGGGGTGGGGATGCTGTTTCTAAGGGGTGGAGTGGGAAGTGGAAGGGATGGGTTTGTCTTTGGGAGGGTTTTTTTTGTTTTTGGGCTGGGTTCAGAGGGGTGGGGAGGCTGTTTCTCAGGAGTGGAGTGGGAAGTGGAAGGGATGGGTTTGGGTGTGGGAGAGGTTTTTGGGACTTTTGGGGGGGGTCGGGCTTCACAGGGAAAAGGGCAAGGGCAAACAGCACATATTCACTGGGAAAAACTGGGATGGAGTTTGGTTTGGGAGGAAGAGGGAGTGGAAGTGTGAGCTGTGTCAGCTGTCTGCACTGTGTGTTGTGTTGGTGTCTGTTGTGTGGGTGACTGTGAGCATTTGTGTTTTGTGCCTGTGTGTGCTCTGGACGTGTTAGGTGTTGTGAAGGGGTCTGTCTGTGTTGCTGTGTTGTCTGCGGCTATGGTTGTGGGTGTGGAAAGGTCTGCGTGTGTTTTTTTTCCTTTGTCCTCATTGTGCAATAAGCGGGTAAAGAAAGATCGTAGGGTTCCTCTTCGTCAAGCTTTCCCAAGCTGCTCCCTCCATAAGAAAGCAGAGGTGGAAAACCCACCTTCTCTGAAGGATCTGACTCTCTTATCATTATTCCTTTTCAGCGGGAGGTTCTGTTCCAGGAGAAAACCTTAACAGCTCCCCTGTCTCATACTTTATTGCCACAGTGCATAATCATTGGACTTCCCACCCACCTTGTAACTTCTCCTTAACTAATTAGTTTCTTAACTCTATTCCAATCCCAAATATCCCAGAAGGCTGTTCTTTTACTTTGCCCCCTCCTACAGACTACATTTTTAATCCTCTGTACTGACAATAGCCAGTCATACTGCATTGGAGGATCATTTTGTATCCACTTAATACATATCTCCCTCCTAGCAAGCAAGACTAATACAAATAACTATCTTTTTTGTCTGTTATTTAATCGTGGTAGACTAGGTTCCAAGGTATGTTCTGTAGTGGCCCCAAAGAAGATTATTTCTACGCTTACCGTAATGTCTTGTCTCATCACTTCATTTAGGACCTTACCCACATTGGACCAGAACCGTTGAAGTTGAGGACACTGCCAGAACATATGGATGTCATCAGCTCTCTCTTCTCCACATTTTGGACAAGTCTTTACCTCCCCACTATTCATCTTCGATAGCTTTTTCGGAGTCCAATAAGCTCTATGTAATGTGAAGAGATGATTCTTTTTGAGGGGTGCAGATTTTACTGTATACCATAATGTAGCCATAGATACTTGCCATAAATGCTGTACATCCCACGATGGCAGGTCTCTCTTCCACAGTTCGTCAGGCAGTGTAAAATCTTCTTCCACTGCCTGGATCATGGACCAGTACCACTTGGACACTTCCTTCTTTAATGGGCCTCTCTGTAACTCCTCCTCTAAGCTGTTGTTTCCTGCCCCATCTTTCCTCAAATCTTTTACCCAGCTTATCAATTGATAATATTTAAACTTGGACAGTCTTCCCCCTGTGCTTGCTGTCAGGGTTTTCCAGCCTATCAAAGTTCTGTCGTTGATCAGCTGTCCCCATTCCACAATCCCTGCCTTCTTTAAGGGGGTTGATAGCTTGTCTTCTAAGCATGCTGGAGTTCCTGGGGAATCCCAAATTGGAGCATGGGTGCTATAGTAAGGAATCTCAACCAGTCTTCTAATTTGATACCAAAGCTTACAGGCTGATTGCAGAGTCTTTAGCCGAATCTTTTAAAAATATTTAGGGTGCCCAAATTTGAAAAGGAAAGCACTTTCTGCTGTCATTGCTTGCATCAGTGGTAGATATGCAGCGTGTTCAATAAGAAGTGCCCTGATGTTTTTAAATTGGAAAGCCCGACTGTACTGTAGGAAGTGCGGACTTGCAATTCCTCCTTGTTCTTTCTTCTTTCTCAGTTTTCTCCAGGCTATTATTACACCCCTGGCTGCCCAAATAAAACTACTCAGTTCCCCCTGTAGTTTTTTAATCCAGGCCGTTTTAAATTCCAGCGGTATGGTGTTAAAGATATATGTAAACTTAGGGAGTATTGTCATCTTTATCACGTTAGATCTCCCTATAAAGGATAGTGGTAGGCTAGCCCATGTTTTTATAAGTTCTCTTGTCTCAGCCACCTTTATATTGAAATTAGCTTAGGATAACTCGTCTATATTTTTCGTTACCAACACCCTCAAATATCTTATCTTATCCTTAGATTGGGGGTTATGAGATGGGGAGTTCCACTCCATTCTTTCCATTTTCAGATGATTTATTTGATACCCTGAGACTTCTCCAAATCTTCCCAGAATATCTCTGATCTTTGGTAGAGCTGTTGTTAGCCTACTTGTAAAAATCATTAAGTCATCCACATATGATGCCACTTTTTTCTCCCAGCCTTGGGTCTGGAAAGGGATAATCTCATTTCATTTTCTAATTGTAATGGCTAATGGTTCTATATATAAGTTAAAAAGCAGCGGTGAGAGTGGGCATCCTTGTAGCGTGCCTCTATTAATGTGTATCTCTTTTGTTAAATTCCCATTTATCAAGATCCTTGCTGTAGGATTTTTATATTTACCAGTCACTTATTTGGAAAATCTTTCTCCTAACCCGTAATGACTGATCGTTTTATGCAGGAAAAGCCAATTTACTCGATCGAAAGCTTTAGCTGCGTCGAAGGTAAGTATTGAAAGAGCGGACACAATAACCGCACTTCCTGCTACGCTCCCTTTGTAATTAAGTCAACACTATATCCTGATGAGTGTGCACACACAACTCCAGCACCTGCCGTCGATGGGTGCCCGCTGCTGGGCAGAGAGAGAAACCAAAAAGATTGGAGTGGTGCACTACTTCTGAGTAAGAACGGTCCTTCAATAAGCCATTTAGTCTCGATATCTTTTCTCAGCAAATCCTTTATTTTTCATATACATCCAACAATAAAAGATATACACCAGTAGCTCTCGTACAGAGCCGACGGCAGCTTCCAGCTTTCTCAGATCGTTTGAGTGTTGGCCCTTATCAAGGAGGCCTACACAGACACATCAATTTGTGCAGATCTGTTTTATCTTTTGACACGACTTCAAGATTCGGATAGAGCTGGCGATTAGCGCTTCACAGACCATCAGGGGAAATTTGGAACTGTCCTTCCCCTACCTTTCTACTTCATTTTATGCCCTGAAGAAGTTCATTTTGTATGAACGAAACGCGTTGGCTGGTGTATATCTTTTATTGTTGGATGTATATGAAAAATAAAGGATTTGCTGAGAAAAGATATCGAGACTAAATGGCTTATTGAAGGACCGTTCTTACTCAGAAGTAGTGCACCACTCCAATCTTTTTTAGTATTGAAAGAGGGGTTTTCCCTTCCGTAGCTAGGTCTATTGCTCCAATTAATTCATGGGTCAACTCATGTAAGTGTCTGGCTCTTATAAATCCTTTCTGATCGTTATGTATCAGGGGGCTAATGACCCTACCCAGTCGTTTGGCCAGTATCTGCGTATATATTTTATAATCACTATTTAATAGTGATATGGGCCTATAAGACTCACAGCTCTTTGGGTCTTTTCCTGTCTTTAATATTATGCTGATGATAGCTTCATTCCATGATTGTGGCAGAGCATGTCCCTCCGTAAAGATCTTATTCAGAACATTAGTTAATTTAGGGGCTAGGACTTCCTTTAATGCCATATATAGCTCATTCGGAAGAGGATCTGGGCCTGCTGCCTTCCCTTTCTTTAAGTTCTTAATTGTCTCCAACACTTCTTCGTGGTTATCTCCGCATCAAGAGACTCTCTTTGTTCCTCTTGTAGCTTTGAAATTTCTACTTCGTTCAGATAACAATTAATTTGTTCTTCTGTGGCCTGCACCTCATCCATGTATACATTTTGGAAAAAGTTGGTGAAAGCTCACTCAATCTTCCGATCATCTGTGGTCACACTTATCTGGTCCTCCTCTCGAATTGCTAAAATCTTATTCCTGTTTTGTTCGATCTTTAGTTTCCAAGCTAAGAGTCTCCCGCTGCCTTCCCCTTACTCATAATGCGATAGCTTACTGGCTTCCCACTTATCTCTAATTCTACTTTCCAGGACGTTTTGTAAATAATTTTTCTTCTCTTTTATACTATCTTCTATTTTTTTCCGTTCTATTCCAGAGACTTCGCCCTACAGTGAGCTATATAATTCCTGAATTTTGATCTCTAACTGATTAATTCTGTTCCTTGTACCTCTGTTCTTAGAAATAGCCAAACCAGCCAAAGTCCCTCTAATTACCGCCTTGTATGTGTCCCAAACTATTTGAAACTGGGCAGCATTTTCATTAGTTGCAAAATAGTCCTAACTATCTACTCTCAGTTTCTCCACCGTTTGTTGCTCTAAGAGGAGGGTTCGGTCTACTGTCCATCTTGAAGTGGCCTGGATATTTCCTACTATTAACGTCATACAAACTGCAGAGTGGTCGGATAAGTGGGCTGGTATATGTTCAACTTTATTGACTTTCTTTTTTTTATAAACAAATTTTATTGTGTCAAGTATCAAATATAATGCAGAGCTCTGTAACCCAGAAGACTTCTGCCACAATACACATTACAGGGTCATGACTTTGACATTTAGATTATATATTAAGAAGAAGAGAAAAGAAATACAAAAATGACAACATGAAAACCCCCCCTTCCCATTGCACTATTACCTCCCCCCAACCTGTGTGCCACTCCTACACCCACACCAACAAACAGAGTACATTGCTATATCTTTGGTCCCATTATTACATGTATTCGAATAGTTAACCTGTGATCGCGGCATCAGCAGTGGAAAATGGCTCCAACTGCAGACCCCGATAGTCCGCCCATCGTTTCCAGATTTTGGAGTGCTTTGGCGGGCATCCCCTCGCTTTGAAAATTGGAATTTCCAACCCCATACAGAAGGCCAGGCCACTCTTCCAAGCGGACAGAGAAGGTGAAACTGTTGCTTTCCACAGCCTTGCAATATCCCTTTTTGCCAACGTAAATCCTAACAACATAAGATGTTGTTTATAAATATTGCCCCCAACTCCCTCCATAACATGCAAGAGTACCAGCTTTGGTGAAGAAGGAAGGTCCCACCCCAATACCTCTGCAAGACAAGCCATAACCCCCTTCCAGAATTTCGTGAGTGTAGAGCAGTGCCAGATCGTATGTATAAGAGTTCCCTCCTCCCGCCCGCACCGTAGGCATACCGGGGAGGCCACTAGGCCCGCCTTCCAAAGCCTGACTCTGGTATAATACACACGATGGAGGTATTTAAATTGGATGAGGCGGAGCCGCATCGCAATCGCAGCTTCCCGAGGGGAGGCCAACGCCTCCGTTCAATCCTCCCCATCCAATGGGCCGAGATCTCCTTCCCATGCTTCCCTAAGTTTCTGTAACGTGGTAGAGATATTCGTGACCGGTGATTGGTAAATTTTGGAGATTTTATGATATTGTAGGTCCCCCATGAACACTTTGGCCTCAATGGGGCTAAATTCAGGAAGGGCTTCCAACCCCGCAATACTGGGGGAAATCGCATGTCTGAATTGGAGGTATCTATAAAATTGGGTCTTTGGCATCTGAAATTCCTGCTGGAGATCTTGAAAGGATTTCAGAACCGGGCCCCGCATTACATCCCCTAGGGTAGATATACCAATATTGTCCCATCCGCGAAATCCAGATAGGGTAGCCAAGTGTGGCAGCCTCCCATTATGCCACAGGGGGGTTTCCCTCGTCAGTCTGTCCCACCATCCCAACTTACAGAGAGCCTGCTTCCATGTCTGGAACACCACCCCTGTGGCCGGCAGCAAGAAGTTGCGCAAGGGTGCTGAATATAAGATAGTATGCAAGGTGGAGTCCCCATGCATCGACGTTCAACTGCATATGTGGGATCTGACCTATCTCCATACCACCACTCATTCAATATGAGCAGGTGCGAGGCCATATAATATGATGCCTTTATTGACTTTTTTAGTTAGACTTTTATCCACTAGGAAAAAAATCTATTCTGGAGGCGTGTCCATATTTTATATTCTTGTAGGTGAACCTATACGACTTGCCCCTTTTGCTTTTCTAAATATCCACCAGCCCCAAGTCCACTCTATATTATTTCAGCCATGTCCTCATTTTAGGTACCATAGAATATCTACCATGTGGAGATCTATCTTTTTTAAGGTCTATTAACAGATTAAAACCTCCTCCTATAATTACTGGGACCATGATATCAAACAATTGATTGTATAGGGCCTGAAGCGGTATAGGGTCACCTAGGTTTGGACCATAAAATCCTGTTATGGCAAACCTCTCACCTGAAGTCTTCACCTTAGCAACCACCCACCTACCCTTCAGGTCTGTGATGGCCTCCACAATCGACACCTTAGCTGTCTTTTTAAATATTATTGCCACACCTTTTACACAGCACGGCTGATTTGTGCAGACATAACTATCAACCCATTTTTGTTTTTTCATGATCTTTTCCCATTCCTTCTTCAGTAAGTGTGTTTCCTGTAGAATTATTATCTCACACTTCACTATTTTAATGTATTCCAAAAAATTTTGTCTTCTATTTTTAACTCTTAATCCGTTTACATTCCAGGTCATAATATTAAGTGTCTTGTGGTTAGCCATCCCCCTTCGCCCATGTAATGTCAATATACCAAGTATTATCAGAGACAAAACTAAGAAACCCGCCTTGACTATCCCATTGCACAGAGGACATAATGTATGTTTTTTCTCTTTTCTCCCATATGCTCCCACACCATGTGAAAAAATAATCCTCATTATGTTCGTTGTGACCCATCCACCCCCGCCTCCCTCCCCTGGGAAACCCACCCTTCCTTCTTTGGGCAAAACAGAATTGCCCTTTTGAGTACCTTTTCTCACTAGGCGTCACTATTTACTCATTGTATTCCCCCATGTTCTTTACTATTTCTGCTGCGCTTTCATTTGATCTATGAGCTCCCTCACTTCTTTTGGCTCTCTAATGTTATACATTTTGTTCCTCCACATTATTTTCAGAGAGGCGAGAAAACGCATTTGTGCCGTGGCTCCCAAGGACCTAAGTTCCTGTATGTATTGACCCAATTCCCACTGCCTATCCTGCGTCGCTCTTGAGATGTCTGAGCCGATACAAATTGTGCTGTCCCCTCTAGAGAAGGTACTAGCTTTCAGGGCTTCGACCAAGATTTTTTCCTTCAAGACATATGATTTAAAGTTGACTAGTATATTCCGTGGGTTTTTCCTTATTTTCCTTTTTTTAAAAGGGTCTCGGTGTACTCTCTGAATATCTTCCTCTAGGCCTAGCTCTTCTAATCCCAGTATAAAGTCTTTCAGGAGTTTGATCACGAAGCCTTTGATGTCCTCTCCTTCCATTTCTTCCGAGACATTAAAAACCCTTAAATTATTCCTCCTTGCATTATTTTCTAATGTATCAATTTTGTCTCTCAGTTCTTTCTCGCTAGTCCTTAAACTCTGTATCTTGCCCTGGTAGACTTCTACTTCTTTCCCTAATTTGTCCAAGGAGGTTTCTACCTGTGGCACTCATTCCATAAGGGCGTTTACCTTGGTTTCGAGGGCCTCACAGGTTTCCTGTATTTTTCTCTGCAAAGTTCGCTCTCATTTCGGTGATTAGGGTTTCCATCAGCTTCTCCATTTCTAGTTGTTCTTTCTGCTTTTGTATCTGTGGCAATGGTTGTTGGGCTATATCGTTCAGGTCCACCTGAGAGGCTATTGTTTGTAGTGGGACTTCTTCGTCCAGCCCTTCCGGGGCCAGTACTTGGAACCTATTGCTGACAGCCAGCTCTCCCTTATGGGGCTTTCTAAGCTACTTTGCATCTCTGCATTGGGCCTATTCTCTGGGTCCACCTGAATTTCGCTAACTGTTATGTTTGGTATATCCTGCTTAGCCTGCACCTTAAGGCGTAATTTTTATTCTTGTGCCCACTTGTTTACTTGCTTGTTTACCTCGAGCTGGTGCTATAGGTAAGGTAAGGTAATTATGTCCCGATTTGTCCAAGTCCCCGGGTCTCCACTTGCTTGCTTGTTGTAGGCACTATGATAGCGCTTTTTTTCATGCTTTCTATCGCAGGGATATTGGCTACAAACTTCCTATTCCTTAAACAGTAGCTAATCCCCCGGTTCCCTGTACCGCCCTTGTCCGCCTCCCCTATAGATACGCTGCTTCTTTTTTTTAATCTTTGTTGTCTAAGGGGGTAGCAAGCGAAGCAGAGGGGACTTGAGGATTTTTCTTGCCCCCTCCCCGGTCACTTACCAGTGTCATGTGCGTGGCGAGGGGATCGTTAATTCCTCTTTCACCGGGGCCGACCGCCGTAATCTCAAAGCCCGCCTCGCAACTCCTGCGGCTTCCGCAACCCCCACGACCTCCCGGTGGGCCCCCGGAAGGGAACCCTAGCAACCGCCCGCCGACTCCAGCGTAGCCCTGAGGCCGGCTCAGCCCATGCCCCGACGCTGCACCCTCTCCACGCCGGCAGAGCTTCCCGTCTTCTGTTGTGCGGAGAAGCCCTCTCCCATTCTCGCATGAGTGAGGGCTTACCGAGGCTCCTGCGTTTCCTCAACTTTCTCGGTTAGTGCGCATTTATTTTCAAAGTTCTTCCATTTCAGGGGGAATATGCTCCTGCTTTCCTTCTGCCTAGTGATCTTCGGTGCTCCCAACCGGACTCTCTAGCCGGCCGCAATGTTTCCCTGCTGCCTACGTTACCCTTACCTTGTCACGGGTCTGTGTGTGTTGCTGTGTTGTCTGCAGGTATGGTTGTGGTTGTGGAGGGGTCTGTGTCTGATGCTGTGCTGTCTGCGGGTATGGTTGGGGCTGTGGCGGGGGCTGTGTCTGTTGCTGTGTTGTCTGCGGGCATGGATGTGGCTGTGGAAGGGTCTGTGTCTATTGCTGTATTGTCTGCAGGTATGGTTGTGGCTGTGAAGGGGTCTTTATGTGTTGCTGTGTTGTCTTCGGGTATGGGTGTGGATGTGGAGGGGTCTGTGTGTGTTGCTGTGGTACCTGGGGCAATGCTAGGGGTGGTGGGGGTGGTGAGAGGGGTGAGTGTCTACTGTGTGTGTGTATGTTTGAGTTTTTGGATGTTTGGTATTTGTGTGTGGTGCTTGTGTCTAATGAAGTGTGTGCTTGCTTAGGTGTACGTGTGCTTGGGATAGGAATGGGAATAGGGAATTTGGATGGGGAAGGGGCAGGGGCAGGAGATGGGGTGGGAGGTTGGGACAGGTGGAGAACTGCCGTGAGGGAGGAGGCCAGAACCTGAAAATATCCCTGTCGGCCAGACATTGCAGTGTGAATGCATTCCAGGTAGGACACCACCTGGGTAAGCTAGTTGCCTTGCTCCTGGATAGCATTCAGGACTGCATTCTGACCCACCGAGATGGTCTTCAGGAGGTCAATAGTCTCCTCACTCAGGGCAGCGTGGGTAACAGGGGCAGGGGCAGAGGTGCCTGGAGCAAAGGAGATTGCTCCCCTCTTAGGGGAGCAGGCCCGGCCAACTTGTTGGGGGACAAGAGGGAGGATGGCGATGGTACTGAGGTGGCGGACAAGGAGGAAGGTGGTAATGATCTTGTGGGGTCCATCACCACTCGGGAGTGCACCCGAGGATGACTCAGAAGATGAAGAGCTTTAGCTGCTGTCCTCCGTGCCACTCCCCACACCCTCCTGGTCACTGGGTCCCTCCGTGTCTGACTTCTTACGTCCGGAACCACTGTGACCAGCTGTGTCCCCACCAATGTTGGGCCATTTTCTTTCGCTTGCCCTGGATGTATCTGAAATGACATGTAACATGGCATTATTGCAACTGCATTTCCACACCTGAGCATCACAAATCATCAGAAAACATTGATGAGGCACACATATCACACTAACCTCATGAATCACTCTATAAGCTTCAAATTTAGCATGAGCACATGCATGCATGCTACATAACCTGGTTCCACTCATGTCATAACCCCAGACAGGCCCAAATGCATTGATGGTGTTATCTACACTCTCTTATATCCATACTATGATAGTTGATCACCTCGCATACTTTGGCACATGTTTTATATCATTGTGAAATGATGTAACCAAACAGGATGGATACAAGTTTGAGATGTACACAATGCTCACACAAGGTCCAGAGTTAAACAAATCTGCCTATTACTCATAACACATCATGAAGTACTGAAGGTCAAGTTCAACACCAATGTACCACCAATTAGTTTTGTGGCAGACATCATGTTAAATGCAAATGCTCATTGCACATTGATGACACTTTGCACTCCAAATTACATCATATGTCCACTACCTGAAAAGTCTAATTAAAGCTGTACAGAAGTAGTTTAGCTATGTATCACATGTAGCATATAAAGTTCCCTGAAAACATTGAAGTCCAAACATTTGGGAGATAGATAGTCAGAATTCACACAGCACAAGACTCCACATAGCCATATGAACATCCCCAATACTGCTTGATACAGGTGATAATGCCAGATTGTACATCCACAAGCCAACACACCTTTCGAAGGGTTGGGTGCCCCCGATTATCTATGACATGAAGATGTGGGGTCACTAGAGTCCCAACGGGCAGGCACATCACACCACTCTTTGGTATTGCATACTCAGATTGCCTTGTAAGGATCAGTGCAGACACTCACATATGATCACTACAGTTCTACATCTCACCCCCTTATGCATGTCACCAGTCAGCGAATAAGTGTTTTGAAACATTATTGCAGATGACCCATCAACTGGCAAATGTACAATTGCCAACATGTGGCACTAATGCTGATGGCACCAGAGATGTTTTCACATTTCACTGTATAACCAGTACTTACCAATGAGAACTTTTGTACCGTCACTGCATGTACTATGTGCTCTACGTCATGTTACATGCAATAGGCCCACCATCACATGAGAGACAGTAGTGAGCCAACATCTCTCCTCACACAAGGAAGACAAGTTGTCTTTGTGGTACAATTGTCACCCAAATTTACTAAGAACATGAGATGATTACTCACTTCACTCAGCCAGGTATCTGCTCAAAAGGAGAACATTGGATGTGGACAGCACTCTGCTGTGTTCCAGGTCAGAAAGACAATAGGCACAGCAGCAAGCACCTACTACCAGACCTACACTAACAATGACTCATCTTGTGTGTGGCAAATAGGCCACCACCAATATGGTTAGTGAAATGCCTGTTTGCAACACTCGAAGTAGACAATATAGCAAGTATGACTGGACAGGATCCACCCCCATGTAGCTGCTGTTGGGCCCTCAACTGCACATCAAGCTCTGGGTAAGCCACCACCAGTATACGAGCCATCAGGGGGGTAAGGGTCCAGCGCACACCACTTACATGCTGGGAGGACTTCCCCAGCTGGACCTCCACGATCTTCTGGGTCCAGTGATGCAGGTCCTCCCACCTCTTTCTGCAGTGGACGCTACGCCGGTTAAAGACCCCCAGGGTCCGCACCTTCCGGGCTATGTCTCTCCAAAAGGCCTTCTTCTGATGGGCATTGACCTGTATGGGTGCAATAGATGTGGAAACAGATTGTAACTGGAAGTTTGTGGATAACTGTAGGGTTGATACACATTTTGTTGACCTCTAGCACAAGCATTCATCAAGAGTCAACATAATAAGTGTGTCCATGTCACATGTTAAGCACAACTAAAGCATGGATATACACTTTACTTTTATGGTCATCTGATGACTAACCTCAACCCTGATTATGACCTACACTGACTGACGCAGCCCACTAACATCATGTAGGCCAGGGCCATCCTACATGCAATGTGAGGTAAGGTACCATGACCTACAGCACACCATTTGGACCTTCTGAAGGGTAAACTACCTGTGCACCTTTACTGCCAGGCCCATTGCATTGATGCATATGGTCCATAGAGGCGAGTACAATAGTATACACATCATCCTAAGACTAAGGTCACAATGTAAAGGCTGGTATGTGTGTCACTGAGTGCTCCCTCTCTGGGGGATATGTGTACAAGTGGACTACATATTGGGATATCATAGCATGTCAGAATAAGTTTGTGTCATATGTACTGCCATCACAGGACACACCTTTTGCCATATGTGGCATTGTAACAGGGATGACATTCAACATACCATTGTATGTGTTATGTGATAGGAAATATTGTACCCAAGCAGATGATTCACTCTGCTTTACGTGCCCTAGGTACCCTGGGTACTATATACTAAGGACTTCGAAGTAAGCCAGTACTTTCCAATTGGGGATATCCAACTCGACATACGCTTGGTAATTGGTAAGAACACTGGCACTGAGGTTTGGTTAGCAGGCCTCAGTGTACTCTCAGAGTCGAAAAACCAGCAGCATCAGTATAAAAAGTGGGGGTGACATGCAAAAAGAGGCATTTCCTTGCACATACCCACCCTCCAGACAAAAGGCGATGAGCAAGTAACCCTTATCCTGGTAGTTCTCATCTTCTAAGTGGAAAAACCTGGAAAGGCAATCTCTATTGGCAAGGTCAGTCTCAGGTCTGTTTTCCACTGTAAAGTCCATACCCTGTAGGGAAATGGACCACCTCAACAGTTTGGAGTTCTCTCCTCTCATCTGCATCAACCATCTGAAAGGCCTGTGGTCAGTTTGAACTGTGAAGTGAGTCCCAAACAGGTAGGGTCTCAGCTTCTTCAGAGACTAAACCACAGCAAAGGCTTCCCTGTCAATGGCACTCCAACGCTGCTCTCTGGGGAGGAGTCGTCTGCTGATAAAGGCAACTGGTTGATCTTGACCCTGGTCATTTAGCCGTGACAACACTGGCCCGATCCCATGTTCAGAAGCATTAGTTCGTACAACAAATTTCTTGCTAAAGTCAGGTGCTTTTAGGACAGGTGTTGAGCACATAGCTTCCTTGAGGTTGTCAAAGGCCTTTTGACACTGGTCAGTCCATATGATCTTCCTTGATTGTTTCTTGGAGAGTACATCTGTCAAGGGTGCCACAGTGGTACCATACCCTTTTACAGATCTCCTATAGTACTCAGTCAAGCCAAGAAAGAATCTGACGTAGGTCTGTGTCTTAGGAGCTTCCCAGGCTAGAAATGTCTGGATTTTGGGTTGGAGAGGTTGTACATGGCCTCCACCTATTTGGTGGCCTAAGTAACCTACATACCCTTGCCTTGATAGCCACCCCTGCTTCTTAAAGGGCTTGAAGCACTTCCTTAAGGTGGGCCAGGTGATCCTCCCAGGTGGAACTAAAGACAGCAATGTCATCCAGATATGATGGACTAAAGCCTTCCAGACCTGGAAGGTGGCAGGTGCATTTTTCAATCTGAAGGGCATCACTTTAAACTGGAAGTGGACTTCAGGAGTTGAAAAGACATACCTCTACTTGGCTCCTTGATTGAGGGCTATCTGCCAATAACCTTAAGTCAGGTCAAAGGTACTCAGATATCTTATAGCTCCCAATCTGTCTATGAGCTCATCTGCTCTTATATGGGTCTTGGTGACTGCATTTGGGCCCCTGTAGTCCACACAGAATCTCAACTCTGGTTTTCCCCCCTTTGGGTTTGGTTTGGGCACCAGAACCACTGGGATGGACCAAGGACTACTAGAGGGATCAATCATCCCAACTCTAGAATCTTTGCAAACTCAGCTTTGATGCTAGCTTTGACCTGGTCTGACAAACTGTGTATCTTGTTCTTGATAGGTAAACTGTCACTGCAGTACACATCATGGGAGCACCATGTTGTCAAACCCGGGGTGAAGGAAAAGAGTGCAGCAAATTGACAGAGAAAATTGTAGCAGTCTTTTTGCTGCTGCTGGGTTAAAGTGGAAGAGAGTGCTACTCTATCCACTGATCCATCTTTGACATGAGTTGACAGTAGGTCTGGGAGAGGTTGACTCTCTTCGTCTTCTCCGCCATCTGTCACTATGAGCTTAGTTATATCTGCTCTGTCATGATGAAGCTTGAGCCTATTCACATGTATCGCCCTATGAGGGTTCCTGAAGGTTCCTAAATCCACCAAGTATGTGACTTCCCCCTTCTTTTCCTAGATGGGGTTAAGCCCAGTCCATTTATCTTGAAGGGCTCTGGGAGCTAGAGGCTGTAACACCCACACCAGTTGTCCTTCCAGGTACTCTACCATGGAAGACGTCTGGCCATACCAGTGCTTGACAAGTTCCTGGTTGGCCTCTAAATTCTTGTTTGCTTTTTCATGTACTCAGCCATTCTGGAGCAAAGGCCTAGTACATAGTCCAATATATCCTGTCTGGGCTCTTTGAGGGGTTCTCTCCCAACCCTCTCTCATCATACTTAAAGGACCTCCCACTGGGTGTCCAAAGAGTAGCTCAAATGGGCTGAAACCAACTCCTTTCTGGGGAACCTCCCTGTATGCAAACAGTAGGCATGGCAGAAGAATATCCCATCTCCTTCTGAGTTTCTCATGTAAACTCATAATCATACATCCAAGATCTTGTTAAATCTTTCTACAAGGTCATTTCCTTGGGGATGGTAAGGGGTAGTGAACTTGTAAGTCACACCACACTCATCCCATTTTGCCTTCAGATAGGCAGACATAACATGTGTGCCTCTATTTGAGATCACCTTCTTAGGGAACCCCACTCTGGTAAAAATACCAAATAGAGCTCTAGCTACTGCAGGGGCAGTGACTGTCCTAAGGGGAACTGCTTCTGGATACCTGGTGACATGGTCTACTACCACCAAAATAAACCTATTGCCAGCGGCAGAAGGTGGGTCTAGGGGACCAACAATATCAATCCCCACCCCCTCAAAGGGAGTCCCCACCACAGGTAGAGGTATCAAGGGAGTCTTTGGTTTGTTACCTGCTTTGCCGCTGGCCTGGCAAGTAACACAGGAGCAACAAAGCTCCTAGACTTTTTCTGACATCTGAGGCCAGTACAAATGGTTGACCAGCCTGTCCCAGGTCTTGGTCTGCCCGAGATGTCCAGCTAAGTGGATGTCATGGGCTAGATTAAGGAGGAATTCGCTCTACTGTTGGGGGACCACCATTCTTATGGTTGACCCTGGTTTGTGGTCACTTGCCATACTGTACAGAATTCCCTCCTACCAATATACCTATGGTTACCACTGACATCAACTCCCTCCTGTTTGACAGACCAGTGTCTCAGGCCCTCAAGAGTGGAACAAGTCTTTTGCCCAAGGCTTAAGTCCTCTCTGAAGGGTCTATCTGCTCCATGGAGTTCTGCCAGCTTAGATAAAATTCCCATGGAAGCACGCTTTAGCTCAGAGACCAGACCTTTTCCCTGAGGGTTAGGCTCTTTCTGATCCTGTGGACTTGTGGAAGCTGCCTTAGCAGTCTTCCTACCTCTCCTTTTGGTACTAGGGAGTTGGGCCGTTTTTCAGGCTCTACAATCCCTTGACTTTACCTTAAGGCCTTTTGTGCTCTAGTGGAGACACAGCCCACTCATGGAGACCCAGTATTGCTGCCTGAATCCTTCTCTCCATCTCTGCCCAGGCAGAAGTTTCAAGGGTTTGGCCAGCAGATACTCCATTGGGATGGCGGGGACACAGCTACTTTTTTAAGACCAGTCAGCCCTCCCCACTCAAAGTCTACCACAGCTATGGGATGTGACTTTGTTGAATTGTTAGCATTCACTACTTGATGCACCTCATCAGGGATGATCTTACTGGGGGCGTGGCATGCAGCTGAGGTGAGCAGACGCGAGCTCCGTCGGGCTTATCCCCCAGTTGCATTTATCCTGAGCCCGGGGCACGGATGGCTGCCTCAGACTGGGAGTCCGGGGGTCCTGGCTCCCCATAGCAGTGGCTGGTGGGCTTGAATTTCCCTGACAACGGGAATAAAATCGGGGAAAAAAGAACGGACTGAGCGCGGCGCAGCCAAGATGGCGCCTACGGCTGGCTGAGCTGAACGGAGTCGAGCTGCAGCAGCAAAGGCGGCAAGCGAGAGATCGTCGTAACATGCCTGCGGAAACTCTCAGTGTGCCAAGCGGGGTACGACCCAGAGAGCAGTTGCTGCGAGAGCTGCATCGGAGCGGAGCAGCGCGGCTGACCACAGACTGGTGAGCGGCTGGGCAGCCCGGTGGGGGAGGTGAAGGACTCAGCGGCCGGAGACTTCTACACTAATCCGGAGATACGCCTGAGGGAAGTGCGGCCCAGCGGGGGCGCTCCCGACGGGATTTACACTCGGCAGCAGGCGATAAGCCCAGAGACTGAAGAACACAGAGGGGAAGAGGAGTTGAGAGCTCTTCCTGGTACGCAGCAAAGTCGGGAGGTAAAGCCTGAAGTGGTTGGGCCAGAGAAGTGAATGCTGATTGATAGCAGCCTGCTTTTGGGTGAGTGAATCTGGCGTTGGAGTGCTGCTGACGAGCAAGTTTGGTGGGGCAAGCCCGAGTCAGGCACCTGGACAAGGGACTGCGAGGGACCAAACAGGCACATTCCCCGGGGCTCTGCTCATGGGCGACCACTTGAGATAAGGCA
This sequence comes from Calotriton arnoldi, assembly GCA_963921515.1. Lineage (NCBI taxonomy): Eukaryota > Metazoa > Chordata > Amphibia > Caudata > Salamandridae > Calotriton > Calotriton arnoldi. The sequence goes on along the minus strand of CAWUFW010018295.1, from coordinate 132,614 downwards.
CAGAGGAGGCTGTACGCACACTTTTACCCATAACTGCTGCTTGCCCAATTGGCACCGATAAATTCTAGAAGGGAGGTGGAGAAGAACTGCGCGCACTGGGAGGATGGAAGAGCCTTGCTGCTGTTGGATGAGTGCGGGTGGGGATCAACCTATCACGGGGAGCAGCGTTAACCCACACGACTACTACAGTAAACAGTGCAAGATTAGCGCCCTCGCTGCGGCAGGAACCCACCCTGTCTAAAGTGGTACATCTGAGCACAAGAGAGATACCTGCACGACTAACTATGGGGAAAGTTTAGAGGAAAAAAGGGACGGCAGCCCAGGGCGCAGGGGGCACTGGGAACCAGACAGACGAGGAGGAAGAGTTGATTGAGGCGGGAGGGGGCTCGACTCCCTTGAAACCTACGCTGGCGGACATAATGCAGGCTATCACGACCTCCAGGGAGGTCTTGGAGGGGAAAATCGATGTCATCGGCACGGACTTGGGCCTGTTGAAAGATGATCACCGTAAGCTAAAGGAACGAGTTGGGGCCTCCGAGAAAGTATTGGCCGACCTGCCAATCACAGTGACTGCGCTATAAAAATCACTCACAGAATTGGAGGCCAAGGTTAGAGTATTGGAGGTCCGGGCTGAGGATAGTGAAGGGAGATCACGTAGAAACAACATACGTGTAGTGGGAGTGCCGGAGAGGGCGGAAGGAGGGAACATGGTGGCTTTTATGGAGGACTGGCTCCGGTCGGAAGTGGCCCCAGAGGGTTTGTGGTCCTTCTACGCACTGGAGAGAGCTCACAGAGGACCAGCCCGACCGCCCAGACCGGGAGCACCTCCTCGACCGATTGTAGCGCGCCTGCTGCACTTTAAGGACAGAGACCACATCCTACAACAAGCTCGCAAGAATCAAAACCTACAGATTGATAATAATAATAAAGTAATGATATTCCCGGATTTTACTAGGGAGGTCCAACATAATAGAGCGTTGTTCCTGGCTGTTAAAAGAAGACTTCGCCAAATGCAACTTCCCTACGCCATGATCTTCCCGGCGGGGCTCCGAGTGGCGGATCCAAAGGGGGCAAGGTTTTTCACCACGCCGCAAGAGGCATAGGAATGGCTAGACACTAGGCGAACCAGCGAACGCAGAGACTCATCCTCGGAGACCTCCCAGCAGGACACTAGCAATAACAAAGCTGGATCCAGAGCCCCCTCTCCAAGAGAACTCAGCTTGGAAAGACGCAGAGTGCTGCAAGCTGTGGCGGAACACAGTCAAAATGTGCACAGCCCTGAGTCAAGTAAAAGTGGAACAGGAACAGGCCGAGCTGCAGGATCATAAATACATAGTGGCAATGATGATTCGGATTCGGAACTGCCTGTAGTCACGCCACAAACAGCGGATCACATTGTCTAAGAGGACACGCCGGACTGAGGACCAGCAGGGGACAACCAACCTACGAGTCAGCGACTTGGGCTGAAGAGTTAAGGAAGCTGCAAATGGCATTGTGGTATGGTATGACTGTGGAGGGCAGCCTCGGGGCTCTGTAACTGCACTAACTATCTGGGGGGCGGGTGGATGGGGCTTCGGACTCTGAAGGATAAGCCGCGCACCTCGAACTTACAAAAGGACTCTAAAAGTTTAGATTAAGTTTGGATGGGAACTAGTTTTAGAGTGCTTGTCCTGGGGAGGGGGAGTTGGGGAGTTAACATGGTTCGAGGGTTGGTAGCAGGGACTAGGCGTGCCACAATAGGGTACTCAACAGGGAAAGAGAATCGTTGCATGCAATGGCTCCCCCCTTAGAATTAAAGTGTATATCCTGGAATATTCGGGGAATGCATTCCATGGTGAGGCGTCATAAAATCCATGCATATTTGATCCGGAGAGGGGTCCAAATCGCACTGCTCCAGGAGACCCACATAATGGAGAAGGAAGGGGTGGCGCTGCAGCGTCGCTGGAGAGAACAAGTATTCTACACTAATTATTCAGCATACGCCCGGGGAGTGTTGATCTGGGTGAGAGCGGGAGTGCCATTTCAGTGTATGGGCCAGGTTATAGACCCGGAGGGGAGATATGTGGTGGTAACCGGGCGACTGGATGGTAGAGACATAGTGATCGGAAGTCTGCATGCACCCAACTCGGAGCAGACCACCTACATGTCACAGTTGTCTGGGAAACTGGCATCGATATTAACAGGTTCAGTGATATTAGGAGGGGACTTTAATTCTATCACTGACGTGGTGCTTGATCGCTCGCATCCACCACTTCCTGAGGCACCTATCCATAAGATAGCAGCAGAGAGGCAACACTGGCAGCAGAGGTGGGGGTTGGTAGACACGTGGAGAGCTCAGCACCCGGCAACCAGAGATTACTCATTTTTCTCCGCATTACACGACTTACACGTCCGACTGGATACTATTCTGTGTTCCACTGATGTCCATGAGGTGGTACAATCCAGTGAATACCTCACCAGAACTATTTTGGACCACAATCCAATATTACTCGGAATTAGGTGGTCGCGAGAATGGCCCAAAATACCCACATGGCGCTTACAACCTGACGTGTTAGAAGATCAAGCCTTCGGTGAGATGGTAGGCTCTGCTATTGAGCAGTACTTTCAGACCAACGCCAACACAGCAACCAACTCGTTAGGAGAGTGGGATGCGTTTAAGGCGGTCATCCGAGGGCGGTGCATCTTGGAGACGATGGGGGTGCGCAAGGTGTTATTGCAGGATATACAGAAGGCGGATCAAAAACTGCGGGAGTTAGAGCAGAAAAGACCTGAGAGAGTAGACAAGCAAGAGGAGCTATTAGAAGCCAGGGAAGCAGTTGCAGCAGAAGTTGAGCGTCTCCGTTGCTTCGATTACAAACAATACCTCACTAGAGCTCATACTGAGAGGGACAAGTCTGGTGCCCTATTGGCCTGGCTGGCTAATCCGCCTAGAAGAGGGTCGGTGATTCTTGAGCTCAGGGAGCAGAATGGAGCTGTATGTTATGGGCAGCAAGGAATTCACAACTTGTTCCATGAGTTTTATTCAGAATTATATAGGAGCAGGATAGAGTCGGAGGAGGTAGCCTTCGACGCCTTCCTGGGAGACGCAGAATTGCCAGCATTGGAGGGGGATTTAGCGAATATCCTGGGACGCGAAGTGGAGCTGGGCGAGGTGAGGGGGGCTATTAAAAGTATGGCCAGAAATAAAACACCTGGAACGGATGGGTTGCCGTCAGAATTCTACTCTGCATTCAGTGAGATTTTAGCACCAAGGCTTGTAGAGCTCTACAATGAAGCGAAGTGAGCGGGGCACCTTCCGGCCAAGACGCGGGAAGCAATTATAATCCCACTCCTTAGGCCTGGGAAGTCGGCCTGGGACATTTCGGCGTACCGGCCGCTCTCCATGCTTAATTTAGACTATAAGATCCTGAGTCGAAATTCTGGCCACCCGCCTCCTCCCCTATATGACAACCTTAATCCATAACGATCAGGCGGGGTTTATCCCCACCAGAAACACAGCCCTCAATGTTCGGCGACTCCTTCGGGTATTGGAAGTAGACTCCTACCAGAAAGAGGAGGCGGTAGTCTTTTCGGTTGATAGTGAAAAGGCATTTGATAGCCTGGAATGGCCTTACCTGTTCCGGGTGATGAGGAAATTCGGAATAGGTGAGGAATTTGTGAAATGGACGGCTCTTATGTACACTGATTCCACTGCTAGGGTCAAAACTGGGGGGCTAATCTCGGATGCCTGCAGAGTTGGCCAAGGGACGAGACAGGGGTGCCCGCTCTCCCCCCTTTTATTTGCTTTGGCCATGGAGCCGCTAGCGGCCCGAGCCAGAACGGGACAGCATTATCAAGGCCTAAATGTGGATGGGCGACTCCACCACATCACACTGTATGCAGATGACCTATTAATGTTCCTGGCAGACTCGAGAGTAGCACTGTCGGGAGCAAAGGAACTGCTGCGATAGCTAGGGGGAATAGCGGGACTCAAAGTAAACTGGGCAAAGTCCTGCCTTTTCCCTACAAAGGAGAACAGAGTGGGCCCACAAGTGACAGACGGGGTGTGATGGGAAGACCGCTGCCTGACGTACCTTGGCACACAAATATATCATAGCCCGGAAGATTTATTGGAGGGTAATATCGGAAGAGCCATAAGGGGTGCGAAAAGCAGCTTTGACTTCTGGGGGACTCTCCCATTGTCAGTAATTGGCCGAGTAGCTCTTCTTAAAATGATTACACTTCCGAGGCTATTGTATTATTTTGGGGTGTTGCCGGTCTGGATTCCAGCGAAAACTTTCGCCCAGCTCCGATCACTGGTATCGGGCTTCCTATGGGGGAATGAACGGCGCAGAGTTGCTTTGGGAGTGCTTATGATGCCAAGATCGCAGGGGGGCCTGGCTGTCCCTGATTTTGAGACCTATTACCTGGCGGCACAGTTGCAGTGGTTCACCAGATGGATGGCAGGTAGGCTCAGGGGGGAGGAGGAGCTGAGTCTCGGCTTCCCACCACTGAGACTACTATCCCAAATTGTGCTAAAACTACCCATGTGAAGTAATACTCTCCCTCTGGAAGTACGAACGGCACGGTTATGCTGGAATAGAAGAAGTCTGAGGCGAGCGCAGGTTACGTGCCCAAATGCCCCAGAAATCCTGTTGCTGCTCTGCGAGGCGTTGCCTCATGGAGGAACCTGGCGGGAACTGGAAACTTGGGGAGAGAAGGGGCTTAAGACACTAGGGGACTTGTATGAGGATGGTGCCATGATTCCATTCAAAGACCTCCAGGAGCGATTTGACTTACCCGGGGGAGACTTCCTTCTACATACAGCGCTTACAGCGGCCATACGAAAGCACTGGGGAGGGGGGTTGACTGAACCGCAGCTGTCAATGGGGTGCCAGTATGTGGTGACGGCGGCGGGGACATTTAAGGCGGTCACATGCTTATACAGACGCATGACCCAGGAAATGGCGCTTCCACTGACGGCACTGCGGCAAAAATGGGAGGTGGACCTTGGGGAGGATATCCCTGAAAAAACTTGGGGTGAATTGGTGGAAAGGGCATGGAAAAGTACTAGGAATGCCAGATTCCAGCTAATAAACTTCTATGTTCTACACAGAGCGTATCTTACCCCAGCAAAGATTAATGAGTACTTCGAGACACAATCGACGGCTTATCCGCGTTGTAGTAGGGAGGGTGCAGACTTTTGCCATATGTTCTGGAGCTGCCCACAGATGGGGAATTTCTGGGGAGAGATCACCGAGGTACTGGCTGATGTAACTGGTAGGGAAAAAGAGGCAACCCCGAAGGTCTGTCTACTGCATTGGTTACCCCACACAGCAAAAAACAAAATAACGAGCACATTTTTGGATCTGGGGTTCTCTCTAGCTAAAAGGGACATTGCTATGCACTGGAAGGCAAAAAAGGGCCCGAATATAACTAGATGGCAGACGGAATTTGTTAAATGGGCAGAATGTGAGGACAGAGCCAGAATGCAGGCAGCGAAAAGAGCTAGGAATGAGAGAGCGGAGGAGACAGCGAGAGCGTGGGAGGCGCTGGTGATATCGCTGAAGAACATAGAGGACATGGAAGTTGAGGACCGAGTGGAGGAGATCCCCGAGGCCTCAGGATAAAGTGTAAATATTGAAGCATGACATGGGGCTGGCTTCCAAGTTATCTGATGTAAGGCACGGGTGCACCGGAGGTGGACCTCTGCTGGACGAACTGACCCCAAGATCTATGGTATGCAGGGGGAGGCATGCCTGAATGCTCCGAGCAGTTGCTCATTGGGATGTGGCACGCCTGGGGGGAGGGGTGGGGGGGAGGTAGAATGGGGTAACTTAGGGTATTAAGTTTACGAGTTAAATAGTCCCAAGCGTGGACGTAAGACCTATACGTCTTGGGGTAAATGCAGGAGCTGGAGGGAGGGGGGGGGCTCTGGTTAGCGGGGCTCCTTTCAGTTGATTGAAGCATGTAAAGCATAGCGGACTCCACCTCCTGAGTTATTACTTCTGATGTCGAATTGTGATACATGACTATGTATGTAAAAGCAAATAAAGTTTGTTTAAAAAAAAATCAAAAAAAATCAGGGATGATCTGACTTGAGAAAACCAGCTTAGCCATTACCATGGTAATTCTGGAACGTGTATCCCTCAAGGCCTGAATGCCAGTCCCATTGATTCTTGGTCACTGTCTGTACTTTACCATACTGGCAGGCAAATGAGCTAAGGGTTCAATTTCTTCCCCACCCATGGAGACTAATGTGGCTTCAGTGTAACCCTTGCAACTCCCAGGGGCAACCTCTACCCCAATCCCTACACTGGCAATTACCCTTGGGATTGTCACCAGTGGGTGACTTCTTGGTGCATGCAGAATCAGCCCTCTTGGGCCCTGGCTACTTAAAGTCATAGCACACTTCAGCCTTTGTTGGGTCATAATTCATTCCCTAATACCCCCCTCCCCTTTGATTGGGATGTGGCTCTGGGATCCCCACCTTGGGTATCTTTTGGGGTCTCTTTGGGCTTCTCTGTCTTTTTAAACTTGGCCCCATCTTTTCCCTGGACGGAGGGCCTGTACCATGTTTTTGTGTTCATCACCATGGGACTTCTTGGACACCCTAGTGTGTACTCATTCTCCAGCCGTCTTCTCCAGCTCTCGAAGGCTAGATAGCTTGAAATCGGCCAGATGCTTGTGACACTTCTCTGAGGTACAACGTGTTAGAATATTCTCTTTAACTACCAAATTTTAAAGCCTCTCATAGGTATCTACTCTGTTACCTTTAATTCAGCCTTCCAATGACTTCACAGACGTGTCTACAAAATCTACCCAGGTTTGTGTTGACCCTTTGTGTGTGTGTTCCTAAGTTTGAGTCTATATTCTTCTGGGTTAAGTCCAAATAGCTCAATGAGTGCCTCTCTCATGTAAGGGTATGTCTCTACCACCCCATCGTCTAGTGTCAGCAATATATCTCTCTCTACTGTTGCTATGAGTTCCCACGGCAAAGACCCCCATGTTGTGCACCCACCCTTATCATCCTGAGAGCTCTCTCATAGGATGCCAGCCACTTATGTATGTCACCCCCTCTACATACATAGGGACAATCCCTTTTGGCAATGTAGGATCATAGGCACCCTTTTGCTGCAACCATGTTCTTGGAGTTTCATTCCCTGCTTGACCTTCTTCTACGGGGATAGTCTCCTTTCTTCCAGGGCTCTCCTGAATCTCCACGAGGCTGAGCCTAGGCTCACAAATCCTTAGGCCTTCTCCCAGAAATGGAGCTCCTTTCACTCCCAGACAGGGAGTTATTCCTTGAACGAAGTGTGGGGACTACACTTTCCTGGTCCCCTTCTGTTTCAGAAAGATTACTGCCATTTTCCTGTTCCTCAATCTCAGGAGTGATTGCCTCCTCCACCTAAGCCTGAGCTTTCCTGGCTTCTTCCCAGGCTCTGAGGGCTTTCTCAAGAGCTTCCTTTTTGGCAGGAACTCCTGGAAAGAAAATTTGATCTCTGAACAGCATCCTTAGCTCATTAATATTGAGTGTAGACAGGGTGCCCAAGTTGATTCCCCTGTTCTCCATCTTTGAAGATGTTTTGCAGACTTTGCAACTTCAGAAAATAGTGTCTTTGGAGTTTACAGAAATTGGCACTCGTGAAACTTTTCACTCACTTGTCTACTTGACAGGTTCTCTTGGTAGATGCTAACTTATTGTCTGATACAGCTAAACACAAGTTCTGGATCCCACCACTGCCACCAATGTGAGGATCTGGGTGTATTATATGATATGGCTGTGGGGCCTTATTGTGGAATACACTTGCAAAACCTTTATTGGGTTTAGTCAGGCTCATTTGAACAACCTTAAGCTCAACCCTGGGTAACTATGGCTTTTGATCAGAAAGGCTTGAACATAGGAACTTAGTGTAAAGCATTTAACAGTACTAACCCACAAAATAAGAAAGTCACAAAACACTAAAGACACACAACACCAATTTATAAAAATACAGTGTATCTTTGTGAATTTTTAGAGTGCAAGATGAGCAAAATCGACCCGAAGGTTCAGGAGATATGATTTTTCAAAGATTTTATCACTTTTATTTTCAACCGCAAACAAGCATTGATCAACAAAAAATTTTCAAACATTTTACAAGTTTGTAAAAGTTAGTTCTACTACTCCAGCCCAGCTTTGGTGACCAAATCTGGCAGGATGTAGGTCTAGGGGGCCAATGTGGTAGATTCGGACAGTTACCTGGCCACTAAAGCATTATTCAGTCCAGATCCAGCCTTTACAGTACGACCGCCATAGATGATAATGGAGTGGTCCTGATTCTGAGGATGCGGGATGAAAAGATGCTTAAGGATGCTGCAGTTGTGATGCGGTCAATGGGGGTGCCTTTGTGGTGGTTTCTCAGTCCCTGGGTGATGTGGGGTGACTTTAGCCACAGAGATCAGGGCCCCACGAAGTCCTCTTTCCAGGGGCTGAAGTTCAGCAGCAACTGTGCTTCTGGTCTTTGGGTACAATGGATGGTGCAAAATTCTTTAGTGGGAGCTAGTGTCTCTCTTGAGTGACCAGTCCTGACGTTGATGACACTCCTGAGTCCAGGGCACATGGGTGCAACTTTTTGGCCATCAAAGATTGGTCTCTTGAGGTTTTCAGCAGCAGCTGGCAGCAAATCTTCTCTGGTGGCTAGGAGTTTGACGGATTGGGCTACATTAGCTCTTTTGTCCCTGGAGCTGGTTCCAGGAGATCAGCAGACTGATTCTTTGAGTCTCTGCTCTGGTCTGAGGCTGAGGAACAACTTTTCTCTGAACTAGGGACCACTGGCACAGTCCAAACTTCGATAGCCCAGGTGTAGTCCAGTAGAGGGTGCAGTCTCTCTTTGTGCGATTCTAAGGGCAGCAGGCCAATTCTTCTTCTGTCCTCTTTCCAAATCCAGCGTGCTCTGAGTGTCCAGGGTGCTAGTGGTGCCCTATTTTTTCTGCTAAAGTACCCTGAGTGGACCACACGGTTACTAGCCAATGGGTAACCAGGTCCTTTCCAGTGATGTGTGGCATCTAGCAATCCCCGAGTGCACCATTCTGGCCACTCTCAAGATGTCGGACATTTCTTTCGATATAAGGAGCTCAGTAGCCCACCCTTGAGGTATGTCTACCTGGGGGCTACATGCCCCCAGAGAAAACCGGTTTGGGCACTGGTCTTCCCTCTCAGTCCCTGTCTCCAGCTTGCCTGCCTGAACAATGGGCAGCCACTCAGGATTGTTATCACCATTTGCCCATCAAAGGCGGCTTCACCTTTGAAGCTTGCCTTTTGAGCCAAGACTCAGAGTGGCTTCCTGCAAATGGGAGATGGCACCTCTCCCAGCTGCATGCAGTGTTTGATCCTAAGCCTGGGAGTCGTAAACATCACTCCCCAAGTGACCAGAATGCTGTCTGTGGCCCCCCCCCCTTGTGTGAGGCCACTGGACCACTGGGGGCACAGAGTGGCAACTTTCTAAACGTTGCTTAGCTTTAAAAGTGACATTAAATTCGACCTGGGCATCAGGTCGGGTTTAATGCCACGATTAATTTGATCCCTTGAGGTACCCAGTTATGTAGTCCCATTCAGAAGTTAGCCAAGCTGGGGTGCCAGCCGGTAATCCTGTGTTAGCCAATGGGACTATTAACTTTCCCTCAGCAAAACGACAATTTTGGGGGTTTTGCTGTTAAGAAGTATAAGTTTATATGTCCTACTTAACAATATACAGCTCCCTGCCATAGGGCTCTAAGGGCTTTACTTAGGGGAGACTTACATATTATGTTAAGGGAAGGGGTGGCTTTGCAATAGATTTTAATGGCAAAGTCGAACTAGCAGTGTGACACTGCCCTTCCAGTCTGCAGTAGCAGACTGGGAGCCATTTTGTACTTTTGACATACTCAGCGTGGCACAGTCAGTGATGCAGCTGGGTCGACACTCTGCCTTACATGCTCTAGGTACCTTGAGTACCATATACTAGGGACTTATAAGTAAATCAGTACTTGACAACTGGGGCAATCCAATTCGACATACACTTGGTAATGTATTAGAACACTGGCCCTGAGGTCTGGTTTGCAGGCCTCAGTGCACTCTCAGAGTCGAAAAACCAGCAGCATCAGTCCAAAAAGTGGGGTTGAACATGCAAAAAGAGGCATTTCTGTAAAACATCCAGTATCTATTAATGTCATAATTCATTGTCAAGTAATGCATGGTCAGCACATAATGAAAATAATTGTAAGCCACGACTTGAATTGTTAGCTCTGCGTATCGTGTGTTTTTGAACAAGCTAAAAAAACTACACATCTCTGTGACCAAACAGTCTCAGAAACATAAAAGCATATTACTTTTGTAGATCAGCCTTCATTACAAAAAATTACATGTCAACATTGTCTCCAATTTCTCCTTTTCCCATTAACATTCATCTATTTGTGACTTCAATTTATAGGTTTTTTTGTGAAAACCTTGAGCAGTAGTCACACATTATCCTTGTTTACTTCAAAATGTATGTTTTTTTTTAGTTTACTCACCGGTTTCACATATATTTGCCCCACAAATTGCCAGCAGGCAGAAAGAGGATGTAACAGGATCTGAAGATGAGAACAGCCAAAAATAGAGGTATAAGGGTTTGATTTAGGTTTCAACAGTTCAATTTCACAATTAATTGGCAGGCTCTTCTGCACAGTCTGATAAAAGAGAAGCCTAGGGTCTTGATCTCTTCCTGAGTTGTCTACTAGGTTTATGATCTTCCTCCCACTCTCTTGCATAGCACCCAGGGACATCTTAAGGATTTCGGGGGCCTGGGCCAAACATATTTTGGAGTCCCTGTTTGAACCAGCTTTGAATTTATGATCCAGTTTCAGCTCTTTCATGCCCTCTTTGCCCACTGCACAGGCACACTGGTCCAAATTATGAATCTGTTTACATCTAATATTCATGGAAAGTTATGTATTTTTTCATATTATAATGCAGCAACAGCTCACTAATATTATTGCAAATAATCTTTGTGACCCCGTCCCCAAATGTGAGGTCCTGTGTCGAGCTAAAACAAGCTTTTTACAGATGTTGCATGGTTTTAAAAAAAACCATTTATCTGCAAAATGTCAGTAATAGACTCCGATTCATCACTCACACAAAAAATAAATTGACGGAAAATGGTATTTAAAACAATCTGTTTAACACTTATTCAAGATAATCAGAACAAGACTATCTACAGAACAAAGCTAGATTTATCAGGGGGCCCCCTGAAAGGCTCGGGCCCTGGGACAGGGCTCACTTTGCCCAGGCCTTAAAACGTCTCTGAGAGCACCAACTCCAGTGGGTCTATTCTGCTTCCCCTAAAAGAAAACACAAAGATATCTATGTATTATGAATGATCCAGATATGGGCTAAAACTATTCCACCACCAACACCTGTGATAATCCCTACAGGGACTTCAGCTCTCACGCCACCTTGGTCATCCGGTAATTCCTCTCTGTGCCCATGCTAGTGTATCCAGTTTCACCCTTTTAGTGCCACCAATAATGCCTGTTCCAAAAGAATGTTTTGATTGCTTACCTGTGGTCACAGACCTTTCCCTGGACTGTGACACTGGAAAACGCAGCTCCTTTATCCCTCAGACAAATGTGTTCTATAGCATGAGGTATACTTAGATCCTCTGCCTTCCGGTCTCCTTGTCAGCTCTTATCCCACCTTCTAAATACTCAGGGGTTGCCATCCCAATTTTCTACTCCTTCCGGTTCCACCCCACTTCATATTCCATCTAGTTCTCCTTCTCCCACTGAACTCCTCCCTCATGGCTCCTCTTCACTCACTCCAGTTTGTTCTCCATCTGTCCCATCAGTCTCTGTTCTTCTGCTGGATGGTTCCCATGTGGAGCAGGATCAAGACTGATTTGCATATGGCTGGGTCCAAACTGGAATGGCATGGTGAGCATAAAAACGATGGATTTAGGCCCAGATCTCTGTAGTAGGGGGGGGGGGGGATGTTTGACATTGTTCAGCTTTCTGTCCATCAATTGTTCATTTTGAATTTGTTGCCCTAAGTGGGAAGGGTATGCCCAGACGTGGATCCTGTGGTCGCCATGCCACTGGAGTCAAGCTAGCATAGCTGATTAGGGGTGATACCCTGAAACTGCTCCCAGGATGCGTGTTTCTGTTCCAGGGTGGACCCGGCCTGGTAGTTCATCCTGGACAGTTTTCATGGGAGCAGGATCAAGACTGATCTGCATTTGGCTGGGTCCAAACTGGAATGGCATGGTGAGTACAAAAACGATGGATTTAGGCCCAGATCTCTGTACTGGGGGTGAATGTTTGACATTGTTCAGCATTCCATCCATCAACTGTTCTTTTTGCCTTTATACTGTGATGATATGTCCTCTTACTTCTCCCAGCTCTAACACTCTGCCTTTCTTTGTCGCAGCTTGATTTCAGTACCCACTCCGGAAATAAACTCACCAGTCCTTCCGAGTTGCACCTGCTGTTCCACTGCTAGTCCAACATCTTCCACCCCCCCTATCCTCATTGGCTATTTTTTTTAGGTCGGAAACAGGTCTGATTCCCTTTTCTCTGTTATACACCTCTCTTCCTTTGAATGGCCAATCAGGCCATTCAGTTGACGCATTTCGCAATCGATAGGCTACAGTTGTCTGTAATTGACATTCTTTTTACATTGTCTACAAAGAAAAAGGTTGCAGTGCTAAAAACCATCAAATAATGCACGCATTACTAGCCTTATAGCCAGACTAAGGGTGCACGATCAGTCAACAAAACAAATGTTCTCCCCAAAAAATGGTATTGCAACATTCACACTGCCATTCTGCAGCTAAACACTGCTTATCAGTTGTGGAAGAGGGTACTTCTCGAGGTAGTAGTTTGCAGCTGATGTACTTAATTTGTCTTAAGTTTTGATTATGATAAGGTTGAGACATGGCCCATCTGTTCAGGGTCCAAACTTTTTCTCAAAGTCCTGCCAAAAAAGAACTGGATCTTTATTATCCCATGATCTAATTTTAGTAGGTTACTCTTCCTTCAGTAGACTGGTGAGAGTTTCACAGTTTGTGTATGCTACAGGGACATCAGGTGTGAATACATATAATTCACAGGACCGTAAAAGCTCTATCTCAACATGAGATGGGTTTAATGTCAGGACGTCTAACGAGATAAAGAAGAAAAGAACTAATAACGAGGGGGACTGATGCATCTGCGCCTAAAAGATACTTTGATCAGCCCTGAAGGAGTCCCTTTGAGGGATGAAACACGTTAGCTACATTGAAAAGAGGTTTTACGAAGAAATCTGAATAAAGCAAGAATTTGTAATAACAAACTTGATGAGTCCTGGAATTGTGTGATGACATATTTTTTGAATTTTTGTTGATTTAATTACAAATGTATGATAATTTTTGTCTACATGTGGTAGCAAAGGGGTGCTGAATCACATAAGCTGTTGCAGATTGGTAAGAGGACCTGCTATCTCTGTAAAAATGAGGAATAACATTTTGTTTGTAGCTAGAGGTGGCATATCCCTTATTGTTTGAACTTTATCAACATGTGTTTTATGCCCATCACTAATGCAATATATCCCTGATATTTGATTTCATTAACTGTCAGATTGCTCTTTCTTGGATTACTATGTATTCATGGCCGCTTAATGATATTCAATACCTTTTGGAGATATTGCATATGCATTTTGCAGGTATAACTACATTTTGCAATATCATCTAAGAATGCTGCTACTTATGTTTGCTGTGGTTTCAAAATATTGTTAATAAGTTCAAAATATTGTTGATAAGTCTTTGGAAAAGTGGCTGAGACACCATGTAACCCAAAGGGCAAGATTTTAAATGGATACAACCATGAAGGAGTTCAAAGTGCTGTTTTTTCTTTAGCCACGAGGGTAAGAGGTATTTGTCAATACCCTTTGGTCAAGTTGATGGTAGTCATATACTTAACTTGCCCAAGTCTCTATATTTTTCAACTATTATTGGTATGTCATACATGTGAATTTGGAAGCTAATATTGAGCAAATCTGATATTTCCATCAGAATTAGGCACAATTACAACACGGGAAGATCAGACATTTTTACAGGGTTCAATTATGTCATTTTGAAGCACTCTTTCTATTTCTTTTTCTACTGCTTGCCTCGGTGCTCCGATAAGGTAATTGTTTAACTACCTTCTAAGCTTCAATTACAATATCATGTTAAATTAAATGGGTTAATCTTGGTTTTTCTGAAAACACCTCTGTAAATTTGATCAACATCTTTTTCAATACATTTTTTGTTCTTCTGACCAGTTTTTGGCACTGGATACTGCGAACATTTCATTAGCTAGATGAGCGTGTTTTAACATTATTTCCAAAGGTTTAGAGTCAGCTATATAGTGAGAAGTCTACAAGGGGGTCCAACTGTATTTATCAGGTTTTCTCCCACTTCTTTAAGAAATTTCCATGACAGATCTGTCCAGTTTTATGTTTATGGGAAACTGTACTCCGAAGTGACAAGAGTGATTTTTTGAAGGAATTTATAAGGTCCTTCCCATTTGGCTAATAACGTATTCTCAAGTGTTGGAAGTAAATTGAGAACCTGACCTCCCATTAAGAACATCTGTGACTTGATCAGCCTATAATATAGGGAGGTTTACTTGGTTTAGAATTTTTCTTAATTCTGTCTCTCCTGTTCCCAAAGAGTCATAAGATTTTCTTGACAATTCAGGAACTATTCCAGCAGATTAGGACCCTCAACCTCCTCTTCCTCCCAATGGTTGGCTGTCATGTCGAGCAAGGTGTGAGGTTGTCTGCAAACAATAATTTGAAATGAGAGAATCCAGTTGACTCCTGTTGGTTGCATTGAATCACTTATAATACTAAAGGAGACTTTTTGTCCCAGTCATTATATGTTTCGGCAATGTTTTTTCATTAAGCTTTAATGGTTTTGTTATATCACTCAACCAACCCATCTGCTTGGGTTAGTATACAGCATTACGGATCCTCTGTATTCCTAACAGATTACAGATTTGGGATATTATTTTAGACATAAAAGGGATTCCCTGGTCTTCAGTGACTCTTTTGGAAAGCCGATCTGAGAGAAGAGAAAAAAGTTATCATGACCTGAGCAATTATAGTGGTCACCATATTTGCTAATGGGATGACCTTGGAGTACCTGATAGTGTATTTAACCAATGCTAAAAGCTTTTGATGACCTTGGGAGTAGGGAACAAAAGGACCGACCAAATCCATTGCTACTTTATAGAAAGGTACATTAATAATGGGCAGAGGGCAAAGAGGTTCTTTTAATGCTGGCTGTGGATTACAGAGCTGATATTTTCTGCAAGCTGAACAAAATATCCTAATTCCTGAGTATGCCCCTGGCTAATATTATTTTCCCAAAAGATATTGCTCAGTTTTCTCATATCCATAGTGCCCTCCTCCAACTTGATTATGGGCTAGATAAAGTACTTGGGTTCAGAATGGTTCTGAAACTAGTAACTGAGTGACCCTACTACCTGCATCTCTGATGCCCAATACAATAATCCAGTTTAATGATAAATAAGGTCTTACCTTATTTTCAGCGGAGTCAGGGGCAACCTGTCTTCACGCATTAGTAAAAGTAGGGTCTTCCCTTTGAGGCAGACCTCAAACTGTGATGATTCAAGATGGATCTGTTGACAAGGGGATATTAAACAAATAGGTTTTTGTATGAATTAAATAAACACATTGCCATCATGGAGGCAAATAAAACAACACTGTAAGGTTTTTGGAAAAACATGACGAACACTGAACAAGAAAGTTACATTTGAAAGTTATATGAAGGGTATACAGGTGAAGGAGGGACGGGTTTGAGCTCAGTTCTATTTAGAGCTGATATCGGCAACTACTTTGCGGGATTGCTGATTTAATAAACATCAGTTGTAGAGAGATGGATTTAATTATTTTCTGCTGCCAATCAGATAAATTTCAAACGGGATATGGGACATAAACGTCACTTGTGCACACAACTATAAAATAATGGATTGTTTTGACAAATGCCAAACCCTGGCACATAAGGAAGTGTTCCCTTAATACAACTTTAAACATAACAATGTGAGTTTGATGAATGGAAAGTTGACTGACCCTATGTAACATCTCACATTCAAGTGGTTCATAAATGGAGTTTAAATTTAGGCCTTCTTGTTCTTAAAAATTGTGGGTACATTGTTAAGAACAATGTAAAAAGGTTAATTGCCAAATTTACCAATCCCTCATGTGAAGTCTAAAATATTTTTTCATAGATTATCTCAAATGTAAATATGTTCCTGTTGGTGATGTTTTTAGGCACTGGACTCTTCTACCACCAAAGGCTTTGGAGGCGCTTCCAGGTCAGTATGTCATTAGTCAAACTGAGAGCACTCTTCTTGATGACGTTAAATAATGGAGAATTGTCCAATAAACCATATTACTCCTTCAGACCACCACTTAAGGATGAGAAAATGTTATGGCCATAAAGTAGCTGCTGTGGTGAAAAAGTACCAACTCAAACCATTCTGTCCTTATAAAAACGTGGACTTCTGTAACATGTTACTAAGTCAGCTGATAATTCTTTTCGAAGTTCATTAGGCCAAATACATTGTAATAATTAATTTTGAAGAAAAACCAGGTGTGCTGTGTAACGTGGCAACAAAAAGAGTAAACCAGAGTGAGAATGCCGACTGTTGCCACTTCCAGAATTTAGCTGAAGTGAACATTTACAAAGACACAACAGAAACATCCAGTTCTTGTGAGAACATGAAACATCAGTGAGTGAGTGAATTAATCTGAGATGAGTGATAACGTGAAGAAATAGCAGTATGGAATGAGGGAAACATTTAGCAAACAGTTGGGATGTTTGAAAATACTCTGCACCGTTTGACTACATATATAATTATATATATTACCCAGTGGGAGTCACCACTGGGTAGTTATAGTTAGTTCAGCATTTCCATAGTTAACACCTTTTTTGTTTTGCTAATAACTTTGACCCCATTTGACGAATTTTCACAAACATTGCCAAAAAGGAGCTACTTTTTGACTAGTTTGTGCATGGAAAGTTTCGGGGTGATCTGTCAAGCAGGGGCTGAAACAAAGGGGGGTCACAAAACCCAAAATTCATATGCTTTTACATAGACTTCTTCAGGTAGGGCTACAGAAAGAATTGCTGAACGGAATTTCATTAAATTTGACCGAACGCTAGATCTTGGTACATAGATTGTGTTTTTTGTGATTTGATGTAAATCCGTTCAGTAGTTTTTGAGATATTAAGGGTCAAAAATAATTGTATATTTTCTCAGATGGGCTCATGAGAGTCTTGCGAGCATCCAGCAAGAGTGCAAATTCAAAAATGGAGGCCTATGATTGGTCGAGAGGCCCGTTTTGAAGGTTAAAAAATATTTGTATTGTTAATATTGAAAAATTCGATGTCAATATAAATAACAATACATTCATTTATAAAAAAGAAATCGCATCTTTAGTGACAAATTAATCCGTTGTGAACTCCACATCAACCCCGTCTCAGAAATACGTAGTTAGTCAGACGCTGAGACGCAGGCCTGAGGTCACTGATTGGCAGATCACAGGTGGGGTGGCACGTAGTCAGCAGACAAACACGCAAACAGGAAATCCCAGATTGATCCCACAGATAGGCGCAGCAACACCACAATGGTCCAAGGGTGCAAGTGTTCCCAAAACGCCATAAAGTCAGATACTACATGAAGTTAGAAACACTTAGCCAATCAAGACACAGCACAAGCAGTGATCATGTGCTCCCCATGCCAGACATCTGGACACGTCACCCACTGGCCACCTGGATTCCTCATCCAATACCTTAATTTATGGCTCCAAATATAGAGGTACACATTGCTTGTCAAAAAAGGATCGCCGGAAACATTTTATTACATTCAATGAACTGTATAAAAGTCTCTGTTAGACCTATTGTAAATTGAGACAGTCCTCAGACCTTATGCCTTTGCCTGTGCTCCTGGCCACACTGTTTAATTAAACAAACTGTTCATGTTTTGCCAAACGCCTCTTGTCTCTTGTTTTTTCAAGGTATTTCATGCTCAAGCACCAGTATATTTGGACGGCCGGGTTTGAGGGACTCTTGCAAGAGTCCCTCAAACCCACTTTTAAAAAATAGAGCGTTTTGATAGGCCCAGGGAACTTTTTTTTCCTTTGGCCATCTCGCTCCCATGGGAGTCAGACTCACGTGGGAGCGAGCCTTCTGACTGGCTGCCAGCAACATAAAAAAAAATGCTGCTGGCAGCCATAGCAGGACTTGGGGACTTAGCCCCCTGTCGTGAACTTGTATTAAATAAATGATATATGGGGCCGGGTAGGTATACCCTGCTCCCTTAGGCCCCATGGGGCGGACCCATAGGGATTGTCCGGGTCAAAATGAATACAAAACACAGGATTGCAGCAAAAAACATGGGGGTCCAGGGCCGCATTGTTTAATTAAGGGGAGGGGGTGCATGCCCTCCCCCACTTCCCGAGATGTTTTCGGCCCCGGGGACTCCCTCCCCTTGGGCTGAATTTATTAATATGGGGAGAGGGGCGTGCGCGCCCCCCCTCCTGGAGCAGTATTCCGCCCCAGGGACCACATCCCCCGGAACCCAAAGTATTGATTAAGCGAAGAAAGGCCACAAAAACAAACTCCGACTTTGGGGGGTTATTTTTGAAAAAGAAAAAGTTTGGTGGATACCCATTAAAACAGAAGGCGGATGTACACCAGAATTGCTGAACGGAATTTCATTAAATTTGACAGGACGCTAGATCTTGGTACATAGATTGTGTTTTTTGTGATTTGATGTAAATCTGTTCAGTAGTTTTTGAGATATTAAGGGTCAAAAATAATTGTATATTTTCTCAGAAGGGCTCATGAGAGTCTCGCGAGCATCCAGCAAGAGTGCAAATTCAAAAATGGAGGCCTGTGATTGGTCGAGAGGCCCGTTTTGAAGGTTAAAAAATATTTGTATTGTTAATATTGAAAAATTCGATGTCAATATAAATAACAATACATTCATTTATTAAAAAGAAATCGCATCTTTAGTGACAAATTAATCCGTTGTGAACTCCACATCAACCCCGTCTCAGAAATACGTAGTTAGTCAGACGCTGAGACGCAGGCCTGAGGTAACTGATTGGCAGATCAACGGTGGGGTGGCACGTAGTCAGCAGACAAACACGCAAACAGGAAATCCCAGATTGATCCCACAGATAGGCGCAGCAACACCGCAATGGTCCAAGGGTGCAAGTGTTCCCAAAACGCCATAAAGTCAGATACTACATGATGTTAGTAACACTTAGCCAATCAAGACACAGCACAAGCAGTGATCATGTGCTCCCCATGCCAGACATCTGGACACGTCACCCACTGGCCACCTGGATTCCTCATCCAATACCTTAATTTATGGCTCCAAATATAGAGGTACACATTGCTTGCCAAAAAAGGATCGCCGGAAACATTTTATTACATTCAATGAACTGTATAAAAGTCTCTGTTAGACCGATTGTAAATTGAGACAGTCCTCAGACCTTATGCCTTTGCCTGTGCTCCTGGCCACACTGTTTAATTAAACAAACTGTTCATGTTTTGCCAAACGCCTCTTGTCTCTTGTTTTTTCAAGGTATTTCATGCTCAAGCACCAGTATATTTAGACGGCCGGGTTTGAGGGACTCTTGCAAGAGTCCCTCAAACCCACTTTTAAAAAATAGAGCGTTTCGATAGGCACAGGGAACTTTTTTTTCCTTTGGCCATCTCGCTCCCATGGGAGTCAGACTCACGTGGGAGCGAGCCTTCTGACTGGCTGCCAGCAACATAAAAAAAAATGCTGCTGGCAGCCATAGCAGGACTCGGGGACTTAGCCCCCTGTCGTGAACTTGCGGACCCAGAGGGATTGTCCGGGCCAAAATGAATACAAAACACAGGATTGCAGCAAAAAACATGGGGGCCCAGGGCCGCATTGTTTAATTAAGGGGAGGGGGTGCATGCCCTCCCCCACTTCCCGAGATGTTTTCGGCCCCGGGGACTCCCTCCCCTTGGGCTGAATTTATTAATATGGGGAGAGGGGCGTCCGGCCCCCCCCCTCCTGGAGCAGCATTCCCCCCCAGGGACCACATCCCCCGGAACCCAAAGTATTGATTAAGGGAAGGAAGGCCACAAACACAAACTCTGACTTTGGGGGGTTATTTTTGAAAAAGAAAAAGTTTGGTGGATACCCATTAAATCAGAAGGCGGATGTACGCCAAAATTGTGGTAGTTTCAGAGGAACTGCTGTGACTGTTCCTCTGTGAAGGTACATAGATCACCGCCGGGCTGGCAGTGACCTCTAAATATGGCTGTCCTCCGTCACCCTGATGGACAGAGTAAATTCCAACATTCCTTAAATCGGGCCCTAAGCGGTGAGGACAGAGGCAATAAAGATGAGCGTCTGAAATAATGTGACATAGAGCCTCCACGAGAAATGCAGAAAGGCAATTTTATTTATTTATTACAGCGGATGGATCGGCCTCTCACCCATGAAGGGTAGAGACATGCAAGTACTCTCAAAGTTGTATGGAGAGAACCACTTCAGAATACAAGGGTGGGAGTGGCTTAATACAAGGAAAAGGGGAACGGGTAAAAGGGAGCAGATGGAATAACAATTGAGCAATCACAATACTTATGAGTAGCGTAAATAAATATAAATTTAACACATCTCCTTCTCTAAGGAAAACTAAGTTTGACTGTCATCAAGAACTTTCCAGGATGGAATCCTAATACTTGGCTGACTTTTCTCACATTCAGCAACAAAGTCAAAATCAGAATGAAGTCAAACAGAAACAGTCACTATAATAAGTGCTATGGAAGTAGATTCACCAGTGGAACCAGCATGTTGAAAAACGGAACTATTAAAATCAGAAGAATTGGAAAACAATTCAAGTAAAAAATCTTCTTGAGCAACTTTCGAATCTCTATCTCTATGTATCACTACGAATTGTAAAGAGAAATCATCAGTACATTTAGAAGCTCATTTCAAACTCCAACACTTGCCATCTTGGGTGATAACATTGTTTGTTTACTTTCACAACTCTAATGGGTCTGTAAACCTTAATCTGTCCCTTTTTAATGTGACCTGGCTTACAAATTCTAATCAAACCGTCCAGTTGAATATACGTGTTAGAGACATTGCAGAGGTGATCGTATCTGTTATTTTTTTCTTTGTTTTGAGAGACACATATAAACAGAAAGGACATGGTAGCCAGGCCAAAAATGGGTGCTCTCAGTACAGGTCCGGGGAAGAGTAAAGAAATTGTACAAACGATTGGTGCTCAAGAACAGGGGTTGGCTACCAAACAGCCCCAAATATAAACCACTACATGAAGGTTAAAGAAATACAAAATAATTGCCCAGAGCATCCAAAATTAAACATCCAATCAAGGAGTCGTAAAGTATACGTAGTTTTTTTCCGATCCACCAATTCTTTCCTTTACACTTTAGTTGGTAAACATCAATCTGTATACATCAGTAATTCACTTTTCAGAGTCAACATATGTTTCGTGGTATGGCTTATCAGCCTCCGACTTCATCAGAGCTGTGAACAATAAACAAACCATAACATAAATTAACTAAAGATACTCCACAGTAACGTATCATCACCCACCTTTCGGTGCTCGGTCCAAAACTATGTATTTTAAATATAAAAGCCAATGAATCCAATGTGACAGAACATGTTCCAAGGTGGACAAAACATGCATGACATTGCTAATTATTGAGTTTTATAAGTCAAAAATAAAAGCCAAACTTATAGTTCGATTATAAGGTTTAACAGATAACATCTAACATTTAACTGTATAACGTTAATGAGGGCCCACCTTATGTAAGTGCAAAACATTTTTGCGAACAACCACTCATGCAGTTGCTCAAATAGTTGTGCTCACCTATTTGTGCCATCCCAGAAAGGAAAAGAAAGGCAGTAAAAGGAATATAATAAAGTCCTGAAATGCAGTAAAGTAATTTCTCTAATTACTTATGTTGCGCTAGTCCCTTACAGTCAGCATGTAAATGTCAATGTAAAAAATTGGTCCTGAATGATGAAACAAAAGAGACATTAATAATTAATGCGTAACAAGTATATACAAATGAGGATCTAAATGCCTACATACATTCAGACAGAATATTGTTATCCGAGTCTACTTATAGAAAACCTCAGGAGTAAAAACGATCTCTAGTAAAGTAACTGGACCTATTAACCTGCTTTATCTAACACGAATGAGTGTACCAATACTAGTCATAACGTAAGTATGTCATTAATCATGTCCCACTAAACAGCAATATCACTTATGTGAGCTGTATCCATCGTAAGAAGCATGCCCAACAGTAGGTAAGCCCTGTTACACTGTAATCGGGAAATGTGCTGAAGAGAAAACAAAGGAAGGGAAATGTGTGCAACAAAATATATATGAAGCCATAATGTATACCGATCTCCATAATAAGGGGCAATGCCACCGAAAAATTAAATATACGGCTCGGTGCACAGGGTTATCCAATTCATTAAAACGTTTTCATGAAACATCAAAACCAATGCTGTTAATGCCTAACCAGATAATGCACTGTTGTCATAGTACAGAGTAGAAGGAGTTATTCGTAGGCTGCGGTCAGGCATTATATGATACAACGTCCCAATCAAAAGGAAAAAAGGAAAGTTAAAACAATGTGCATATTACACTGTGTATTATACAATTGTACTCAAAAGTTATTTCCAAAGTAAAAACAGTATTGAACTGTCAAACCTTCATTTAAATTATTCTCCATGTTAGGGAGCAAAAGAAATGGTCTCAGGAAAAAGTCAAGGCATGTACAGAAATCTTAAACCTCAAGTAATCGCGGTCACGTTAGCTAGCTGGAAAATAAACCTCCCTGACCACTACAGGTGAAGCAACTTACGATCAACCAAAGTTACTAAGGAAACTCATATTACACCAGAAAGTATGAGTCGCTGAGAGTGCTCCTTCCTCGTGCATGTCTACGGCGTGGATAAATTGCACCAATTTGAAGTGCTATTTATATATTGGCTTCTAAACGTCAGGTGACTAATGTTAAAATGCCGACGGCCATCTCTGAATGTCACAGTGTACGTTAGTTCACTACATCCTCTCCCTCGGGGAGAGAATGTAACCTTACGGCTAGAGCGGTCGACCTCGAAGCTGAGAAACCGGGTTCAAGTCTCGGCAACGACGCTCAACATCCTGCGATTCTGGGCAAATCTCCCCGTGCCCAACAAAAATTAATGTGTCTGTCTGTAACGCAACTGGTGCTCATGTAAAGCGCTCTGATACCTGATATCTTCGGGTCTAGTTTGCGCAATATAAAACTCTAAAAAAAAATAATAATAGTAGTGTGCATAACAAAAGTATCCAAAACTAATCATGAAAGACAAAGCAGAAAATTATATACTCAATATATCCTATTTGAACAGAGAAAACGGGGAGTATCCTTTAAGTGTATCACATATCATTAGAAAGTTCTATTAGTATACCGGCTTCCAAAGGTCATGTGATTACTGTTGAAAACCCCGACAGCCATCTTATCTGTCGCAGTACACGTCAAATAAATGTATAATGTGTAGAGGCTGACAAGAGTGTATAAATCTTATCACGGCAGATAAGGCAAATTCTACAAAATCCTCTATATGTCCTATTTGGACAGGGAAAGGGAGTACTCTTTAAACATGTTACTGACCAGGTTGATAATTGTGCTTATATACCGGCTACCAAACATCATAGGACTTATAATGAAATGCCAATGGCTATCTTTGACTTATCAAGAAATGTAAGACAGAAACTAAGGGAATCATCAATATTTTATCTACAGCCAGGAAAAATGGGAGTACCCTGAAGTTACAATAAAAACAGATAACTGCCACAGGAGAATGTCACAGTATACAAATCAATACCCTTGCAGGTTGCCACTATGATAGATACACTCCAGAAAAACAAGCTATATGTGCTGACATAATCAGGAAGCCAAAGTCATGAATTTGGGGAATGTATAATAGCCCAAAAATATATTAGTTAAGAGTCAGTGGCAAAGAGATGTATAATATCAGTCACAGGCTACCAAAGCCAGAGTTACAGGCACTAGTAGAGAGAAACATATCCCACCTAGTCTGTAATATAGGTGTAAGAAAGGTGTCTGGTCCTATCTGAGAGTAAGAATAAAAGTGTTTGGCACAGAGAGTATAACACTCAACATATAGATGCTGCAACATAGTATTCGTACTAACATCAGTTTCCAGTGACCTTCCCGAATTATCTGTTTTTCCGTCATTAATTACGAAAGAGACAATCAATCTTCTGCGGTCTACGAAATCAGGCTCCCCAAGGGACCCATGCCCCCCAAAAAATTTCCATCTTTTACCAGAACTTTTCGCCCTTCATCTGACTCCTATCTTTAATCAGATGTTCTCCTCTGGTATATTCCCCGCTAGCTGGAAGTTGGCATCTGTTCTCCCTCTTTTGAAGAAGCCAAACTTAGATGGGGCGGATCCTAACAACTACCGTCCGATCTCTAGACTTCCGCTGCCGGCAAAGATAGTGGAGAAAGCCATGAATGGGATTGTATCAGATTATATCGAGAGGCATGGTTTTCTGGATGAAACCCAATTCGGTTTTCGAAAACATCATAGCACCGAACTGGCTCTGATCACATCATCGGAACTGATTAGGCAGACAGTTGACGCGGGAGGCAATGCAGCACTTGTGCTGCTTGACCTCTCCGCCGCATTTGATACGGTGAACCTCCAGAAACTGTTGGAAGTCCTGAGAGGGATCGGTATCAAAGGGAGAGCTTTCACCTTGCTTGAATCATTCTTGTCCGGCAGGGAGCAATTTGTGGCACTAGACGAGTTTAAGTCACCTAACTTTACATTACCATGTGGAGTGCCACAGGGTTCGTCTTTGAGCCCAACCCTTTTTAATATCTACGTTGCACCGCTGGCGAGGTTGATCAGGTCCCTGGGCTTCTCAGCTATTTCCTACGCCGATGACACGCAGATTATTGTCTCAGTGACAGGCTCACCCGCTGACACTATGGCACAGTTTCATACCCGTCTTCGTAAGATCGGTGAATGGATGGCCACCAATTGTTTAAAATTGAATTCCGGTAAGACAGAGGTCTTACTTTTTGGTGCCCATACAAATTTCTGGTCCCCTAATTAATGGCCTTTGGAGCTGGGTCCGCTACCAACGCCAGTAACTAAGGTGAAGAATTTGGGAGTCACATTTGACTCTAAGCTCTCGTTTGAAAGTCATGTTAATGAGGTCACTTCTTTCTTTCTACACGTTAAAGCTTTTGAGGAAAATTCTCCCATACATTCCAGCTGAGCTACGTAAACTAGTGGTTTCAGCACTTGTTCTGTCTAGAGTCGATTATCAATCTTCGAAAAAATCTTTATCAATCTTCGAAAAAAGTGCTTGTCCAAACTACAGGTTGTGCAGAATGCTGCGGCACGACTCCAGTTGAATATTCAAAACACAAATCAGTTTCATGGGCGCTTAAAGATCTACATTGGCTGCCTGTAAAGAGACGAATTGAGTTCAAGGCTCTTTGCATTGCTTTTAAAGCCACACATGACATAGGGCCTGGTTTCCTAAAACGGAATCTACAGCCTTATAGCCCAGTTCGTCATCTTCGTTCATCTCTTGCCCATAACCTGATTGTTCCAAGGGACAAAAAAATTTCCTGGGGTGGAAGAAGTTTTTTGGTAGGCACAACCAAACTTTGGAACTCTCTTCCAATAAGGCTGAAACAAGAAACCCACCTGTTGGCCTTCAGGAAGGCGTTGAAGACATGGTTGTTCAGTCTCTAAGGTGCTTTTGAACCATTTAGTTTTATCCTGTCTGATGAGCAAGCGCCTTGACACCCTCGGGCTAATGCCTCGCGCTCTTTAAATCTCCTTTTCATTTCATTTCATTTCATTTCCTAAAAAATATTACAGTTCATTGTCAATATTTAACCCAAGTTTCACAGATTTTAGTTTCATAATCCAAGTCACTTCCCAGCGTCTCAACTCGAGTTCATGATTGCCATCCCATACATTCATTGTAACATGATCAATCCCATGAAACCTGAAGTTTTGGTGGGAGTCTCATGCCTCACATTCTAGTGTATACAAAACAATAGGATATTTCATGTGATTTTTTTTAAGAGCTTTTAATGTTCAGAAATGTGTTCCTGTAGTGGTCTGATCATACTCCCAACATAAATGTGTTTACACTGACAGATTATTACATAAACTACAAATCCTGTGTCACAATCAATGTGTGTGGAGATAGCTTAGTCCCCAGTATTAGCAAAATGAAATCCAAGCGTTTTGTCCACCGCCCATCTACATATGTTGCAGTGGCCACAATTATGGGAACCCTTGGTATGTTCAAACAACTAAGTCCTTTGCATTGGCGGTTGAGGGTAGCTAGGACTAATCAGGTTAGCCAAGGTCAGTCCCCTTGTGAAAGTCACGCATGGTTTAGGGGTCAAGTAAGGTTGCAGTGATTTATCTAAAGTCAACAGATGCCAGTGTGTTCTCAAAATATTGTACAGTTTCCCTGAATCTCGGTGGAATTTAGTAATCAGTCGCAACTTGTCAGTTCTTGTCCCAGTGACCTTCTTTTTGTGCCTTAGGGTGGACTAGCGCTAAAGACAAATTGCCTTGAAATTGTCTGTCTCCACTATAGTTCTGACATAACCCCTGTTGATGAATCTCTATTCAATATCTCGTAAAGATCTGACAAATTCATCATCCTCACTACAGTTACATAGTGCTCTAAGCATTAAGCCATAGGGGATTGCGTTAATTTATGCCTTGGGGTGGAAACTCGTGGCATGTAAGAGTGAGTTGCAAGACGTATTTTTCCTATACATCCTACTGCAAATATGTGTTCTCTGTATGAATAGATCCACATCTAAAAAGATAATATGGTCTTGACTGATATCACTCAAAGGTGATATTGACTCAAAGGTGAAAGACATGTTACTATCATTGGTGTTCAGATAAGCAAAAAATTAATTCAACAAACAGTATTTCCTCTCCAGATTTTCAGACAATCATCTATATATCTGCCCCAGTAATGGATATAGTCAATCCCTTTCGCCCCCTTTGGGCCCCAGATCCACTCCGCCTCAAACCAGCCCATAAATAGGTTGGTAAAAGAAGGAGCGAACCTGGAGCCCATTGCAGTCTCGCGAAGCTGTCTGAACCAGGTACCATTAAAGAAAAAAAACATTGTTTTCAAGAATGAGACTAGTCATCATCAATAGCATTTCTTTATGTTCCATATACTCTATGGATCTGGCATTAAGGACGTGTTTTTATGTACTAATCCCTTTAGCATGTGAAATGTTTGTATAGAGTGAAACCACATCCATGGTTACTAGAATCATTCCAGGTTACAAAATTGCACCACTTAGTATATTCGAATGTGTTTCTTATCCTGGATATGAGATGGAAGATTCATAAAAAAGGGATTAGAAATACATCCACATATTGTGATAATCTTTCTGTCAGTCCCCCAATGCCAGCAACCATAGGATTTCCAGGTGGGAATTGTGAGTTCCTATGGATCTTTGAAAGGGTGTATAGGCAAGGGTATCTAGGGCAATCTATTAATAGATAAAGGTACGCATCATTATTGAGTAGCCCCAGATTCTGCCATTCTTTGAGTTTCATATTGATTTTTCTAGTTACAGTAGGTATCAGATTAGAATCCACTCCAAGATAACAAGTACAATCTCCTAACTGGGAGTAATCTTCATTATCATAGTCCACTCTGTTCATTAGAACCATGTTACGCCCCCTGTGTCCGCCACGCTCATAAACATGTCTCTATTGCTCTTTAGTGGTCTTAAGGCAAGGCATTCTGATTTAGTAAGATTATCTTGAAAGACCAAGGGATGTCTCACTTGTGTATTTTCAATTCATTTATCCAATAGCCATTTAAAAAAGATCCATTCTATTGCTATATGGCAATTGGGGTGTCCATTTTGATTTGTTTTTAAGTCCACTGTCCACACTTAAGTTAGTGATCAGTTCCAAATCAGTGAGTAATCTACTGACAGTGAATGGATCATCCTCACAATCAGTTAAAGATAGGAGTGTCGTAGTGTCATGGATATCCTGTATAGTCAGGTCACACAAGACAGGCGTCTGTGTGATCGGTTTATTCTTAAGTGTATGCATACAGAAAACATGTTTTAGTTTCAATAATACTCACCTGACATTTAGAAGCAATATATAAACAGCACTTCAAAATGGCGCAACTTATCCTCGCCACAGACATGCACAAGGAAGGAGCACTCTCCGCAACTTATACATGCTGGTGTAATGTAAGTTTGCTTGGTAACTTTGGCTGATCGTAAGATGCTTTACCTGCATAGTTGTCAGGGAGGTTTATCTTGCAGCTAGCTAAAGTGGCCGAGATTACTTGAGGTTTAAAATGTCAGTACATGCCTTTACGTTTTTCTGATACCATTTCTTTTGCTCCCTAACATGGAGAATAACTTAAATGAAGGTTTGTTAGTTTAATACTGTCCCTTCTTTACATGCCGACTGTAAAGGACTAGCGCAACATAAGTAATTAGAGAAATTACTTTACTACATTTCAGGACTTTATTATATTCCTTCTACTGCCTTTCTTTTCCTTTCTGGGATGGTTACAGATAGGTGAGCACAACTATTTGGGCAACTACATGAGTGGTTGTTCGCAAACATTTTTGCACTTATATGATGTGGGTCCTCATTTGCTTTATACTGTTATATGTTAGATCTGTTAAACCTTATAATCGAACTATAAATTTGGCTTTTCTTTTGTGACTTATAAAACTCAATAATTAAAAATGTCATGCATTATTCGTCCCCCCTTGGACATGTTGTGTCATGTTGGGTTCATTGGTCTATATCTTTAAAATATGTAGTTTTGGACCGAGCACCGAAAGGTGGGTGATGGTATGTTACTGTGGGGTATCTTTTGTTAATTTATGTTATGGTTTGTTTATTGTCCACAGTCCTGATGAAGTTGGAGGCTGATAAGCCATACAACGAAACACGTGTTGGCTGTGCAAAGAGCATTACTGATGTATACAGATTAATGTACAGCAACAATAATGTGTGAAGGAAAGAATTGGTGGATTGGAAAATAAAATACGGATACTTTACAACTCCTTGATTGGACGTTTAATTTCATTTGAAACTTAGAGTGCTCGGGACAATTATTTTGAGAGAAACATACTCTGTCTTGCAACATGGAAATTCTAGATCTAGATTCATTAGTTTTGTAGAAGGGAAAATGAGCTCTGAGCCATCATGGACAAATGGAAGAATTGGGTTGCCTACCTTTAAGCATGAAAAAAGGGGAGTTACTTGTGACAGAATGGGGTGAAATATGATATGCCCATAATCTTTTCTTAATGTTTACCAGGCTACTAGAGTGGGTGGCACAACCAGTGTTGCAGGCACACCAGTATCATTTAATTCACAGGCCCTAGGCACAGGTAGTGCTACTTCGCTAGGGATTTACAGGTAACTTAAATAGGCCAATTGAGTATAAGCCAATCTTACCATGTTTTAAGGAGAGAGCACAAGCACTTTAGTATTAGTTAGAAGTGGTAAAGTGCACAGAGTCCTAAGGCCAACAAAACATATTCAGCAAAAATAAAAGGAGTGATGGCAAAAAAAATTGGGGATGACCCTGCAGAAAGGGCCAGATCCAACAGGAACATAGCTGGGAAATTCTTGCAGTAGTATTCGTTCCAGCCCTAGGAAATAGAATCTGAAATAATGGTTTATGGTCGGTATATAGACTAAATTTGTTTCTCCAGATGAAATGTCTAAAGCGTTTAACAGCACACACAAGCAAGCAACTCTCTTTCAATGACAGAGTAACTTCTTTCAGTTTCATTCAATGTCTTAGACGCTTAAGCAACAGTCCATTATTTTTTCACAGGCTTATGTGAAAAACTGCCCCCAAACCATATGTGCTGGCATCAACAGTAATGATACAATGTTTGCTACCAATGAAAGGCTGCAAAGTGGGTACATTGACAATTTGTTTCTTAATAAGATCAAAAGCAACTTGTTGTCCCTCTTCCCATACAAAGTCAACATCTTTATGTAATAATTTGCATAGCGGTTCCATCAAGGTAGCAAAATCTTTCACAAACTTTGCGTAGTATTCACACAACCCTGAAAACAATCTTAGCTTCTCTTTGTCATCAGGTGCTGGAGCTTTGATTATGACATCAACTAATAACTCCTTGGGTTTCACTTTTTTACCTGACAGGGTATGACCCAGGAATTCAACCTGTGACTTGAAGAGATTGCATTTGTCAGGACAAAAAAGCAATCCCTCTTTGGTTAGTCTTTTGCACACTTTTTTAATATGGTTATATGTTCATCTACATTCCTGGAGAGGACTAACACATGATCTTGAAAACAACGCACACAGGATTCCATGCACCTAATGAGATGATACATTATACATTGAGATACTGATGCCGCTGATGCCAGCCCGAAAGGCATTCTTTTGTACTGGAATACCCCAAAAGGAGTGATAAAAGCTGTGAGCGGTCTTGATGATTCAGTAAGTACAACCTGATGATATGCACAGTGTAGATCTAAGGTGGAAAAGACAGAGGCTCCATCTAGCATTGATATCAAATTCTTACCTTTAGGGAGCAGATGACAGTCACATGTGATATTGGAACTGAGAACCGAGATCCACGCATAATCTAAATTCGCCATTGTTTTTTACGAAAACAATCAGAGAAATCCAATTCGAAGACTTAGTTTGTTCAATGATATATTCTTTTTGTAATTCCTCCAATAGTAATTGAAGTTCTTTGTGTATGCTAAATGGCAAATTACTTAACTGTTGCTTAACGCATACTTTATTAACCTTCACCTTAACCTGATGAGTAAAACTTTGCAACTTGCCAATGCCATTGATAAATACTTCAGGAAACTCATTGACAAGACTTTGAGCCATATCATTATTGGAGACAACAAGAACAGGATCCTTGGCACTAGGATCAAGAATAACTTTCAACAATTTTTGATCGTTCCACCCTAGAATACAAACACCTTTCAAGGCAACATATGTTTGGATTCTGGAAGATCTGTTTTTAAACTGAGCATTGGCTGCAAAGTAACCACAAAACTGTATCTTATTGCCAACATAAGTGAATGCTTGTATGTCAGTTGCCATTAGTCTTTTAACTTGGGGAGCAAATAAAGATTGGAAGATCTCCTTCAAGATAATAGTAAGTGGTGATCTGGAATCAGCTAATGCTGACAGTTGGACACCTAGCATTGACAATGTACACAACGGAGGTTTTGGTTTATTCTACAAAATGTCTTCATCTTGTTGTATCATCAAAACCATTCCTTTGTGAACACTTGAACCGTTGCTATCCACTCAATGTCATCATTATTGGAGACACTGGCAATGTGTGATTTGACATTTTTGGGACGTTTCCTGCAAACTCTGGCAAAATGACCCGTACGTTTTCAATGTATGCACTATTTTCCAATGGCAGGACATCTTTTGTAATTTGCTACATGGGATGTACTCCCACATTTACAGCAACTAAATTTGGTGTCACCTTTCTTTTGAACTTCAGTGTTGAATTTTGTGGATTTGCCTTTAATAAAACAGACTTCGGTCCCTTTTTTTGCCATTTTATCCACTTTAACCTATTTGAGTCATGTCAAAGACTGCTCAATTGCTTTAGCAGATTATATTACTTCTTCTAGCGAAGGACCACCCATTACTGAAAGATGTTCCTGTATTCATTTGTTATTAGTGTTGATTATCAGCTGATCTCTAATAATTGCATCATTGGTGTTGTCAAAACTGCAGGTATTTGAGAGGCTTCTCAAAGCTGTCAAAGATCATTAAAACTCATTTTCCCAACTGGTGACTGGTGTAAAATAGATATTTCTCAAGAGTTTTACCTATGGTTGGTTTGAAGCAGTGTTCTAATTTTAACATTGCTTTTTGCAAAGTCATCAGTCATTTTGGCCCTCTGGCATTTCTATTTTGGGAAGAGACCTGGAGATTTACTGACCCTCAGACCCAAGTAAATGTAGAATAATACATTTTTCTCTCAACAGGCATTCTGTTTGCATCAATTGCTGTCAAATATGTTTGAAATTCTTTCTTCCAATCCTGAGGAGGATTTCCTTTATATTGTAAACATTTATTTGGTGAATCAAATTGCATGTCATAGGAAGGAGAAGGTAACTAATTCAGCTATAGGAATGTGAGTTCGAAAATAATATGATATACATATGCATATATAGAATCACTTCACTGAATATTATTCTCTCAGTAGACACATTTTGTTGATATATTGTACTGTATAAGATGGCTGCCGAAGGTCTTGAAATACACACTCAGCATTGAAAATAATAGCAAACAAGATGGCCGCCTTTGGTTTAAACGAGGCTTGAAATGCCAGTTATTGCTGCCTGAGTAAGTTTAATGACACGATTGTGACGCCAGAAAGAAAGCATGTGGAGACAAGTGCATGGGTAATCAAGCATCCCTTTGGGCGTGACCAAACTTGGGAGGTATGTCAAATTCGTAGTGCTTCTCTCTATCAACACACTGCTCCAATTTGGTTAATGAGAAATGTCATAGCGAACCCAATTCATAAACTGGTGGCTACAACATTCTTGCCCATTCTCGTCGCCAAGTGAAATAATGCGTCATAGTGCCTCCACATGAAATGCAGAAAGACAGCTTTATTTCTTACAGCTGTACAATGGATCAGCACCTCACCAATGAATGTTAACCTGCAGGGGGAGACGTGCAGGTACTCTCAATGTTCTATGGAGTGAATAACTTCAGAATACAGGGGTGGGAGAGAGTTAACACAAGGAAGAGTGGAACGGGAAAAAGGGAGGGGCAGAAAAGGAATAACAATTGAGCAATCACAATACTCATCAGTAGCGTAAATGAATATAAATATAACAGCATCCTTCTTTCAATGTGGGTCTACCTTCCCGATCTAATAATTAACAGGCTGAACTTTTTTCTGATTAAGGTGGAGAAAATGCAGTATTTCAAACGTATTCATGTTTATTGTTTAGAATTGAGCTATTGCTTCCAATGTGTTTTCCACATCCTTGCTCTGCTTTATCTTGTGACTGTGTATTCTTACTGCAATGGCATGTGCTGTTAGAACGTTGGTTTTGGTCATGAAGATTTTATGTTAACTGTTAAGTCATTCCTGTTTTGGCACTGCTGCTCTAATAAACTAATTCCCCGTTCACCTTAATGGATTGTACTATTAAACGCCTGAGTTTACCCACACTTTTTAGTCAAGAGGCTGACAACGTCTGCAGACCTATATGATCCTTCAAAAAATGTTAATTCTACCTTCACCTTAATGGGATCACCCTCTTAAACAACTGACTCCAGCCTAATTGGAAAGTTAGCAGGTTGGTTTATATTGCAAAATGCTTGTTTTGCCTTTCTATTAGTGAGTTCCACTGTTGAGAGCTCCTAATCTAGATGTCAAGCATTCAAGTGGGTGCACACCCATTGAAAACTAACGATTTCAACTTAGAGACCCGGTGTAGGAAGGTAGGATCCTTCTAGCATGGTTACCCCCACTTTTTGCTTGGTCTCAGTGTGTTTTTGACTTAGTCTGACTGGGATCCTGCTAATCAGGACCCTAGTCACTGTGCTTCCTCCCTAAATTGACCATGGTAAGTACTTTTGTACATCCACAATTGGCTACTGGTGTACCCTTGTAAGTCCCTAGTATATGGTACTAAGGTACACAGGGCATAGGTACACCAGGGGCCTCACATGGGCTGCAGCATGTAATGTGCCACCAATGGGAGTCCACTTAAACTGTCACTACAGGCCTGCCTTTGCAGCCTGTGTGAGTTGGTGCTTGCACCTCTCACAACAGATATAAGTTTCCTTATATCTGAGGTCACTGCACTTAAAACCTATAAGTCACCCCTAAGGCAGGCTCTTCAGTCCTGAGGGCAGGGTGCTTGGTTATGAGTGTGAGCGTGCCCCTGCATGAGCAGGACGCCCCTTCAAACCCTCCGAGTCGATTCTCCAGGCTTTGTAAGTGCAGTCAGCCATTTTAAAACATATAGTGGACATCAGTCAATACGAGATGTCTAACTATATAGTGTATGCTCTGAAACCAATCATGTTTGGTATCAAACATGTTAGAGTCATACCCCAACACCGATTCCAGTGTTGGAAGTATGATCCAATATACTGGGGGGCTCCCTTGGGATACCCCCCGTACTCCCGGTAACAGCCTTTCAGGGTCTGACAGCAAGCTAGTGCTGCTGCTGACCACAGACACGATCCTGCTCTCCTGCTGCTGAGCCAAGCTCAAGCAGGGGAAGGTAGAACAATAGGTTTCCTGGCACAGGGAGGAGTGACCACCTCCCAGACAGGACTTAGTGTAATGGGCTGAGGTGGGGGCGCTTGCCAGTGCCACCAGACTGCTTTGAAGGGCACATTTGGTGCCCTCCTTGCATACCCCAGTTTGAGACAGTTCAGGGAGCCCTTGGATCCTGCTCTGACATGAAACTGGACAAAGGACATGGGAGTATTTTCCCCTCTGTCCAGCCCCTCCTCTGGGAGGGACCCCCGAGTCATTCCAACCCTTTTCCTACGGTACTTAAGAGCTTACCTGTGGGTGGTTCATTAGATTCATCGTGGGACAAGACTCAAGCCTGAAACCACGTCACTCTTCGACCGTCTGGACACTTAGACTTCGCTTAGAACCGAGACTGCACCAAGGAAGACTCCTGCTGCTCCTGGTCTCGCTGTTCTGCAATTCTTCTTCGTCGTCTGTGTCTGTGCTTCCAGGATCTTCAACAGACCTGTGGGCATCAAGGACACCCGAAGTAATCTCCCTTGGAGTGAAGGAGTCACTCCCCTGCATCTGCAGGCACCGCAACGAAGCTGACCGGTCTGCTGCTCCACGGACTTCCCGAGGCTCAGCAACACAGGTGGTGGTTCTGCAACTCCCTCGAGGCCTGACCTGTTCTCTCTGCAATTTTGAGGCCAGTATCCCTCGTTAGAACCGAATCTCTGTGCACTGCGTCGACTTGCCGTTACCAAGGCTTGTTGTCTGTTCACTCCAGAGATCTTCGGGCTACAAGAACCTCAAGCCTCCAACATCTCTTCCTGCCAAGTACAGCGTCCTCACCGCATCCTCTGCACAGTGGGCCTTCTTTCTTGGTGAGCTGCTCGAGGTCCTCTTGCGACTCCTGTGCCATTGGCCTGTGGGTCCTCCTGAGGTTCTTCTACTGCTTTAGTGGGCTCTCCGGCTTGCTCGGGCCTGTTTTGACTCTCCTGCTGTTGGTGAGCTCCTTGGATCTAGCTGGTCCCAACGTTGCTCCTTCTTCCTTCTACATGCCAGTTGCGGCTACCAAGTCTTGTTGGTGCTCCCGCTGGACACCGGACACCTAGTCACCAACATGGGACAGCTTGTGCACGGCCCCTGGTCTTCCTCAGCTCACCTGGTCCTCACAGCTGAAGCTCACCGTCACCTCTTCTGAACCATCTGACATCGGTGGGCATTGCTCTTCCGTGCCTCGTCACTCCTGAGTGGCATAGACTCTGTCCTCTCTGCTTACAGGTTCTTCACTTCCAGAATCCACCCTTGGACTCCATTAGACTTCTTCACCTTCTTCTCCAGAGGCATTTTCTTCCAAGTCTTCCATTGTCGTCTACAGAGGTTTTCGACGTCTCTTCACCCCTACTTGACTTTCCTGGTGTAGGTAACCTGGTTCCCGGGGCATCCACGGGTGGGGTGGCTCTCCAAACTTCCGTCCTCCAAGGGAATTCTTCGGGGTCCTCTGAAAAGGGTCCTTCTTCTACAAAACTGCAACCACGAGTTCTCCATTGACTTCGTCTGGTCCAAGCCCCATGCTCCTTTGCAGTTCGTATTCCACTTTCTTAATATATTGTTTGATCTCCCCCTGGAGACCACTGTATTTTATACTACCTACCTTATTGCAATTGAAGTATTTTTGTGTATTGTGTTGATATCTCCGGGTAGAAGATATACCAATGTGTTAGTGAGTGTTGTGTAATAAACAGAAGTATTTTTATATAAACACTATGTGGTTCTTTTTCGTTTAACCTACACTACATGATTAAACTGATAAAACAAGCTGCTTAACACTCCTTCAAGGTAAGCCTGAAGGCTGTTCTCCACGGCTACTACTTAGGGAGCTTTCTATGGTTATCAAAGACCACTAAAATCACCATAAGGGTTGCCTGGATTAGTGCAAAGTGCATCACTTAAATAAGTGTGCACCATATACTAAGCAGCCTCCTACACTCGGTTTGATCTTTACAAATGATGCAATGTTGGGGCAAATGTGTGTCCCTACGTTATGTCAAAGCTTGGTTTTTGTATCACATTGGTATCACTTTTAGCCTTACTTTTTTTAATTACCTCTGGTCCCTAAATTTATACATAAATTTCGGCCCACCGCTTTCCACCTCATTTAACAGGACCTCCCAGAGCCGGTCACTCCCTGACTCACCCTTCTCAGACAACAGTTTTTTAATTGAAAAGCCCATGCATATAATTGAACATCTGGCAGTGCAATGCCCCCTTTATCATACTTCTTCCACAACTTCCTTCTTGCAATTCTCGTACCTTTAGAAGCCCATATAAATGAGTCTATTCTATCATGAAGCTTTGGCAGCCATGTGTTCTTAAAATGGAAGGGAATCATGTTAAAAAGGAAAGTAAATTTAAGAAGTATTGACATTTTTATTAAATTCGTCCTCCCAAGTATCATCAATGGGAGATGGGACCAGCTAAGTAATAACCTGTTTGTTTCTGCCACTATTTTGTGAAAGTTTAATTCAGCCAATTTTTTTAAGGAGCAAACAACCTTTATGCCCAAATATTTTAGGTCCCTTTTTATCAGCCTATGGTTCTCATCCATATTCAGGGAGACACAATTGAAGAGAAGGGTATGGCACCGTACATCCCTT
The DNA here is from genome assembly GCA_963921515.1 of Calotriton arnoldi. Lineage (NCBI taxonomy): Eukaryota > Metazoa > Chordata > Amphibia > Caudata > Salamandridae > Calotriton > Calotriton arnoldi. The sequence continues at coordinate 95,593 of CAWUFW010018295.1, read as the reverse complement.
CATATAACATCTAACACAACGTAAATGTACGGTGACAGTGGTATACAGAACAGTGTATTCAGTATCCCAAAATTATTGGCTCTGGCACATATGCAGACTTTGCAGGACTAAAATCTTCGATTCCTGTCTTCAGAGAAGTCATCCTTAATGGAAGAGGAAACCTCACACACTTATTAGTGTCATGCTTCATCATAGGAGTCCTCTCCCCACCCCGGTAGGACAGTGCCACCTGGGCGGACTCGACCTCCTGGAAGACTGACTAGATAGGAGGGAGTTCTTGTATAAATCTTACTGGACAACACCATATAACAGGGGATCCAGATTAATATTTTAAAAACTACCTTAGTGTCCCTGGGGTATTTATACCTTTATTAGTGGAACACGAGGTAAGGTTAAAAAATGAAATAGGTTGGGTAATAGAGTTTAATGACTCATACCCAAGAATTTGCCAAAATGTTTTGTCGTGTAGTTCCTATAAAACCTATATAGGATCTGCGCGTTTAAACAACATACTGTAGGATTGGAGTCAGACTGATTCTAGACACCCCTACCGAATATGTTAGCCTGTATACCAGCTAGCTCACAGTGCCACTAGAAACTCCTCTTACCAGGGAGAGAATAGTTCTTGGGAATATGGCTCATTACATCGCGATGTATTACATTGCGTGCTTTTACAACACGGTTGTTACAACGACCGCGTTGTTAGTACGCTTTGCATTTACATCGCAAGTCATTACAACGACTTACACTAGGGGCGCGCTGGACTTAGGAATAGTATTAATTACTATTCCTACTCCAGTTCTACGCTAACAGTAGGGAAGGTGTTGGAATTAATTTCCAATACCTCAGCGCCCCATAGTGCAAGTCGTTATAATGACTTGCGATGTAAATGCATCGCGTACTAACAACGCGTTCATTGTAACGACCGCATTGTAATAGTAGCGCGATGTAATGACAGTGTTGTAAACGCTGTTTCCCGTTCTTGGCAACTATCGAACATGACAACCCTGATCCCTCAGGACCGTGGAAACTGTGTACTACTTTTCGCTCAGTCACTCGTGCTCACTTAGTCTCAGAGAGATACACAGAATAAACGGTATGGACGTTTTTCAATAAGTATTTATTGAACAGTCGTTATTCTAGTGTAAAATAGGTGTGCTGAAACAACCATTAGACAGTAACAGATATAAATGATTGGAAGCACTAAGAAAGTAAAAGGATGGTAGATTTCTACCATTTTGCTATAACCATGAATACAGGCAAGTATGTAAAATACATGACAATAAAATGCGTACTCCTACGATGCTACCGTAACTAGATGTACCTAAGTGTACCTAGCATATATGTCGGTGTTAAGACAAGAATCCCTATAGGATAAAGTCAACCCCATTACCTGAAGTGAGAGACTGTGGGACCCCGTCTTGGTCTCGAGTTGGACACCCCGCAAGGGATGTTAGACCACTGCGAGCTGGAGTATCTGCATGCAGGAACCTCAGCGTCTCATGTCAGTGTGTCGGCAAGTAAGTCCTGATCTCCTCTGTTTGTCTCAGCAAGATGTGATGTTTATATACCCAAAGGTCTCACCGGGGGTTCTACCTTGCTGTGCCACTTGTCGGACTTAGGATGATGTCTGGAATGAACTTTATACATAGTTATTATACAGGAGATGGTAGTCCTGCTGAGTTTCCAAGAATCCTCATGCATAATGTATGAGGTTTTTACCAGGGAAAATCCTTCGTTCTGGGTGCAGTGTCGTATCTAGGTAAAAGGTCAGTCCCTAAGAACCGTTATGTGTGTAATGATGGGGAGAGTATAGGTGAAAGGTTACGATGTTACCTGAGCCTATATTGGGGCACCTATATGGAATATAACAGTTTCTGCCCACTATTGGTAGCCTATAAGGTCTGGGGCATTCATCAGGGCATGCGGATCCCTATGGGTGAAAAGTTCCTAAACGCTTTTCTATTTGAATTGATAAGGTTGGTTCACGGAGTATTCCTTACTTAGGTCCTACCATACTTTCCTACCTGTTAGTAAGTAAGTTGTCTTTGCAACCCTAAGGTATAGGTGATACCAGCATCATGGTCACAGAGAAGCCGGGGTCCTTTATAGTCACACATTCATCAAAAGGAGCGCCCGTCTTTATTACCTACACCATGTCCACTCTGTGCCGAGGTTTCATTTTTTAACCTTACCTAGTGTTCCACTAATAAAGGTATAAATTCCCCAGGGACACTAAGGTATTTTTAAAATATTCATCTGGATCCCCTGTTATATGGTGTTGTCCAGTAAGATTTATGCAAGAACTCCCTCCTATCTAGTCAGTCTTCGAGGAGGTTGAGTCCGCCCAGGTGGCACTGTTCTACCGGGTTGGGGAGAGGACTCCTATGATGAAGCATGACACTAATAAGTGTGTGAGGTTTCCTCTTCAATTAAGGATGACATCTCTGAAGACCGGAATCTAAGGTTTTAGTTCTGCAAAGTCAGCATATGTGCCAGAGCCAATAATGTTGGGATATTGAGTACATGGTTCTGTATACCACTGTCACCGTACATTTACGTTGTATTAGATCTCATCTATATTCCACACCATGACCTCTGTCTTGGAGGAGTTGGCCTCATACACAGCCACCTTCCCAAATGTTGTTATCTGGAGGTCTAGGCTTTCCAAAGTAGGTGCCAGATCTTGTGTATATACCATTACATCATTGGCACTATAAATGCCCCGTATGGCCCTGCAGAACTTGGTACCCATATTATAGTGGTCCAACATGGTGTACAGCTATTGCCAATTTACCTTATCTAATGCCTTGGTAGCGTTGAGTGTAATAATCACCAGTGGTACTTTGTTTGCCGTTGCCAAATCAATAGTCCCTAATAGCTCATGGCTTAGATGGTGCATAAATCTCCCTTTCATAAAACCTTTTTGGTCTTCTGCTATCAACCGTCCTCTTACATTAGTCAGTCTACTGGCCAGGATACGGGTGTAGAGCTTATAGTAACAATTTAGAAGTGAAATTGGTCTATAAGATTCACAAGACATTAGGTATTTTCCTGGATTTAGAATTAAGGTAACTACTGCTTCTCCGAGGATTTTGGGAGCAGAGCTCCTTCATCCCAAATCTCTGCGAAGAGCTGGGTCATTACTGGACATAATATATCACTTAATTTTAAATAAAGTTAATTAGGAAGACCATTTGGCTCAGCTGCCTTACCTCCCTTACATTTCTTAATCAACAACAGTACCTCATTCTGAGTTATCTCCTCATCGAGGGTTTCCTTTTATTCCACTGAAAGTTTCCCGACTGACTGCCCATCCAAACAATTATTAACCTGTTTCTCTGACACGTTCAAATCCTCTGTATACAGGGTTCCAAAAAATTCAACAAAGGCCTGCTCCACTTCCTGAGCTTCTCTTAATCTAGTCCCCATTCTCTTACCATTCACTTCTTACCTATTCTATCTAAGTCTTCCACACCAGGAGTTTGCCCGCATTCTCACTATACTCGAAGTGTGCTAATTTGCTTTCTTTCCCAGCATGCCCGAATCCGCTCTTCCAGAATAGTGCTAAGGCTAAGTTTCTGAGCTTGGTTTTCTTTCTGCTGCCTTTCAATGGAGTCTTCCTCATCAGTTAGCTCCCTGCACTTTTTTTCTAACACCACTATCATGTTCCAGATCTTCAACCACCTTCCTGTATTGCTTGGCCTTTTGTGCAGAAAAGCTAATCAAAACATCCCTTATATAAGCTTTGAACGTGTCCCAAACTATGTTTAGTTGCTGATGTGCTGTTACTCTCAGAAAATGCAGCTGTCCTTGTTCTTAAATATCTATTAAAGCTTGATCATTTAGTAGGAAACAATCTAATGTCCATATTCTCGACTATCTACCCGATTCTACTTTTAACTCTAAAACCACTGCTGCATGATCAGACAAACGAGTGGCTAAATGCCTCACATCTTTGACATCCGCTCTTAGAGACTTATCTAACAAGAAATAGTCAATCCTAGTGGTGATTGTATTTTTTGTTCTGAGAAGTATGCCCTTTTTCAACACCATACTTCTCTCTTCAAATATCACAAAGTCCAAATTGTTTCATCAGTGATCTAATGTAGACAAGCATTTTGGAACAGAAAGTTGATCTGCAATTATTAGACCTATTAGGCTGGCGGCGAAGGCATGTCCGGTGATCACCGATGAGCAGCTGGAGGCTTCCAGAGACACTGTGGAGGGAAAATGCTGGAGGAGGGCGGCCCAGGAAATGAGGAAAGCCTGCAGGCTCACCAACAGGGTCGTCTGGAGGGGAAACAACAGCTACAGCAGAGGCAGCTTTCCCAATCCTGTGCTAAATGTCTCTGATGCTGCCTGGAACTCCTTCGGATGGTTGAAGCACAGCACTTTGGGCAGAAAAAAACAGGTTGATCTCAGAAGATTTGATAATATAGACGAAGGCTTGGAGGAGGTGAGAGAAGGAGAGTACCAAGCTGGAATCAGTGTAGGTAGGAAGACGGTAGGGGGCTGGCTAATGAGGGGGAAGGTACAGAAACCAAACAGGTACACATTGAGCAGCGTGGGGGAATTTGTGGTGACACCTAAGTAGCAACTCCTTCAGGGAATGAAATCAGAGGTGGGACCCATAAAAGTAAAAGCAAAGGCCCTGAGGGAGGGCAAGGAACACCCCCTGTGTTGCAGGAAGAAGTGAGTGTGCCCCCCTCAGAGCTCCAAGGGATACTCTGGCATCCTCAATCTTGGAGGTTGGGTAAGACAATCCCACCCCTAAAGTTAAGACTCTGAAGATTACTCCCTCTCTTTGGTCTTATTTCAGGCTGCGTGGAAAAATTCCTGAGGTTGAGATGGGTCCTCTATCTCCTGACACCCCACAAGCTTCCTCTGTGGTAGTCTTAAACTCTAGGAATGAGTCAGCAGCCGTTGCTGTTATGGATAAAGAGTACAAGAATACACTGAGAAAGCAGTATCAAGACCACAGTATGAAGACAGTGGAAGTACCTCAGATTCCGGTTAGTCCAAATTGGTACCAATGTCTAGCAGAAATGACCCTATTGAGAGTGCAGGCAAAGGAAGAGAGATGGAAGCTGACAATGCTGCCCCGGTAAGACTAGTATCTAGTAAGACGTCTGTGAGTCCAGGAGAAGTAGGGAGAGATCATAATCATGATATCCCTATGGTCACCCTGGAGGGGAAATCCCTGCCTGTGTCACTCGCTCTAAATTCCGCAGAGTATGAGTCGCAGGCCAACTCTTTGGAGCAGTTAATGAACTCTCTTGCAGAGGAGGTTAGAAGTGGGTTTACCTAATCTCAAGCTAGCCAAAATGAGATTCAGGATGTCTATGAAGGGGTTGCTGAGAAGTTTGAATCTCTGTCTCAAAGAACACATGCATTAGAAATCTCAGTAGCGGAACTACAAGAGAATACGACACAAGACAGCCAAGATTTCAATAGCTTGAGGGTGAAATGTAAGGACTGTCTTTTCCTTCTTGCCCAGAGAAGTCAAAGACAGTGTCCACTTTTCATGCTCTGCCACTGGCAGCTGCCTCCCCCTCTCTTTCTTCCTTTTTCTCTCATTTCCTCTCTTTCTGTCTCTGTCTCGCTCCTCCTCACTTGCTGAAAACCGTGACTTCAAGAGACGGCTCTTACCCTCTCTTTCCTCTCCTTTTCTTCATGTGTTCCCCTGCGAAATGGATCCAAAAAAAAGAAAGAATCACTGTTGCTGGAAATGTCATCTTTTTCTGACATTTTTCTATTGCAAAGAGCAACCTCGGGACGGAGAGAAAAAAAGGTTCAAAATAGGAAAAATAAATAAAAAACGAAATAAAGCAAGACAGAGTGGTCGTAAAGTGGCCAGATTGTTTTTCTTCACACCCAAACACATTAGCGCCAGTTTACAGAGTTTGCCAGTAAAGCGCTGCTTTCGTTTTTTCGTCTTTCTTTGAACAGCATTGTTTTACCCGGGTGGAGAAGTGCATCATTCCCAGAGGTACTGCAATACCTGGATGATGCTTGGAGTGGAACACGTTTAATGTGATCCTTATCAGCTGTTTTCCTTATTTTAGTTTGTAAAATGTGTACTGCGGCTCTGTGTTCAGGGATGTGGTCTTTTTAAACCATACTTCTTGCGTTTTGTAAGGATATAAGCAATGGACTTTGAAACAGGTCCCTTCCGTGCCCTGTAGTCATGTCCTTAACTTTTCAGGCAAAAATACTCATTGTTTTCTGAATAATGAGTGTAAAAGCGTTAAGGTAACAATGTTGTTCCTGCTTACATTTCACATGCTTTACTTAATCTGCATTCCCTATGAGTGTTTGCTTTTTCCAGGATGTTGTTAATTTTTTTTTCCAGGCAGCATATTACTCTTGTTTAGTGCTTAATCTGAACAGAGTCGCATCCAGGTGTTTATAGCGGGGTACAATTGGGTCGTAGCTGAAGGCAGTGTGAGTTTCTCTCAGTGGGGCAGTATGGTGTTTAGTGGGGGAGAGGATGTGGCACTATTGCCAGAGCTGACGAATTTGGAACTGGGGAACCAGGTTCAGCCTTCATGGCCAGTCCACCAGACCACTCTCCTGAGGGAGCACATGACCATGCTAGACCTTAGAAGCCCCTGCTAGACCTTAGAAGCCCTGGTGTCTTTGCAACAGCAGGTGGACCCTAGCGGTGGCAAGTGTGAGTTAACCTTGAAGGCTTGTCCACCACAATCCATACTGAAGTTCACCTCCAGTCATGCGGGCAGGCCTACGAAGCAGCACACCCTAGAGCAACAGTGACTCTGTCACTGATGTCACAGGACCCTTGAGGCCAGTCTGCCTCACCCATTGGTACCTCCATTCGCCTTGTTTCAGCAGTAATAGTGCAACTCACCAGTAATCGGCAATGACGGATTTGCACACACACAAAACATAAGTTCTCTGCTTCATGCACAAGCACTTTTAACATGTGCCACCTGCTTTGGGGCCACTGGAATTATGCAGCAATGGAGGACAAAATTATGTTGTAGTGTTGGCTAAATTATGCAGCAAAAAATGGCTGCAGCGTAATACAGTACATTTTCTGATACCTTATTTTGACTTTTTTTTACACATACTAACAGTCTCTGCAAAGATTGTGCCTTATTAGTACCAGTGTAACATACAAATGCAGCAGTGAGAAAGGTGACCAGTCAACCTTTGCAAAGGGCCTTTCACTTCGCAGCAACACAAGTCACATTTGTAAGTAACTTTTGATCCGTTTTTGCTACAATTGTTCAGTTAAAATTGTCAGATTATGCAAAAGATGATGTATTATGTGGCAAATATGGCGGAGCCATAATTATGTGGAAAGCATTTGAAAACTAAGATATTTTACCATTCATGTTTGAACTGCTCTTGTGGGAAAAGGGAGGAGAAGTGCTGATGACAGAAAATGCATGGCTCTGAGACAATTGGCTTGTGATTCCACTTTTAAGTGTTTTTGGGATACTCTATGATTGGAAACGTATCCCACTTTGTGACTGTATTTTAATGTCAATAAACATATTAAACCTTAAATAAACATGTGTATCCATTGTTTGAATTGATTAATGTAATAAGCTGCAACTGGTCAGTGAAATGCCAAACAAATACTAAAAATTGGGATGTTTGGGGGCGTGGCCTAGCGATCCATCATGGTGGACGCGCGTTAGGCGAGCTCCGCTCAGCCTGAGCCAATTATCCTTCAATTATCCTGCTTCCCCGGATTGTCTGGGTCATAAAAGTATACTATATTGGCAGCACAGCGGCGTGGTCGCTATCGTGCCACATGAGGGAGCTAAGGCAGCAGTGGATGAGGTGGCGGCGGCAGCGGCCTACGGTCCGGACGGCATAGCGGGCGAATCGAGGTGGGGCCCCCTGGGCGGCAGCCGCGGCCGAGATTGTCGCACGCGGTAGCACTGGAGTGCTCCGTTTGAGGAAGGGCTGCCTGGGAACTGGATAGGCTCCTGGCGGTCGTCTGCGGGCTGAGGCGGCCGTGGAGCGACTCTGTGTGTGTGGCTGAGAAGACGTCGGCGGCGGTCCGGTGAGTGCTCCTCACGTTCCCTTCCCCCCGCTGTCAATATTGCATCCCGGCGGCTAAATCGGGCCGCGCCGGGGGGCTGGTTGACGCACTATAGATCCGGGTCTGCTATCGAGTGGACGGAGCCTGGGCCGGTGGCGGTGAGCGCCCAAGGATTGTGCAGTTCCCTGACTGGGGATATACGGGCCTCTGCGGACTCCCACGCCCCTGGGCTGCTGCGACATACGGGCCGGTGGCGTGCGGCCTGAAGACACAGCAGCTGGCCCCGTGAGGCCGCGACTCTGCCCCCGTGGAAGGCTGCTCAGTGCAGCAGCGCAGCATTGCATTAAATGATACGTGGAGGGGGCTGTGGGGCTATACCACGGAGTGGAGCCGGGCATTGAACCCCTGCCGGTTGTGGGAGTCGGGGCAAGCACGTAGCCGTTATCAGCCACGGCCAACCCTGCAAACCCTGGAATATTCCTCTGGAGGATTGCGCTCTGTGGCCTGGTGGGGAACGGGGCGGCTTGGTGTTGGCTGGTCCCCATCGCTGACGTCTGCCTAGTTGAGAGCCAGGCCTAGTAAACCCTCCTGGCGCTGGACATCGGTGCGGGCCTGGCACCATACTACCCCAGACTGGTCGGCGCAGCAGGCAAGTGGACTGTGGGGCACCCATTAGGGGGGGTGGAGACACGTCTGTCTGCGGAGGCGGCCGGGTTAGCACCCGGTGCGGCTTGTGGGCAGGGGGTCTCCGCCCGAGCCCGGGCTTCCCGAGTGATATTGCCAAGGGACGACTCTGGCCAGTAGACCAGTCAAGAAACGAAGCTCCCCACAACATAAGATATACAAGCGTGGGCTACCCAGTCAGTTCGAGTTGGGAGTTTCGGTGTGGCCATCGTGAGGGAGCAAGACCCGAAGGCAACTATGACGAGGGATAAAACGGCGGGAGGATCCACCAAGCAAAGCACGCTGGACCGATTCACCGGACCGGGGGCCGCTGCGGCTGAACAGGGGGGTGCGACTGAGGGCATGCCGGACAATGCAGCTCTCATGGCGGCTATAACACAGTCTAGGGATGTCTTGGACGCGAAAATTGGGGCAGTTGGCTCCGATGTCATGCTTCTCAGGCAAGATTTACGCAACGCAGTGAAGCGTATCACGGAGACCGAGACTAGGATCTCAGAGGTGGAAGACTCCGTCACTACCCTACAGAAAAAAGTCGCCTCGTTGGAAACGGTCACCAGAGGCCTGGCGACACGAGTGGAAGACGCAGAGGGCAAGGCCAGGAGGAACAATCTCCGTTTTGTTGGATTCCCCGAAGGATGTGAAGGGGGGGACATGGAACGGTTCCTGACTCAGTGGCTCACGAGCTGGCTCCCCCCAGAGTCATTGTCCCGCTGTTTTGTGGTTGAACGGGCCCATAGGGCCTTGACGCAGAAGCCGCCTCCAGGAGCCAGACCGAGGCCTGTTATAGCCAAGATCTTAAATTATCATGACAGAGACGTGATCCTGAAGCAAGCCAGAGCTAAAGAGCCCCTGACCCATGATAATGCCCGTATTCTCGTGTTTCCAGATTACACGCGGCTAGTGCAACAGAAGCGGCAGTCTTTCCTGGCAGCCAAGGCTCGCCTGCGTGACCTGAAACTCCTGTATGCCTTGCTGTACCCCGCCAGATTGCGGGTGGTGTATCAATCACGTACTCTCTTCTTTGAGTCGCCTGAGGATGTCTTCAACTGGACGGACGAGACGGTGAAGGTTCGGCCCCGCACGCCACCCAGGAGGGAATCAGATTCATCATCCAGTGATGCAGTACAGAAACCACCCAAGCCCAAAGCTAAAGGAAGTAGACGGTCTAGGTCCAGACGTTGATCTCAATCCTGTAGCGATCCTAGCAGATCTACATTGTTGCCTCAGCAGGGGACCTCTGCCTCATAGCCATCTTGGGACTCCCCCGGACAGGGGGTTGTTGGTGCCAACTGTTTAGACCGGAGAAGCACGAGGGGGGGCTAGTACCTTTGCCAGAACTCAATTGACGGAGGGAATGCCCGCTGACCATGGGCTGGTTACTGGGGATCCATTGGCGGGGTGGGCCGGGTACTCCCGTTGGGGTCTGCAGGCCGCCTCCGCCGCAACAGATACTTCAGCGGTTTTGAGGTATGGGGGGGGGGTGGAGGGAAGTTGGGGTACTTATGTTTTACGTTTGCACTGCGTCACTCCTTTACAGAGCCACTACTCACACACTAGTTGTTAATTGTCCCACATATCAACGCCGCAGGATTTATTGATGGCGGTCTCAACAGATAGGATGCGAACCCATGCGGGGGAACTCCGGATAGTGAGTTGGAATGTCAGAGGAGCGCTAGACAAAGTGAAAAGAGGGGCTATACTTCAGCAGGCCAAACGCTATCATGCTGACATCCTGATGTTGCAGGAGACGCACTTAATGAGAACAAAGGCCTTGTGCCTTCTTAGGTATGGTTATATTCAAGCGTTCCATTCTGGGTTCACAAAGGGATCCAGTGGGGTTGCAATTCTCATCCACCGAAGGGTTCCCTATAAGCATTCCAAGACGTGCACAGATGCCCAGGGGAGGTACGTCTTTATCAGAGGCACCATATACGAGGAGCAGATGGTATTGGGCTGTATCTATGCCCCCCTCCGCTGTCTTGGGCGCTGGTTGAGCGCCTTACGACCCTGTGGGGGGATATACCTGATGGGTTGGCAATAATAGGGGGAGACTGGAACGATGTGATGGACATGGCCAGGGATAGATGGAGGCCGGGGGTGGCAGTCCAATGTTCGTCAAATTACCAAACTACACTCCGTGGTGACGGGGTTGGGCTGGGCGGACCCCTGGCGTCGGTTACACGGAGAAGAGCAGGGCTACACGTATCTGTCGGCGGTGCACGACTCATTTTCCCGACTCGATTATATATTCATGTCATCGGGTGCAGCTATTAGGGTGAGTGCCGTAGAGATCCTTCTCAGAGGTTTATCAGATCACTCTCCGGTTGCTCTTATGATACAGTTGGGTCCTGCGAAGCAACCCTTTCGATGGCGTCTCTCCCCCTGGAATTTGCAAGATGAGAACTATAGGGAACATATAGGGCAGGCAATCGAGCAATACCTGGACCTTAACGTAGGATCGGTAGCAGGGGCTGAAACCCTGTGGGAGGCAATGAAACCAACCCTCCGGGGAATTGACATATGATTTTGCTCAGCGGCACGTCGAGCCCGGAGGGAATCGCTTCTGAAATCGGAGGCCCACATCATGGAACTTGAGCGGAGCAGCAGGGAGGAAGGGGGAAGTCCGATGCGCCGCCAGCTGCTACTGGCGCGACAGACTCACGCCGACCTTCTGATGGACGAAGCACGCTTGGCGTGGTTGGCGTCCCGTAGTAGGATTTACCAGTGGGGGGATAAGTCCAGCAAGCTACTCCATCGATTGTGCCAGGGAGCCCTGCGCCCCCAGGTTCTTCCTAGTATACCGGGCCCCGATGGAAGGATTCTCAGGGACCCTTCTCTGATTGCGGAGAGCTTCGCAAATTATTTTGCGGAATTATACACTCCTAAGGAACTCATACAGGAAAGCATGATACACCGCTTTATAGAGGATTTACCACCCCGGGCCCTCTCCGATGATGCGCGCACGGAGCTGGATCTCCCGCTCACTGAGGAGGAGCTGAGTACAGCGCTGGGACATTTGAATTCTGGAAAAGCGCCGGGACCCAATGGATTTCCATGTGAGTTTTTAAAAAAATACTTCTCGAAACTGGGGCCCGACTTTCTTAGGGTGGTAGATGAAGCGAGGGAGCGCGGCTGCCTCCCGCGAGACTGGAGGCACGCGGAAGTGGTCGTGTTCCATAAACCGGGCCGACCAGCACGCCTCGTATAGTCCCATTTCGTTATTGAATGTAGAGGCAAAAATCTTGGCTAAAGTATTGGCCAATTGCCTTCAATCCCATATAACCACCATGATTCATCCCGACCAGGCCGGTTTCATGCCCCAGAGAGCTACGCGCCATAATATTCGCTGTGCACACATTCCCATAGCCACCATCCAGAGATTGGGGGAACAAGCCGCACTCTTACTGGCAGATATGGATAGGGCATTCGACTCCCTTAGCTGGATATATCTGTTTGCCCTTTTAAATCGCCTGAATATGGGCCCACGCTTTTTGTCATATTTAAAATTGTTATATACGGACCTTACGGCGTCGGTGCGCATTGTGGGATCCACTTCCTTCACATTCTCCATTGGAAGGAGCACCCGGCAGGGCTGTCCCATGTCACCATATCTTTTCGCTTTGGCAATGGAGCCTCTGGCGGCGTGGGTGCGGATGGATGCACAGGTGACGGGCATTGAGTGGGCACATGGGCTCTCAGACCGCATTGCATTATATGCCGACGATGTTTTATTCTTTTTAATGGATATCAACAAGACGGGGCCGAGGCTGCTCCGCATTATGCAAATATTCGGGGAGTCTTCGGGTCTTTTCATGAATCCTTGTAAATCTATCCTGTGGGTACTGGGGGAAAAGACGGGCCTGGGGCCTTGGGCATCGGCAGTGCAGGTTACTACAGTGGGGGTGAAGTATCTGAGAGTCTTCCTGTCGGATTCATCAAGCGTGTCCTGGGACAGAAATATCGTTCCGATATGGGCGCAGGTACGCGAGGAGTTAAAAGCATGGTCGCACATGCCCCTCTCCATCTATGGCAGGTCGGCCATCTTTAAGATGGTATCGCTGCCGCGTCTGCTCTACCAATTGCAGAATTATCCATACCCAGTCCTCCCTAAGTGGTTTTGTCAAGTTAACACTGCTTTGGGTCACTTTCTGTGGGCGGGAGTTGCGTTGCGGACCTGCTTTCAGTCGACGTACTGTGGGGGGTTGGCTACCTCGGATGTCCAATCATACTATATGGCTTCGCACCTGTTGATATTGAATGAATGGTGGTATGGGGACAGGGCAGACCTTGCGTATGCGGTGGAGCGACGATGCATGGGGGACTCCACTCTACATACTATCTTGTACTCGGCACCCCTGTGTAACTCTCTACCGCCGGCCACAAGGGTGGTATTTCAGGTGTGGAAACAGGCCCTCCGTAAGATGGGGTGGTGGGACAAATTGACGAGGGAGACCCCACTGTGGTATAATGGCCGACTGCCACAACTGGCTGTTTTACCTGTATTTCGTGGCTGGGACAATATAGGTATCTCTACCCTAGGGGATGTGATGCGTGGTGCGGTCCTGAAATCCTTCCTGGAACTCCAGCAGGAATTTCAGATGCCGAAGACCCAATTTTATAAATACCTCCAATTTAGACATGCCATCTCCCCCAGCATTGCGGGGTTGGAAGCCCTTCCTGAATTTAGCCCCATCGAAGCCAAAGTGTTTATGGGAGACCTACAAGACCATAAAATTTCCAGAATTTATCAGTTCCTGGTGACAAATAGTTCCACTACGTTAGATAAACTTAGAGAGGCATGGGACAAGGATCTTGGCCCACTGGATGGGGATGATTGGACGGAGGCGCTGGCCTCCCCTCGGGAGGCTGCGATTGCGATGCGGCTACGCCTCATTCAATTTAAATACCTACACCGGGTGTATTATACCAGAGTCAGGCTGTGGAGGGCGGGCCTAGTGTCATCCCCGATATGTTTACGATGTGGTCGGGAGGAGGGAACTCTCATACATACGATCTGGCATTGCACAGCACTCACAAGATTCTGGTGAGGGGTCTGGCTTGTCTCGCAGAGGTATTGGGGTGAGAGCTCCCCTCTTCACCAAGGTTGGTAATCTTACATATAATGGAGGGTGTCGGAGGAAATATCTACAAAAGACATCTAATGCTGTTGGGGCTCACATTGGCTAAAAGGGATATAGCAAGGCTGTGGAAAGCAGTGGTCCCACCTTCTCTGTCAGCATGGAAGAATGGCCTTGACTACTGCATGGGGTTGGAGGTTCCAATATTTAAAGCCAGGGGATGTCTGCAAAAACATCCAAAGATCTGGAAGCGATGGGCAGACCATCGGGGTCTCTACCTAGAGCCAGTACCCCCTGTGGATGTCTCGATCCTAGGATAAACATTCATGCCTATGGAGTGAGGGACCAACGATACAGTGATGAACTTCATTTGGTGGAGTGGTGTTTAAGACGTATTTATTTTATTTATTTATTTAAAGAGTTTTATATAGCGCTGGCTAGACCCGAAGGTATCAGAGCGCTTTACATAAGGTTCCACAAAATTACACAGTACATTAGAATCAGGTAACATCAGTAGCTAGCAAAACATTTCAACAGCATAGATGCGAGGAAGGGTAAGGGGGCAGGAAAGGTGGGGTAGGGGAAGATAGGACAGGGAGACGAAAGGAAATCTGCCCCGAGTCCGGCTGGGTAGGTGACGGCTAAGGGGGAAGTCCACAGCCCATCTCCTCTTTAGCTACCAGGTAGCTCCACCGGGCCAGGGTCAAATAGCAAGGTCTCGGTTAAGAAGCAAAACATTTTAAAGAGTATAGGAAGACGAGAAAAGTGGAGCGTAGAAGGGGTGGGGGAAAGGAAAAAGGGGTAGGGGGAGAAAACGACAGAGAGACGAAGGAAAGTCTGCCCAAGGTCCGGCTGGGTAGGTGATGGTCGCGGGGGAAATCCACAGCCCAACTCCTCTTTAGCTAGCAGGTAGCTCCACCGGGCATCGGTCAGCTAGATAGGTCTCAACAGTCAGAGGAAGATCCCAAAGTTAATGTCAAGGTGGGTGAGTCAGGGTGGTGGGAGAGCACCTCTAGCCTCACTAGAGTAAACCTCGAAGTGCCAGTCCAGGGAGTCCAGTGTGGGTGGAGGGGTTTCAAGGGTGAGGAATGGAAGAATAGAAGGTAGGAGCCTAGGAGTTTAGTCCATTTGTGTGGAGGCCAAGACGAGGTCAGGCACCCAGGTAGTTTGAGGTCCCTCAATTGCTTCATCCTGATGATCGTGACTCCCACGGCCGCCATGTTGGAGTCAGGCATCCCCTTGAGCGAATGGATTCTCCCCCTGCTTGCTGCCCCGGAGGTGAAGCTCGTGAAAGGATTGTTCGTGCCGCGTATTGGAGGTACTAGATGTTGAGTTTAGTAGAGGGGGTGAGGGAGGACGGCCAGTGTGCGCTTGGGGGTGAAGGAGTAGGAGAGTATAGCCGTATTATAGTAGCAAGCAGGAGAAACGGCCGCCATTTTGGGATCAGGCGGGGCACCTCCTATATCCCTCTTGCTCTTCTCTTGAAGGAAAATAAGCCTCAGCATAAATGAGGACGAGATTTGAGGCGCTGGTCGTTAAAAGGTAGGTGGATGGCAGGGAATCAGCGGGATATTAAAATGCTAATGGTCCCGGCCGCGGGAGCTTCTTATCCAGCTTCAGTTCGGCGGCCATCTTGGTACAGTCTGCCTTAGTGCTGAGGGTCCATGGTGTTCACTGGACCAAATCTGTCGGGCGTGCAAGCCTGAGGGCGAAGATGCAGGGACTCAGCAGTACCTGCTGTTTTGGGCCACCAGTGGATGTTGGATCAGTGTCAATCCTCCGCTCAGTACTGCCTCGCGATATTGAAGTGAGGCGGTGAATAGCTTCCATTAAAGGGTCAGGCAGCCCGGACCGGCATCCCGCGCCTGTCTGCGACAGCCGCCATTATGAGGTCAGGCAGTCCGGGTCCGGCAACCCGTGTTGTTTACCGCACTTCAGAGGCAAAAACCTTCACCCCCAAAGCTTGCGATGGTTGTATCTCGGGACCCCCGGTTCTCAGTGGGGACGCCGGCATCACCGCCCGCCACCCCTCTCACCGTCAAATCGTCTGGGCGAAAGGATGGCGCGAGCAGGCTTCACTGCTGCGGTGCAGTCTCTCCGGACAGGCTTTCCGGTCTCGTAGCCCTCATCTCGTCGGCCCGCACGCTGTCGCCTCGCTGCAAGTAGGAACCGTGGCTGCTTTCAGGGCTCCTTCAGAGAGGAAGTGGAGTCGTTGCTTTACCGACCGCCGCCATGGAGGGAGCTTCGGCTGCTCCACTTCGCTTCAATTTGGCTGTTGGGCTCGTCGGCGATGTCTCTCCGGACCCCGAAGAGAGGTAATGCAGGGGGATAAGGAGGGGGGTGAGATGGCAGGGTAACACAGGGATTTTCACTAGTGCTGATCCCGACCCTCAGGAGCTCAACGAGAGCCCTCCTGTCTCGACGCCATCTTATGGGTAGGTATGATGTAGGTATGATGTATGACGTAGTGATGAATCAGTGCAACGGGAAGGGGGTTTTACTGTTTATGTTCTCTTGTTATTTCTGAAAGTATATAATCTAAATGTCAATGCCATTATTCAGCATAATATACTGTGGCAGAAGTCTTCTGGATTACAGAGCTCTGCATCATATTTGATACTTGACACAATAAAATCTGTTTATAAAAAAAAAAAATTGGGATGTTTTGCTGTTTCTGGCAACATCTCGGACTCCGCCCACTGACCCAATCCTCGGGTTATTCCCGCCCTCTGATTCTCCGCCCACAGTTCCCCTACTTTTTTTTCTCCACTTGGACCACTGATCTTATGTAATAATGATGTACAGACCATTAAATGTGCGATATCTGGTTGTGCCTTAAAAATTTATCAACAGAGATTCTTAACACCCATTTTTACAAATGATGGTATTTCAACGGCAAGAGCTGTAATTGAAAAGATAAATTGTCCAGTTAATGAATTAATGTTGTGTAAAATGTTTAAATTGTTTAGCTCCTTTTTAAAGTTGTCTTTATGGATGTAATTTGTATATTGTAGATCTCATTGTAAAATCAAAATTTCTAATAAAAAAAACTCTACATTGCCACATAAATGTCTTAGACAACCCTAATTGCTATTGTTTTGGGTGTAATGATACTCTAGAGTTGGTGGAAATGAAAAGGGACTGTAATAATAAAAAAAAAAGAATTATCAAGCAGCCATTTTTCAAAAACAATACGCTTCTTATTCAATACATGGACCGCGGGTGAGGAAAATCACAGATAGGGCTGATTATTTTTGTAAGGCATACATAATAGAGTATTTTATATAACAGTAATAAAATGTACAATAACCAATTCCGTTTTTCAAACCTCTGTTTTTAAAATGTGTGTTGCCAATATATCTGTTGATACAATAAAGGCTATGTGAAGCGCATGTACAATTTTAAACTGAAATTATTTTCTCCAAGTATCGTTTCTGCCGTCCCTTTGTTAGTTCAACATGGCCGTTTCAGTTACGCACGAAGGATACTGAACTTCAAGCTCTTTCTTTCTTCCATGTCAGCGACAAGAGGCGAGGAAAGCGTTCCCTACAGCAGGAGGGCGTCAGGACCCTTTTGGGTGGCCAGACAGTGATCTCGGCGCTCACATCCGACGAGTGTGAGTCAAACGTTGATCCCGTGTCGCTGGGAGACCCGTAGTCTCTGGAGCCGCCCCGCGCTACTGGAGCCGGCGAGGACCAAATTACATTAGACCCGGCCGCCAACTGCGTGCTAATCAGAGTGGAACCGCGTGTGATTTCGGAGTAACGTTCGGCCTGAGACTGCCATATCCCCACAAGAGGATAAGTCAACCCGCCGGGTATTATCAGCCCCTGAAGTCTTCGCATACTGAGGAAAAACAGCCAAGATGGAGTATGAGTGGAAGCCGGACGAGCAAGGCCTGCAGCAAATCCTGCAGCTGCTCAAGGAGTCGCAGTCCCCAGACACGTCCACGCAGAGGACCGTGCAACAAGTATCCTCTCGAGCTAGGGGCGGGTCTGAGTTTCCGGGAGTGCAAGTCCCGAGTCCGCTGGTACTGTATTGCCCTCCGGATGGCAGGACATGTGTGGCAGGGTCTCAGCAAGGGCGCCGGATGCTGCCCGTCCCTGCGTGTACAGGCGCCAGTGGCACCACCTGCACTCTGCCTACTACTGCCCACCGCTCCGGAGGGGGCGGGATTCATAGGTGAAGCTCACTGACTCCGCTTGTACCGTTGTTTAGCTCCTCCTGAACATACAAGGTGTTAGTCCACTGATGGGTATTTGATGATCCCTACTTGACACATTGTTGTTCCGAGGAGTAAAGGTTGGCCCCCGAGTGCGCAGGGCTGCTTTCCTTTCGACTCCCGCCCGTTATGCGACAGTTGGTTTGGAGGTGTGCATCACCTATCAATTAGTCGGCTCTCTCGTAAGAGAAAGTGGGGTAGGTGTTTTAAGAGTGCCACCCCATTAAAGTAAGTGGAAGAAAATGTTGGTGGGAGATGCAAGTTTACAGAGTGAGATAACGTCAGTCTATTGATGCTTGTTCCCCGTAGGGTGTAACATTATAGAGGAGTGACACCCGCCAAATGAGGGTGTGTTGGCCTGAATCTGGGGCGTTCTGTATGTCAGTAACTCCTTGTCCATGACGGGGATTGGACGCATCGTCCTCTTGACTGGTATTTTAATGCAGCCTAGAACCGTGAAACAACCCATGCCTTACTCATCCAGTTGTTTGTCCCCTCATCCTCTGTCCATGTCCACTTGTTCGCTTCCTATTCGCGACACACTAATGCAATAAAACTACCGTTGATTGCCAACTGTTGATGCGCCTGCTCCGTGACAGCACCGAGATTTGACTGAAGGGTCTGTTCAGTTAATGTGGGTTATGATTAGTACAACCTTTTTGTTGCCTGCTCTTTGATTGAGGATTGTCCCATCTAATAGTCTGACCAGCTCCATCTAGCCCTTTATGACCCATGGGAGTGGTGAGAGCTGTTCGACCCTTACAGATCACATCTGTTAATTAGATTGCCCAAGAGTAGCTATGTGCAAGCGATGCATACTCTGCATGCAGTCTCATCCGTTGCGAGCCGATGCCCCCCACCCCCATACGCGAAGGGATCTTGTTTCTGCCCAGTCTAAAGTTGTCATAACTAACGTGGGCAGCAGCCCTTGTGGTTATTTATTGAAATCGACCATTTTCTTACTTCAGTGAAGTCGGAGTCTCTAATTTTCTCACAGGGCCATAGGTTGCACGAGCAGTAGTAGGCTTATCCCACTATACAGTTGTCTTCTACCACCTAAGTTCGTTGTCCCTGCAGGCACCCATAGTTCCCAATGCCCTAGCTGTACTTTTGTATTATTTTACTGTTTTTTGTACATTATATTTACTGCTGTTAATGTTTAGATCGTTTTGTAAAAAGGACTTCCAATCGCTTTTAGAAGGAGCGCGTGTACTTTACAGACCTCTCGCAAAATGCAGTCATCTGTGATTACGCTGCTCTGCAAACGAGGATGCGTTAAGCATAGAACAAATTTCAATTTGAGTCAAAAGCTCGGTTGTAATTTGTTGTCCAGTACTACTATTGTTTTGATGTGAAGCAACTGAAACATTTCCCATATAACTGTCTGGATACTTATTTCAGGTGATTGTGAAAGGTGGGTTCTATCAAAAGTGTAATTTCTGTTTTTTCACAGTCAAGCAGCTGTTACTGGCCACATTTTATATGACCTGAAGTCTGATTAAAATTTACTTTGTAGCTACTAACGTAGTGTGTATTTGTAGAGCCAATGTTTACTCCTTAGAGTAGTCTCTTTTTGCTATAATGGGTGCTCATTACTCAACTTACTGGTACTCGATGGTACAATGCAGAGTATCTGGTTTGTTAATTTGATCGACCTCAAAGCCGAGTGGACCCACCGTGAATCAAACATTTTATCTTGCTTTCAGACACCGATGCCTGCTGTGGATACTTTAGTTAACAGACCTGGTAGCTCTTTGTCTGTTGGTACTTCCTTTCATCAGGTAGTTTGCCTCCTTCTTCAGTTTTGTTCCAGGATTGTGAACACTCTACTCAAACTAGGTGGGTCTGTGACCCCTTGTCTTATGTTACTCATTCTGATGACGGTAAATCGCTACCCTTTAAATACGAACCATTTATTGGTCTGGTGCAGATTTGGACTTTACTAATTCTCGTTGGCCCACGCAGAACAAGTAGAAGGCAAGTTTGTACTGTTTCGGTCATAAAACTCTGGATGCGACTTCATGTAATTTGATGCTTTGTTTTGAATGTCCGATTCTCTTTTCTCTTCGTGAAAGTTACGTGGTGAAACACATTTTGTGCCCAGAATGTTTCAATGAAATGTGCTAGTATTTGTAAATGTATAACCCCAATTGAATTATATTCGCATTCCTGTTTAAAAAAAAAAAAAAAAAAAAAGGTGAGAGCAGATCCCAGAAACAAACACTATTCTGTGCCAACTGCTTGGCTACTTCGAAGTATAAAACACATTAATTACTGGAGGAATTACCCTTTTCAATGTATGGCGATGAAGAGAATATCTCTAATTCTGCTTCCTTATAGGATATTTATTTTAATTTCAATAAGTTTTTATGATTATTTCATGCTTTTAAATATGTAAAACCGGAGTAATTTCTGCAATAACCATCCATGACACATGATTTCTTAGTATTCTCACCAGGAAGGTTTATATTATTTGTGAACTTCTTCATAATATTTCCTAACGTATTAGAAAGTACATTTGACCTGTTTAATTTCTTTTTACGTAGCATAGAACATTTTTGCCCTTATTCTGCATTACGTTCTTTATATATTGACCTTGAATAAAAATATTTTTTTTTAGCTGTAACCCTTACACAGTGTAAGGGTGGCTGCTGCGCTTTGACACCTCTCTGGAAGGTGCGAAGTTGAGGTGCATTACAGAAAATCCTACTACTTTACAGGAACTGACAAGGATATTAGCTGAAAAACATTAATTCTACGGAAAGAGGGCAGGCTGCCATAGCTATAAGAAGTTTGACTGGATAGCTAGAAGTAGTTTATTTAATTATTTAAAAAAAAAATCCTTTTATTAAGAGTAACCTGTTTAGGTAGGTACAGCATTTCGACTAATATCTTTAAATTCACAATAGATCTTTCATACAGTATGGTACAATTTACATTTCGGGTTGTCCCCATTTTAATCTTTCTTGAATATCCTCGCTCTAGTTCCCTTCCCTATTACGCATTGTTGCAACCCCTCACCGACTATCTGAGGGGCTGGTACATATTCCTCCCATGTGTGAATTCCATTTGCCCCATATCTGATCCCATTTCCCCGGGCAACCTCTAGTACAATATATACTTTGTTCTGTAATCATATATGCGTCCATATCTTTGTCCCAGTCTAGGAGTGTCAGTGTGGTCTGGGCTCCCCAGTGTCGTGCTATATTACGTTTTGCTATTATCATACCCAACATGACCCATATTTGCTCTTTCCGGCTTAGGTCGGACACCTCCCAAATATTGAGAAGACACAGCTTTGGTTGTACCTCTAAACTGCCCCCGCAGACTCTAGCCATTTCATTCACCACCTCTCTCCAGTACTGCTGAATCAATGGGAATTCCCATACTAAATGGTAGAAGGTACCCTCTTGTCCACAGGATTGCTGGCAATGTGTGGTGGTTTCCCTTCCCATTCTGACTAGCGTGGCTCTGGGGAGATAAACTCTGTAAGCTCTTAAGTTGAATAAGTCTGAATCTCGCAGAGATAGCTACTTCCCTGGGAGATCCAAGAGCTTCTTGCCAGTCCTCATCTTCAAGTTCACACACGTCTCTATGCCATTGTCTACGGAGTTTCTGGAGGGGGTCGGGGGAGTTGTGTAGCAACTTTTGGTAAGTCTGGGAGATTGCTTTACGTTCCATGTGATCTGTGAGAAGCCTGTCCTCGAACTGTGAGGCTTCAGGGGGGGTTTACTCCCGAAGGGATAGCTGCCCTTAAAGCATGTTTGACTTGCAATTATCTGAAGGTTTCGGTTGGGGCCATTGTGAACTTGGACTGTAGCTCCTCGAAGGGTATAACTGCCCTTAAAGCATGTTTGACTTGCAATTATCTGAAGGTTTCGGTTGGGGCCATTGTGAACTTGGACTGTAGCTCCTCGAAGGGTATAACTTCCCCCTTGTTTCCACATGTCTCCTACTGTCGAGATACCGATGAGGTCCCACTTGTCGAAACCTTGGCAAGTGTGAAGACTCCCAAGTCTCTCGCTATCCCATAATGGGGTACTTTGCTTCAGGGTCCTGTCTGAGCACTCCCTTTTGGTTTTGTGTATAGGGCTCTTGTGTATCCTCCCTTACTCATCAGTAACCTGGCCATTCTATATGCTGGTTCATCTTGTGGTCGGTGGACCCATTGATTTATTACTGCCAACTAGGCTGCCCAATAGTATGTCTCTGTGGTAGCATTATGCCCCCATCATACCACCCTCGTATCGGCTTCTGCGCCGCTATCCGTGGGGGTTTTCCATCCCATAGCAAGTCTCGTACCTTACTTTCAACTGCTCAGAAAAATGTTTGGGGGATCAGGAACGGGGCATTTTGTAGAGCGTATAGGAAGCGAGGTAGTGCCATCATTTTATAGAGTGCTGCTCGGCCTAACAATGACATCGGTAGCTTCCCCCAGTGCTGGGCATCGCTCCGGAGGCGGGGCAGTGGGGCAGTGGGGCCTGTATATTTTGAGCATAGAAGAGTTCAGGATCTGTTTTCACGTATATACTGAGGTAGCAAAATCCCTCCCTCGTCACCATTGCTTCACAGTTTTCTGGTAGTAGCTGGGCTGGGCCGCTGAGTATATATATCGTGGATTTGGGCAAATTAAATAAATACCCAGACTGCTCACCTAAATTTGTAAGAATCGTCATGATTCTGGTTATGGAGTGACATGGGGAAGCGACATATAGTAGGACATCGGCATACAATGATATGCGATCTTCCCATCCCTCTGTCCAGCGAAGACCCCGTATCAGGTGGTCTCCCCTGATCCACACCGCCAATGGCGTGAGGACCAAGGCGAACAGAAGTGGCGTTAAAGGGCAACCCTGTTGAGTCCCTCTCCGCAACTTAAATGCGGCAGAGGTTCTCCCGTTCACCACCACCTGTGCTGTGGGTCCAGAATATAAGAGTCAAATCTATGCCTGATATTTGGGACCAAACCCCATTTTCTCCAGCACTGCGAATAAATATGACCACTCCACCATGTCAAACGCCATGCGTGCGTCCAGGGACATTACCACAGCCTCCTCTCTGTTCGTTTCTTTCCTACCTAGTACCCCGTGGAGGCGGCGCAGGTTAAGTGCTGTATTTCTTCCATAGAGATGTGTTGTATGAGTCTGGAAGCGAGAATCTTAACTAGTGTTTTTATTTCGGCATTTAGGAGTGTAATAGGGCGGTATGAGGAGCAGCAGTTTGTCTGTTTACTGGGTTTGTGTATAACTACTATCGTGGTGAGCCGTTGATCTGATGGCAGCCCACACTCTCTGAATACATTTGTAGTACATGTGACGCCACTTGGGATGCCACTACTTTGTACAATTCAATTGGAAGACCGTTTAAACCCATTGCCTTCCCGGACTGAATACCACGGATGGCGTAAGTTATTTCCTCCACTGTGATATCCATGTCCAAGTCGGACACATTGTCCGGAGTGAGTACCGGGAGCGGCAAATCCACCAACACGGCTCTAGAGGCTTCCACTGTGGCGGTCGGAATTCCGGTGTATATCGTGGTATAATATTGTGCGAACTTATCTGAAATCTCTTGCCGATCCCTCAAAACCTCTCCCGAGTCTGTGGTAATAGTATGTGCCCATCTATTCGCCCTTTCCTGTCTCTCAAGCCAGGCCAAAAGCTTCCCAGCTTTATCCCCATGCTCATCTCTTGTTGCTGACAATTTCGCCCTGGCTATCTCTGTAGCTAGTTCTCGGTATTCCTGTCTCTTAAGTTGCAAAGTGTGTCGTCTCTTCGGAATGACTCCTGACCAGTTGATTCTCTAATTGCAGTATGTTTCCCTCCATCTCCTCCATGGCTGCCCTCTTTTCTTTTTTATATCCTACCATGAGAGAGTCCTTCCCCTCTTATGACTGCCTTATAGGCCTCCCACAGAACCAGTCCTGAGGTTGCCGAGATCTTATTCTCTTCGAAGTAGACTCTGGTGGTCTGAATTAGTCCTTTCCGAAACTTAGGCACCCTCAAGCTCTACGGGTGTAGTGATACACCGCGTCGAGCGCTGCGAGTTTCTGCTGAATAGCAGGCCCAGAGGGGGAGAGGTCCAATATTCCTTGCGCCAGCTGATGTTTCTCTAAAATCACAGACCTTATCTGCATGTGACATAATAAAGTCTATACGAGAGTAACTATTATGTGCTCCAGAGTAATAAGTGAATTGTTGCGCCTGCAGGTTCTGAGTACGCCATACGTCCGCAAGGCCCATCGGACCTATAAAGTCTGACAGTGGTGAGGGGCACCGAGGTTACTCCTTGGAGGGGAGGGGGGGTGGAGTCTAACTTGGAGATCATTTAAGGTCATGTTGAAGTCACCTGCAATTAGGTCACCATCCGGTAACTTAAGGAGAAATGCATTTAGGTCTGGAAAAGCGATGTTATGTAGTGCTGGTGGTAAATATACTGAAACAATGTTAATCGTTTTCCCCTCCCACTAACTATAAGAAGTTTGACTGACTGGAGGCTTAAAAACACATTGTGCACCTCGTGTGTCATTGTGTTGATAGTTCCACCCAAACCCAGTGAAGACCGCAAACTATGATGAATGGGCTGAAACAAGTCAACATCTCTGAAGGGGCTACTAATGCAAACACTAAAACTGAAGAAAGCCTAACAATATAAATTGAGAATCATTGACACTAAGAGCAGGACTGCCATGTCTCTAAGATATTGTACCCCTTGCTTCTATAAAACAAACTGTGAGAGAATAGATCTCTTTAAGAGCAGCATATATCAACTAAAGAAAACTGGAACATATCAAAATTAGACCCTGGCACTGATAAAATACATTAAATGTAACTAATATTTTTTTCCACAGTTATTTCTTATTTTATAGTACAAGTCCAATATGTGAATGTATGTGATGTTATGTGCTATCTTTGTATGTATGTAAAATGGTAGCGAAAGACTGGACTGTTGCATGTGTTATGTCTTTATAACTAATGCATTCATAAATGGTATGAACCTTTCTTATGAGAAGTCACCAAAGTCGTAGTTTTTCTGAAGAAAATCTGTGGTCTTACACATATAAAGGGAAGAAATATTCTTTACTAAATCTACAGGGGGAAGACTTAATTAAAGGTTTTTCATCTCCATACACTGAAATGTAAGCCTAGGTTTAAATTCATTTTTTTCGTGAATGAGTTTGTAGGGTTTTTGCTGCACTGTGACCCCTTGACTCATGGGCTTCTTAATTACGAGAGGACGGTTGATGGATTTTTTTATTACTTTAGTTTGTTCATTGCCATCATGAGGTTTAGGAGCTTGTAGAAGTTCAGGTTAGCAAGTTTAAATTCATGGTGCATATCTTCAAAGGGACTGGGATTGTTGTGAGTGGTTAGGTCTTTAATCTACAAAATACCTTTGTTTTTGCCCATTCTTCCCAGAACAGAAGTCTCTCTTCTATTTTGATATCAGAGTTAAACTAAAGCGATGTGTCTAATGACTTGATCTTATCTAGCTTCCTGTCTAGTAGTTTCAGCTCATTATTGGGGTTTTAATGATGTTTAGGGAGTGTTTGACGTTAAGCTTGTCATGTATATAGTAAATAGATTAGTTAGTGGATGCACTATTTCCCTTTCTATCTGGAGCCACAGTGGTACCAGAGCACATTCCTTTAGGGATTCTTTTTCTTTATACTTTCTTGCCCATTACTCAGCCTTACGTGGCTTGTTCTAAGGGCCGTTGGTGGGTGCCACTAGTCATATGATTTTAGGAATTCTTTCTGACGTAACATGTTTTTCATACCAGCTGTTCTTGATTGGCCTACTATGAATGTTTTTTCTATTACATGACCTAGTCCAGTTCACCGCATTGTCTCAAAATGGGTCCTCTTCCCCCTGAAAGTGTGAAAGTCTAAGTAGCAAATTGAATAAATATTTAAAAGTGTATTTCAAAGTACCCAAAACATTTGTTTTATTCCTACTGCATCTGATCAAGCGATTCATTTGATAGCAATCTTTCCTTAACACACTTTCTTTCCAGAAACTAGAACAACTCAATCAGTATCCTGATTTCAATAATTACCTGATATTCGTGCTCACAAAGTTAAAATCTGAAGGTAAGTCTCATTTTAATGTGTTTCATGTGTCCAATTCAAACCTTTTTGGCCTTTGGGCTTGAGGGAGCATTGAGCAGATCTCTCAATCTTCTTTTTTTGATGACAAATGATTATGTATGTGACTTCACAACTTTGACATATTTTAGCTAGTATTACATAAAGAATAGCAAAAGCTTGCTGCCGACTCTTCTATGTTAGGATTTTTTTCATGTTTACCCAGGAGTTGCTCACATAGATCTTTTGGAAGGAGTCATAATGGCCTTTCTGAGTCACAGGGTCCTTTTGCTTCACTTGCTCCTGTCTTGTTTGGATGGGATCAGGTTGTTAACCAGTTTATTTGGTTGTAGTGGCCTTGAAAAGCAAACAATGGAACTTTGGAGTGTAGTTGTGATCTGAAGATAATGCTACCTAAAAGTTCTTGTCGAAGGCTAGTGTTTGAAAGTATTTTGATAACAGATGGGTTGGCTTTAAACCTGTTTTGGGTGATAAACCCCAAAAACTGCAACACATTTTCTCTGGAACTCCAGCATACACCTAACTTTACTCCTAAAGGAGTTTGTTCTGAATCTTCAAAAGACTGTAGGGTTGCCTCGGAGTATTTTTTTATTTTGTGCATTATAAGCGTGTGTTTCTAACATGTTAACAGCCGTTACTCCAATTGGAAAATTAAGATCTAGTTTAAAAAAAAAAATTAAAAAAATTGTAGGAGCGACAGCCGTTAACCCCATTGCTACTGGGGTAACCCCCCCCCCCAAAGTACTGAGCCCTTTTTTGGCTATTTAGGGTAGTTTGTGTTTAGGGCTCCATAACGTTTTTTCCCACTTAAGGTACCCATGCCCAATTTAAGTCCCTTCTCACCCCCCCCCACCCCCCCAACATCCTGAGGATTCTAAAGTTACCCAGGGTTTGTGGATCTTTTTTTTTATTTTTGGAGTGGACTGAGAAAATAGGCAAAATATAGCACAATTTGGAGGTTTTTTGAGAAAAATAGGAAAAAAAATTCCAGATAAAAGTGACTTTTTTTTTCCCTCCTAAAAATAGCAGCAATGAACGGTTTGCTGTACTAAAGTCAACATCTTCCCGGCTTTCAGGAATATGCAGAGCTGAAAAAAAAAAAAAAAAAAAAAAAAATTAGCACCACAGTTTTGTCATTTTTCAAAGAGGTAGCGCATTTTTCCTTAATTTTTGTTTTTTTGGGTACTCTCAACCTACTTCCAGTTTGTGGTGGAAACCAGTGGGAAACACATGGTTTAGCAAAGAAAGCTATATATTTCGGAAAAGTAACAAATTAAGAATTCAGCAAGGAATCATAGGTGTAGATCCCTCAAGGTTTTCCTATGGAAAATAACTGTTAAAATAAAGAAATATTGCAAATGAGTAGGAAGAAACGGCCATTTGTGACATTTTCTTCTGTAACTTTTTGTCACAATGGCCGATTTTTACAAAGGCAATATACCATTACGTCCGCTAGACCCTTCTAGTTGCGGGGATATATAGGGTTTGTAGGTTCTCCAAGAATCCAAGGTACCCAGAGCCAACTACTGAGCTGCACCCTACAATGGTTTTTCATTGACTACAAAGTATAGACCAATTTATATAGTGAAATGGGTAGAGTCAAAAATGGGTATCGTGGAAACCTGTGTATTTCTGAAATGGCACAACATATGGAGTTTAGGAGCAGTGGTTATTTGTACATCTCTGAATTTGTGGGGGTCCTTACTAGCATATGATATCGTGGCTATTTTTCAAAATGTCTTTCTTTTGCACTGGCTTACATTTTGTAAGGCACAAATGCAGTAAAATCCAGTTGTTCGTAACTAATGTTCTACTATTCTATGCTCTCACGTATTCCGCTAAAAATGGTACCTCACTTGCGTGAGTAGGCTTGGTTCCTGCAACAGGAAATTGCCCAAAATACAGCGTGGCCGCATTACATTTTTCCACTGAAAACTGACCCCTTTTTATCCCAATGTGGGTAGCTGTAGAGTTTGGACCTTAGCTCAGCCGGCACCTAGGGAAACCTACCAAACCTGTATATGTTTTAAAACTAGATACCTAGGGGTATCCAGGGTGGGGTGACTTAAGTGGCTCTCACCAGGTTTTTTACCCAAAATCCCCTACACACCTCAAACGTTGACTAAAAAACATATTTTCCTCACACTTCTGTGAGGGAAAGTTCTGGAATCTGTGAGCAGCCACAAACTTCAATCTACCTGGCATCCCCCTAAGTCTCCTGAAAACATGGTACCTCACTTAAGTGGGTAGGCCAAGTGCCTCATCAAACCAAGGTGAATGGGAGTCCCCTGGCAAGGGATCCCATTGACCTTGGTTTGTGCTGCTCCAGTAGCAGGTACTAGGCCCAGCTACACAAGTGGGGTAGCTTTTTTTATTGGCGCAAGTGGGGTAATGCAGAGTGGTAGGAATTTTGTGGATTCCTGAGGATTCCGGAAGTTTCTTTCATCAAAATGGAAGGCAAATGTGTGATTTCAGACATTGGTTAAGGTTTGCAGAGCATTGTGGGTAAGAAAACCTCTTGGGATCCACAAAGGCACATCACCCCTGACTCCCCTGGGTGTCTAGTTTTTAAAAATGTCTGTGTTTCTTAGGTTTACATGAGTGGTGCCACAGCACAGCCCCAACTACAGCACCAACTCCTATTACTTATCTCTCAACCTAGCAATTTAGGGCCTTTTGTGTTTTCTTTGGCCCACCCATACAAGTGGGTACCTTTCTTATCTGGAGACGTGTGGGAACTCGGGATGGTAAGAAACCTGTGGCTCCCCACAGATTCCATGTCTTTCTGTCACAGAACTGTGATGAAAATGTGTATTTCTGACCAAAGTTTGATGTTTCTAAGGGCTTCTGAGTAAAATTACCTGGTGAGAGCCATGCAAGTCATGCACCCCTGGTCTCCTCTGGTTGTCTAGTTTTACAAAATGTGCAGGTTTGCTTAGGTTCCGGCTGAGCTAGGGCCCAAAATCCACAGCTACCCACATTGAAGGAAAAAAAAAAAAAAGACCAGGAGATCTTAGTAAGGGCCATGTTTACATTTTGGCTGACAAAGAAGTCTCTGTCGCCCTGGTGGAGGACTTAACGTCTGCCATGCTGAGACTACTCCACACGCCAAATTTGGAAAAGACTGCCAAGCTTGCAGTCAATTCAAAAACATTGACGGGAGCCGCCGAAACAGCGCTTCCTGTCGATGCCTATTTACATTTGACACAGTACTTCATCAACATGACGGAGCAGTACTTCAATTAATTAATTTTTTTTTTTTTTTTTAAACAAAATCACTTAGCCAGATTTTCTTATTGAGGAAAAAATGCCCCTTTCACAGTGGGAGTTATCTCCTATGGCAAGGTGGGCATTAGACAGTTATCACTGCCCCTTACCACCATGGTTTTCCAGGTGGTGACGGGCAGTGAAAACTAACCTTTATGTCTGCACATCTAAATTAGGGGCGCGGACACAGAGGTCATCCACAGATGGCCCTTACTCAGTCAAGACATGGAGGGGTGCAACCATACAATAGATGGAGTAGTCTTCCTCATAGTTACACCAATGCTTCGTCCACATGTATATTGGGTGCCAGACCATTATCTTCAAGGTAAGGATACTCTGTTGCCATTGCGACGGAGTATCCATATCGCCACATATCTAAATCTGGTACTAATTTTTGAAAGTTAATCAACCACTTCCACTGGTTGGTTTCAGCACATCCAGAAATGCTAGCTTCAAAGCACAAATACTTATCAAAGTATCTGAATATTGAAACCAGGACTACTGAATGTGAGCCATAAAGCCGTATCAAGGCACCAACTGCTTTATGGTCCATTCACGCACCACACACAATATTATACAGCCGGCGCAGGCCCAATCCAACAGATCAGTGCACTCACATCAACTTACCGCCTCCATGCAAAGGCCCATGACATTCATACGCCACAGGACAGAATCCCCGTTTATGTTCAGACATGTTGACAGTTGATGCATTCACAACTATAACAAATCAAAAAACAGTTTGACTACATTTTTATCACCTGTGAAGTAACCGCCTCCATTCGGAATATTAC
The DNA here is from genome assembly GCA_963921515.1 of Calotriton arnoldi. NCBI lineage: Eukaryota > Metazoa > Chordata > Amphibia > Caudata > Salamandridae > Calotriton > Calotriton arnoldi. The sequence continues at coordinate 65,424 of CAWUFW010018295.1, read as the reverse complement.
AAACGCATGCCTAGTAAAATTTTAGGAATGGCTCCCATGACAGCCTCATGAGGTTCAGAAGACAACGTACTTGCGTCTTTAGTGCACTCACTGTGGTAAATCCAACTCCTTCCAGTTTGTGATGTAAGTTGGGGGTGTCCGAGTATGCCTCTAAGGCGTCATTCCTTGAACTCAGTGAGCATATCTTACTTTGAAGCTAAAGCAAACATGCTGGGGAATACTACCCAAGTTCCCCTAAAGAGAACGTCATAAGCTATAAAGAACAGTAGTTTTTGGCACACAAGTTAGTCAGTGAGAATGTAGTATATGTCACGTCTACTTTTATGTGCAGTTCTGTGACTTTCATGCACATTTTGTACAGTAAGCTGAATAGAACTAAGTTTTGACGGCGACGAACATGGCAAGCAGGACAAACCTTTTACCCATATGTCTGTGTGTCACGTTCGGTGCAGAGTTCTCAAATTGTTTGTAAAATGCACTATCATCCAAGAGGGTATCCTGATGCAAGAGCAGCCAAGGCTGATCCATGGAGTAACCTAGTCGAAGAGCCAAGTGTTCAGCTTAGTGAAAAATACACTAATTTTAGAGACGGCGCATGTGTGTAGAGGCAGGTCATTCTGTCCTTTTTGAGCCAATTAGGAAAAGTCTATTCTCCTTGTTCTGGTGCTTCCTATTCTGAGTATAGGTGTCTGGAAGGTTTCTGAAATCTGAGACAATATTGAGGTATGTTGGACCAGTGCTGTCTAAGACTTGGGTGTTTCAGGAGCTAGAAAAGAGCTGTGGATTCGAAGTCAGAGAAGCTGTTTTAGGTGTCAGGTGTATGTGTATTGGGATATTGAGAGTGAAGCCTGCCTGCTGAGTTCTGTTTGGTTTGGAGTCATCTGCTTAGTTGAGTGAGGGAGTAATTCAGTATTGGGGTGAGTACGGCACCAGTGGGTTTGAAATCGTAGGTGAAGATGTAGTGATGCCATGTTTATTTGTGCTACCTTAACTCTCTGCCTTCTACCTATGCAGTAGTCCTCTGAAAGGCACACCTAGCCTTAGCTTTTCCTACCCGTTCATGTCTCTGTCCTCAACAAAGTCCTGACTAATCCTGTGTATTTGCCAAGTGAATGTATACTGTCTTCTGTCGCTAGTTACTTGAAGCTCAAGAAAACTTGTTTTTCATGCGACTTCAGCACACTTACTGTGCTAAAACCAACTCCTGCCAGTTTGTGGTTGCAAGTTGGGGGTGTATGCCTCCGAGGCTACATTCCTTGAACTGAGTGAGCATATCTACCTTTGAAACTAAGGCGAACATGCTGGTGAATACTGCCTAAGTTTCCTAAATTAATAAGCCAAACAGATGTCCAGTGGGACTTATTCACCAACACTTCTACTTGCTTTGGAAGTGTGCAAACTCCATTATTACCTTGTATCCTAACCAATGCTATTGAAATAGGGTACAGGACGCACTATCTTGTATGATGATCATTGTTTTCAAATCTTTAGTATAAGGACAAAATACATTTCCTTATATATCTGAATTGGGGGGGTGGGTGTGTGTGTGTGTGTGTGTGTCGGCAACACTCCACCCGCCACTTGACGACTTCTTTCAAGAGATGGAGCACGGACCACAAAATTGATGCTGGTAAGTTTATTTATTGTTCCATTCACATAGCAGCCATGACGCGTTTTGGCCCCGGAAGGCCTTGATCACATGACGCGCATCACAGTCAACAGTTACTTTTTATACCGTTTTTTTTTTTTTTTACAACAGATTTTATTGGGTTTTCAGCGTACCAGAAGGGCAAAGCCCAGTAGACAAAGTACAGTTGAAATGCAGTATGACAGGCCTTCAGGTACTGTAAACGCCCACCCCAAAGGCCTGCAGAACATCAGACCACAAGAACCCCCAGGCCCCCTCCTGCGCACGTGCCACATTGTTGTAAGCAATATACACTGTATATACACAAGGAATGTCCAACTACGTCTCAGTAGCGCTAGAATTTTACACCGGTAGGTCATTTACCACTAGTCGTTCTATGGGGTCTCTGATGGCAGGCGGTAACACCAGGGATAGATCTATACCTCTAAACTTGGCCCAACTGGACCAAATCTTTCCATGTTTCTGTGGGCATCCCCGCGCCCGAAACACAGCAACTTCCGCCAACATACATCTGTCTAGGGCTTTTTTCCAGTTGGATACAGAAGGCGGGGACGTATTTTTCCAATGTTGTTCTATGTCCCGCTTGGCTAGGGTGAGGCCCAAAAATAGCAAGTGCTGTTTATACTTGTTCCCCCCAATGTCTTCAGTGCTATGTAGGAGTACCAATCTAGGGTCAGACGGGATATCCCATGCCAGGACACGCCCCATGCAGGAAAGTACACCAGACCAGAAGGACTGTAATGCTCCACGGCTCCACACCGTATGCAAAAACGACCCCTCATCCGTGCCGCAGCGGAGACAGGCAGGAGATGGGATTGCTCCCATTTTCCATAGGCGAAGACGTGTATAATATACCCTGTGGAGGTATTTGAATTGGATGAGCCGATATCTAGTGGAGACGGCGGCGTATCTGGGACTAGCTAGCGCCTCGGCCCAATCGTCATCTGTCAAGCTAGGTAGATCTGCCTCCCAGGCTGCCCGGGTGCGTTGGATGGTGGTCTTGGAGTGCGTCGTGAGAGTTTGGTAGATTTGTCTAATTTTATGGGCCCCAAGGTCCCCCATCAGCAAACGCCCCTCCAGTGGGTGGAACTCAGGTAATGACTCTAATTGTCGTATCAGAGGGGTCAATGCGTGTCTGAGCTGTAGGAAATGGTGGAACTGTGATTTGTGAAGGTCAAACTCCGTCTGTAGTTTTTGAAAGGATTTAAGGGTGGTCCCCTGCATCACATCCCCCAGCGTCGAAATGCCAATATCGTCCCATCTGCGGAACCCCATCAGTGACGCAACTGGCCGGAGAAATGTGCCTTGCCATAGGGGAGTGGCGCCAGTTAGCGTGCCCCACCAGCCCATGGTCTTAACCGCTCGCCTCCATATCTGAATGACCACTCTGCAGGCAGGAGGAAGCGCCGTCAGGGGGGGAACTGCTGTACAAGAGGTGGAGCAGGGGGGTGCCCTCCATAGCTGACCGTTCCACGACGTAGGCTGGATCTGCATGGGAGCCATGCCACCACTCTTTGATTACCAAGAGATGCGAGGCCCAGTAGTAAGCATGGACATCCGCCACCGCAATGCCCCCGCAGTACGTGGATTGTATGCAGGTTGCAAGCGCCACTCGAATCGCGCCCCCTTGCCATAGGAATCTATTCAGTAGAGCATTAACCTTGAGGAACCACGACGGGGGAATAGGGTACGGATAATTGTGAAGTCGGTAGAGTAGGCGGGGGAGAGATACCATTTTAAAAATTGCGGACCTGCCATATAGTGATAGGGGCAACTGAGACCAGATCGTTGTCTCATCTCGGACGGCGGAGAGCAGCGGGGCAATGTTGCGCGACCAGGCATCCTCGGGGCAGCGAGTTACAATGACCCCTAGATACTTTAGGCCTGTATCCGCGATGAGCAGTTGCGATGCCCATGCCTGGCTTCGCTGGTCCCCGTATATGGGGAACAGTATAGATTTTGATGGATTAGCACGGAGACCGGAGGTCTCTCCGAAAATGCGAAGGATCTGGAGGACACGGGGCCCAGAGAACCACGGATCGGACATAAAAAACAGGACATCGTCGGCGTAAAGCACGATCTTGTCTGAGTATTCTGGCGTCCAGTCTAGTCCCCTGACGACAGAGTCAAAGCGCACCCATGCGGCCAAAGGTTCGATCGCTAAGGCAAATAAGAGTGGGGACAGGGGACACCCCTGTCGAGTGCCCCTGCGAATCGGAAAGGGGGCAGAGCAGCCGCCGGCCGGCCGGACCGAGGCCGTGAGGCCTGTGTATAAAAGGTTCACATACGCCAGGAACCGGGGCCCCAGATTGATGGCTGCTAGGAGTTTAAAAAGGTACGTCCAACTCAGGGAGTCGAATGCTTTGTCTATGTCCGCTAGTAGGAGCGCCGCAGGGCGTCCTAGGCGCGGGGCTTCTGCGATAGCGTTATGCACCCGTCTAATGTTGTGTCTGGTAGAGCGCTGTGGCATGAAACAGGATTGGTCCGGATGCACCAAATCCTGAATACAGGTGCGGAGGCGATCGGCCAAGACCTTGCCCAGCAGTTTAGGCTCAATGTTTAATAGAGAGATAGGGCGGTATGAGCCCGGGTCATCCGGGGGACGGCCGGGTTTGAGAAAAACCACGATCTCGGCGTGCCGCCAATCTGGGGGTAGAATGTGCTGCTCTAGGGCTTCATGAAGCGCCCCCAACAGATGTGGGCCAAGGATGGCAGCATGTCGGCTCAGGAATTCACTTGGAAACCCATTCGGGCCCGGGGAGCGGCCCGGATGCAGGTTGGACAGAGCTGCCTGCAGCTCATCCAAAGTGATGGGCTTATCTAGTGTATTGCGTACATCATCGGGAAGACAGCGGGGTGGAATGTCTGTTAAAAAGGCATCTATCAGGGGTGCGGCTATCACCTCACGCTCTTCATATAGAGCAGTGTAGTACCAGGCAAATGCCTGGACCACAGCCTTGGGAGAGGAGCATATACTGCCATCAGGGGACTTCAGGATAAGAACCGGGGACGTCCGGGCCTGACACAGTCTATGGAGCATTTGGCTGGACTTATCGCCCCACTGGTAAATTCTATATTGAGTCGCTAGCCACGCTTCCTTGGCGGCGTCAGTATGTAGTTGATGAAGCTGTTGTTGGGCATGGAGGAGATTACGGCGGGCGACGGGGTCAGATCCCTCCACTAGTTGAGCCTGCAGGCGAACCTGCCGGTCCTCCAGTTCCTCCACCTGTTCCAAGCGCCGGCGCTTCTCCCCGGAGCGAAAGCTGATGTCCGCCCCCCTATCCGTAGGTTTAAGGGCCTCCCAGAGGGAGACCAGGGACGACGTGGACCCTACATTGAAACTGAGGTAGTCCTGTATTGCCTGCAGGAGCATCTCTTGATAGTCCACGCTGCGGAGAGACCAGGGAGACATGCGCCATATACGAGGGGCCCGATGTGTCTGAAGGCGCAGCTTGAGTTGGATCGGGGAATGATCAGATAGGCCCCTGGGCATAATGGAGGTGTGAGATACCCGGTGTATGTAGCTATGGGGGAGGAATAAATAGTCTAGGCGTGAAAGGGTGGGATGCACTGATGAGGCATATGTGAACCCTGCTTCTGAGGGGTGGAAAGCCCGCCAAGAGTCTGCCCAGCCCAGTGTATGTGCCAAAGTCTGTAATTTGGATCGAGGAAGGGGTGTATCTTGCGGGAGTGCACGCCATCTGTCCCGAGGGGTCATAATGTCATTCCAATCTCGGCCCAAGATCGTCAAGCCCCCTGGAAGGTCCCCCCAGAGTTGTGTTAATTTGTCTACAAATGTCTGACCTAGTGGAGGAGGAGCGTATATACTCCCAATGGTAATCTGTTCACCCGCTAGGGAGCCGGTGATAATCGTGTAGCGTCCACCTGGATCTAACCAATGGCGCGTTACCTGGAGCGGCACTCGACGATGAACAAGTATCGCTGTGCCGCGGGCGCCCCTTACGAAGCCTGAGTGGTACACTGTGGCAAATCCGAATCTGGACAGGCAGGGGTCTTTGGTGCCCAGGAGATGAGTCTCCTGTAATAGTAGAATGTCAGCAGAGTGCCGCTTTGCCAGTTGAAGCACCGCCCCCCGTTTGACTTTGTTGAGGAGTCCCCGTACATTCCACGCCAGAATATTGAGTTCCCCCATTGGAGTTTTACGTGTGTCATGTGCCATACCTAATTTCTTTAGTGTGTAATGACCTACAATGTAGTGGTGTCGTAGTTGGTAGTCGTGTGTCTAGTGCGCAGAGCAAAGTATAACAATAACAGCAACAAAACTGCAGCCCCTCATTCCCTCCCCCGCTCCCCCCACCCCAATACTTCCATGAACGTGAAGCATCTGTCGCGGTGAAATCCTGACCTAAGCCCTCAACAGGATGACTCAAGTGGTTTCCCCAAAGGATCCCCCCACCCAACATTGCCCAACATTTCCTACACGTCCGGGGCGGACTATGGCAAATACCCCTCAGAGCGTGTATATTTGGCCCAGACACCTTGAAATCTAACATCGCCCCCTATGGAGCCCCTGCTGCAAGGCCTTGATCACAAGATGTGGATAGAAGACGGATGTTTCATGGCCGATGCAAGATCAGTCGGCTGTCTCTGGGTGGCCCTTGGCACGCCAGTTGGAGCGGGACCGGTGGCGTCTCGCCGCGGCGTGGCTGTCCGGCCGGCCGCTCCGGTGAGAGCCCTGTGAAGAATCAGAGTCCAGCCGCGGTGGCGAGTGAGGCTTAAGGGTATGTCTCGTCCGTCCAGGCGAAGATCTCCTCCGGTGAATTGAAGAAAAGAGTCTTGGCGTTGTAGATTATCTTCATACGGGCGGGAAACAGCAGTGCATATGAGATGTTCAGATCGCGTAGTCGTCGTTTGGCCTCGACAAAAGATTGCCGCTGCTACTGCACCAGCCGGGTATAGTCTGGAAAGACCATTATGGGATGGGAGTCAAAGACCATTTCGTCCTTGTGGAGCCAGGCATAGCGGAGGATCGCATCCCGGTCGGCGTAATTAAGAAGCCTGGCGATCACCGGCCTCGGGCGTTCTCCGGGAGGAGGCTTCTTAGTCAGAGCCCGATGGGCCCGCTCGACCACAAAGCAGGAGGACCTGACCTCTGGCGGTAAGAGGGTCATGAGCCAACCCGAGAGGAAAGCGTCCATGGATGTGCCTTCACATCCCTCCGGGAAGCCCACCAGGCGGATGTTATTACGCCGGGTCCTTCCTTCTGCGTCTTCGGCCCTGGATGCGAGCTCCCATGAGACCGTCGTGAGTCTGTCCACCTGCTTCTGGAGGGCGGATACTGCGTCTTCCACTGTGGAGACCCAGGTCTCCGCCTCCGTGATCCGGTCCACCGCCCATCGAAGATCTTGGCGGAGGAATGACACCTCCGAGCCGACGGCCCCGATCTGGGCCTCTAGGGCCGTCCGCGACTGGTTGATGGCCGTGAGAAGCGTCGCGGTGTCAGATGACACGGTCTCGGCGCCCTCCTTCCCGGTGGCCGTAGTGGTGTAGTGGTCCATAGTGTTCTGTTTGGGGGCCGCTGCACCGGGTTTGTCCTTGCCCATCGTGGTGCGGGGGAGGCCGGGAGGATGTACCCTGGCCCGCTGCAGCAGGAGATGGACGTAGGAAGGTGGGCCTCACCGGAGAACAGAGGATGGTGACCGATGAGAGCGGGCCACGCAGCGTCGGGGGATATCGCAGGCGCCCGCCAATGGGCACAGCGCGGACGGGGCAGCAGTCGGTCCAAGCCCCATGCCCTATGATCCTCCACTCGGGGCCGGAGAAGGAAGCCCCCCCAAGGTGTCAAAGGGTCACTGGGAGCCGCACACCAACCCAGGAACCGCCAGCCGCGGGGCCCCCGGCGGGTCTCAGCAGGGGTCGTCAGCAAAAGGCTCCACGCTGAGTGCCAGCAGCCAGCGGAGTCTCAGCGGGGGTCAACAGCACCGGCACCACCCCGAGGGCCGGCCCCCAGCGGACGCTGCGCGCCAAAGGTCTCCCCTGGGCAAAGTATAGTGGCACAGTCTCTTTCACGTGGAGAGTGCGTGTCTTCTTCGTGGCTCAGGCCTCTCCGCGTTCCTCTTCAGCAGCCTCGGCTCCCAACCAAGGCGCAGCAGCAGCAGACGGGTCGCCCCACGTGGCACTCCAGGATAACGCCGAGCGCCGCGGGCCCCGCCGGACCCCCAGCGGCCCCGTAGCCCTCCGGGCCCTCCTACTATCAGCAGCGCTCAGGAGGCGGGGGGGGAGGGGTGGCCACAGCAGCGCCAGGGGTATGGTCCGGGTGAGGTGTCGGGCCGTATGCAGACAGACCCCCTCCACACCCCAGGTCTCAACACAGCACTGACCTGGGGTTCCGCTGGTCCAGGGCCACCGCCGGGCGATATATCTGTCCGCAGCCTTCAGAGGATCGGGCCCGCTCCGCTCCCGCCGCGAGCCGTCTCGCAGCCGCCAGGCAGGCCACCGCCACAGCGAGGCCAGATCCGGATCACCCGCACACACCTCCGGCCTTGGATTTCGCCCGGGAGGTCTCGGTGTGCTCCGCCGCTGATGCCCTGCGTCGTCGGCGTCTGGGACCAGAATTTTAGTCGGATCAGGGCTCCGAGAAGGTACGGGCCGGCGGAGCGCTACAGAGCCACGTCCGCCATGTTTGGCTCCAAGCCACGCCCCCTATACCATTTTTTTACCTTGTTTATGAAGTGACGTGCAAGAAAGGTTTGTAGCCATAAACATGAACAAAATACTATGTTTGTACAGATTCCGATACTGCAGATATCTCTGCTATTGTATAATACATTTGTGCAAATACAGTACTGAAAAATGCGGTGTCATTGTTGTAATCTTCATGACTCAATAAAGTGCTAAGCGCAAATAACGGTTTAAATACCTGCTCTTTAAAAGCAAATTTGGCTTATCACCAGTTCACGTTGCCTCCCAATAAAAACAATCATGTTGTACCCGGCCCCGCTAAAACTGTGATAGGAAACATCATTGTAAAATACATCATGGGCGAATGTTGCCACATACAGTACTGACGAAACTGGGTACATGTCGATCCCGCCAAGGTACCCTCAGATATTTGTACACACCATTTTAAGTATAGTGCAAGTTGTAAGCTGTTTTTGACTACATAAAGTGTTTAGTGCTTAAATTGTGGTATAAAGCGCAATTGCAATAAAACCCCTCAGTGTGACAAAGCTTTGAAAAGCTAAAAAAATGATTGTGTTAAAAATAGATTAAAAACGACTGTATTTATCAATTGGCCAGGCAGTTGTTTCCAAGTTGTTGCAGTAGGCTACAGACAATAATTGTGTGAATACATGTTGTCATTGCACCGGTGGTGCCGATAGCCTTGCACCCTGTGAACCACTTACTCTGTTTACAAGCATGTGTAGAGATCTTCAGTGGTGTTTAACCCCCCCCCCGGTATTTTGAATCTAACTCCAGGATGTATCGTGTCTCTAGTCTGCGTAGGGCCTTTTCTATATATATATCTCGCCATAATTTCCTCATGTAGAGGGACTAAAATTCTACGGCTTCGTGCCTAGTAAAGTAGTGGCACATGGAAGGCAGGTGTCCATGCACAGCCATTGAAAGGTTTACCTAATGGCAGCTCCACCTTAGACCCGGGGGGTGGGGGAAAGCGGAGGGAGGGACTCCTCCGCCCTCCACATCTTAGCTATATTACGTTTGGCTACCATGAGTCCTAGTGTAACCCAGAGCCTATGTGCAGGTGTTAGGTCTGTTGCCTCCCATACGTTTATTAGGCACCACTTTGCAGAGACCATCATGTCTCCTCCACACATTGCCATAATGCAGGAGGTCCCTGCATCCCAGTAAGCCTGGAATACCGGGCAGTCCCACAGCATGTGGAAAAATGTACCCTCCTGACCACATCCCTTGGGGAGCACATTTGTGACTCCGCTCTGCCCATCTTGACCAATGTGGTACAGGCATAGTCGGTCCTGTGTAGAATCTTGAGTTGAACTAATCTAAAGCGGGAGCGGATAGCTACTTCTCTGGGGGATGTCATTGCTTCTTGCCACTCATCGTCCAACTGTCCCAGGTCTTCCACCCACCTCACGGAGGCGCAGCAAAAGGTCAGGGGCATTATTTAGGATTTTACGATATGTCAAGGAGATTGCCTTTTTATGCATGTATTCATCGAGCAGCCTATCCTCTAGCGACGAGGACTCTGGCAGTTCCTCTCCTCTCTGTATCGCCCCCCACAATGCATGTCTAATCTGGAGGTAACTGTAACTCTGTGAGCGCGCCAATTGGTATACCCTTTGTAAGTCGCCGAAGGACTTCACCTCCCCATTTGCCTTCAAATCTCCGCATGAAAGGTCTATTGGATCCCATTTATGGAAACACCAGTGTTTGGTTAGTAGGTCCAACTGTGTCGTATCCCACAGTGGCGTAACTTGGGGACAACAGTGTAGACCACCTGGAATAATGGAGGGGTTAGGAGGGGGGGGACCAGGTATGGTGTATTGTGGAGGACATAAACAAAATGGGGCAGGGGCATCATTTTAAACAGTGACTCTTTCCCCATCAGCGAAAGGGGTAGGGCTCTCCAGTGTTGGACATCTGCTTTCAACCCCTGCAATGGTGGCTCTTAGTTACGGACTAGTGACAAAAATACCCAGGTATCTAAACCCCTCCGTCACCACCCAGGCTGTACAGTTCTTAGGGAGGTGCATGTCCTCTCCTTGGAGTATATAAATTAGAGATTTATCCCAGTTTATAGTGTAACCCGAGTATTTTCCGTAAAGGTCAAATATATGGAATATTCTGTGTAATGTAGTATACGGACTTGCTGTTGCCGCATAGAGCAGGATGTCATCCGCATAGAGGGAGATTCTGACCATTTCAACCCCCTAATTAGGGGGTCTCCCCCTTATCCGGACCGCCAACGGTTTCAGCACAAGGGCAAAAATCAGTGGGGATAGGAGGCAGCCCTGCCTCGTGCCTCTCTGTAGCTTGAAGGTCGCTGACGTACCTCAGTTCACCATCACTTGTGCTAGAGCAGGGGTCTCCAACTTTTCCTCTAACAAGAGCTACTAATATTCAATGACAATTATCCTGAGCTACTAATATTATTAGTGTTGTAATGCTGACCCCCCCACAATCGGACAAGATTACATTAGTGACCATTCTATGCAAGATTACCAGCAGTGATCACCCCAGTGCATCAAACAGTTTTACTAGCAGCAATTTAAACAAGCATTGGCAAAGCCAATAGGTCTCGCCTTTGGGATCTTATAATTTTTTAGCAATGTAACAGTTGTTGTTTTTGCACTAAGGATTTTGTTTTGGATAATTAAACATTTTTTTGCTTTGATTGTATATGGAAATAAGTTTTCTAGCAGTTTGGCTTATCCCTGAGTTAATGTGTAAAGAGTTTGCGCAATACGTACATAACAACACCATACCAGGCACACCATAAAAGGAACTCGATACAAGGTTATATGAAGAATAGCCTTTGTATTTTTATAAAACATATTAGAATAGTAATTGTACATTGTACACTGTGCCAACTGGCACTAGCTAATATTTTTAGGGTGCGGGACTTAGTTACTTATGTATATATAGAGTTAGTGCAAGTTATTGAGTTAGTAGGAGAGTGAGTGAGTGAGATAGAGATTGAGATAGTTAGTGAGAGTTAATTAGTGAGAGTGTGAGATTTATGTAGTTAGTATGTGAGAGTGATTTCGAGAGAGTTATTTAGTTTGTGAGTTTGATAGATGAAGAAAGCTGAACTAAAACTTAATGTAAAGAGTGTTAAAAAAATGGCAAGCAGAGAAGTTAAGGAGAATGTAGCATTTTGTCAAGCTGTGAAGTGGAATCCTTTAGCAATGCATCGACACCTTGTTTGAAAAAGACTCCCAAGTGTAGCCGCCATCCAGTCTGGACTGGTGTGAAACGTCCGAACAGTTACTACCTGTGGTTAAATGGGAGTCTGCCGAAGCTGAATAAAGACAATGGTTTCCTCCTCGTAAAGATCAGTATCAGCGTTAGGAGAGGCAAATGTGGCGTCACTGCAGTTGCACATATGGGTGAAGTTTTAAAAGCAATATAGGATGTTTGTAGCAGTTAAAAGCAGAGACCGAAACAGAGATGTTCAATAATGAAGTCAAAACAAAAACAGTTATTTGTACAACAAAAAGAGAAGCAGGGTTGTCTGGCGTTTAGTAAATGCTTAATCTAATAATAACCGGGACAGAGGGAAATGCGAAAATGAGCTTCAATTAGATAAAGTATATTACTTGTGGATGAGGCTGGCTTTGGGGAAATAGCACGTGAGTTCAAAATGCAAAAGGCCCGCGCTATATTTATTTTTTAATAACAAGCCGGAAATGTTTGTTTAAGAACGAAAAAGTTTCTAAATCGTGTACGAGGCTGGCTTTGGTGAGAGAGCATGTAAGTTGAAAATGCAAAAGGGCCGCGCTCTATTTGTTTCACAATTATGCGCCGGAGATGTTTGTTTAATGCCTAAAAAGTGTATCAATTGTGGACGAGGCTGGCTTTGAGAGAGAGCACGTGAGTTCAAAATGCTAAAGGGCAGCGCTCTATTTATTTAATAATAACGCTCCCGAAATGTTTGTTTAATAACGCAAAAGTGTACAAATTGTGTACGAGACTGGCTTTGGTGAGAGCACGTCAGTTGAAAATGCCAAAGGGCCGCGCTCACACGCCACACGCATGCTTGTAAAAGTAAAACAAAATCACACTGCTGGCACTGCAATGATGTGTTTGCTGGGGCCGCGCTCTATTTAACAATTATGCGCAGTAGATGTTTGTTTAATGACTAAAAAGTGTATCAATTGTGGACGATGCTGGCTTTGAGAGAGAGCACGTGAGTTCAAAATGCTAAAGGGCCGCTAATAATAACGCGACGCAGGTGTGTTTAATAATGAAAAAGTGTATAAATCGCAAAACAAGGAGGCACGTCTGGCGAGTGGTGTGCGATGTGTGCGCGCTGTAAGGGTGCCCGCGAGTGATACGCTTAATGAGCCATGACAAGAGAGGAAAGCCAGATGGCGCCTGTGTGCGTAACCGCAAACTTTAGGCCACAAGCAAAAGCGTGTGGTCAGCTTTTTGAAGCCCCCTTACTAAAAGTCTCGCCAGAGCAGCTCATGCGCTGCCTGAGGCGAGACCTAAAAAGGCTTTGTCAATTTGGAATGCTTTTATATAGGTAATGCACAGCTGCAATGCTTGGAGCACCAAGTTAATAATATTAGTAACAAGTATTCCCAACGCCACACCAATAATCACTCAAATATCAGCTTAAAATATATTTAGCAAATTCAACCATTTTCTCCAAACATCTTATGAGTTCTGAAATACACACATTTTCCTCTTGAATATGCACTTTTTAATTTTTGCTATATCTATATAAATTTCAGCCAAGAAAAAGCCTCTAATTTAGTAGACTGGGCTGGACACAGGAGAGCTACTCTCAGGTAGCTGGAGAGCTGCCAGTAGCTCACGAGCTACTCGTTGGAGAAGCCTGTGCTAGAGGATCTGTGTATAAGAGCCAAACCCAGGATAAAAACTTCGGACCGAACCCCTGTTTCTCCAGGACCGCATACATAAAGGGCCACTCTATCGTATCGAAAGCCAGCCACGCGTCTAACGAGACCACTACAGCCTTCTCCTGGATATAAGCAGCTCGGCCCAGTACCCCATGCAGACGCCTCAAATTAAGTGCAGTGTTTCTACCTGGCATAAAGCCAGATTGGTCTGGATGGACCAGTGTGCCTATCACCTGGGTTAGTGGGGTTGCTAATAGTTTGGCTAAAATCTTGACCTCTTCATTGAATAGTGAAATCGGTCTAGTATTCGACACTCGTCTACCAGGCCCATTGTGGGCCGAAAGTCTGTCAGGGCTTTACTGGAGGTTTCTCTCTGACACGGGGGGCCAACGGTCTATGCCCTTGCAGACTGCTGCATTGCAATCACCTCCCATTTGTAGTTCTCCCTCTGGGAGACGTAGGAGAATGGACCCTAATTCAGCGAACGCCGAAGTGTGGAGTCTCAGGGGAATATGAAGTGAAATGTTGAGCGAATGCCCCTCCCAGTGCTCCATGAGTGCTACAAACGCCCCTGTGTGTCATGGGTAATGTGGTGCACAGTGAATGGAAATTAGTTACTGAGTAGGATGCCGACTCCCCTGGAGGCCCGCTTGTAGCCTGCATGAGCCACCATCTTGTAGCCCCACCTGTTTAACGCATAGTAAGTAGTCCCATGGAGGTGCGTTTCCTGTGGGAGGACTATGTTAGGGGCGTGCCGTTTCCAGTACTGTAGGACTACTCGTTTGATTTTGTCCTCTAGGCCATTGACATTCCAGGAGATGAGCTTAAAATTAAATGGCGATTTTTGGATATCCATCGGGGATAGGCAATGGGTACTTCTGGGCATGGGCAAGGGCCCAAGCTAAGTGGAATCTCCGCAGCTCACCCACCGCAAGAACAGCGGGGGAAGACTGTAACGCCACATCTGATTCTAATAATGGCAGGATCGACCTACGTGGGTCAAAGGAGCTCTTCTTCCTCAAGAAACTGCCATTACTGCTACTAACACACACCTCCAAAAATATACAAACTCAATAAACTAAAATTACACCCCCCCTCTCTGCCTCCCTGCACCGTAGACTCAAAACGTGGAGGTGGGGGACAGGGGTGGGGGGGGGCGTCACTCCTCGCAGCTCACTCACCAGTGTTTCCCCGACACGGGCGGGGTGCGCACAGCCCCTCCGCTCGGTGCCCGATCTGTCCTCAGTGGCAGGCTCTGACCTAGCGCACAATTGGCCTCTCCAAATGCCGCACGGTGAATCAGTCCCTCTGCTGGTGCCTCCCCAGATCTTGTCGAGTGCCACCCCCACGCGGTGTATGCTATAGAGGGGCTTGCAGCGATCCGCCATCTCCTCCCTGTGGTGAAAGCACGTCCGCTCGAGGAAGTGCCCCGCCGACCAGGCCCCAGCAGCTGACCTCGCCGCAGGGGTTGAAAGTGAACGGGGATATGCTCCGCGGACTGCTCCAAGACGATACACACCTCCCGTCCGTAATTATTCAGTGCGGTACCCGGACTATTGGGTGGATGTGTTGGGATTGTCACGGCGATCGGCCTGAGCCATGTTAAGACGCCGCCATCTTGATTGGCGGCTGGCCAAGAATCCTCCCCCCTCCCCCCCCCCCACCTACCCTCCCAGGGGAAATGCTCTTATCATGAATTGTAGTGAACACGTACATATCATGCCTATCGGAGAACTTGACTGTGAGCAGTTTGTTGAAACACAATGCAGTTCTCTGGGATTTCTGGAGCTTCTTTCAAACAAGCTGTGTGAATCCTTTGCGGCGACAACAAACTGTACTGCATGCCACAGTGCCAACTTTGTAAAGCTCACTGAACAATTCTAGAAATTGTTCCCATAAAAGTTATAACCTTTGTGAAGGAGTCCCTGGGCAAGCTCCCATGCAATCTTTCTTGCGACTCCTAGCATGGGAGGGCAACCTACAGGGTTAAGAGTGGAGTCCTTCCCTGTATACACTCTCAAGCTGTACACATAGCCAGTAGAGCTCTCCCACAGCATGTACAACTTGATGCCATAGCGAGCTGTTTTGCTCGCAGTGTGCCGCCCTTTGTATAAGATGCAGGACTCATCCATCGCTTTATTCTTTCCAGAAGTATAAATGTCTGGAAACCCGGCTGGCAAATGTTCCATGACAGGCCGAATTTTGAACAACCTGTCATGGTCTGGATCAAGGATACTCAAAGTACGACCTGGGGGCTGCATGTGGCCCTCATGACCTTTAATTGTGGCCGCCTTGTGAATAACATCACTGGACTGTTGCTCACTTGACAGAGCAGAAACATTCAGAAAGCTGTGAAACAAACGGTCCTACTTTAGTTAACTAAAGTAACAGTAAAGAAGAAAAGGTGTCCTAGACAACTTATCTTTTGCAACACCTTTAGTTTTAAATACAACTTGAACTAAACCTGTAAAAACATGATAAACTCTCTGTAACCTACAAAGTGTGTCTTAGTAGATCAGATTATATTACTGCATTGAGAGGCATTTATTAGCAGTGATAGTTTTCAAGCATGATCATGGAAACATTTATGCCGCCTCCATTCTGAAAACAATCCCTTAAGTGAACCAAGAGGAAAGTCATTTGGCAGGTGCACCTTGTGTGTAGCCTTGGTTGTTATATAATTGGAACAACACTATACTTTATTAAATAAAACACGAGAAGGTTTTGTATAGCGCACAAACCTTAACTTGAATATTTTCAGGAGCTCTTATATGTGGTAATGAAAAATTGGAGGCGAAGTGAAATTAACCAATTGACTAGGATCACACATTTTCATCAAGTGGGGAGGTCAGGAGTTGGACCAGGTTTTCTGGTTTCACATTTTGCAATTCAGCACCAGATGAGTATCTCTTTCCCTATCACGTTCAACGTTAGAAGTTAATGCTTTGACTTTAACACAAATGCTCTATTCCCATGCACCAACAATTAGACAGAAGTCACGTGAAGGCTTAGTTTGTTGTCCACACCATGCATCTACTTAACGTCCCCTTACACCCAGCTTTCATCACCCCAACCCCTGCATTGCTGGCATCAGTGCGGCCCTGGGGCATGCCACAGACAGTACTTTGTGGCCCTCAGGAAAATTTTTGTGAGTCCCCATGGTCTGGATGGTCCCAGGGCAATGCAGCAGAATTGTCATTGAAATGTAGCATGTGCTGTAATAACCAAAAACAATCTCTGCTCATATATGGTGCGAAGATGGGGGTTACCCAACCTGTGCGAGTTGATCAGTAGGACTTCAAGGTTTGTTTCTGCCCTAACCCCATTTTGAGTGTAAGGCCCAAAAATATTTTCACAGAGTCAAGCGAAGTGAGAGTCCACTGGTGTGCCTTAGAATGAGTCCATAGAGGGCCTCCATGCTCCCTCAGAAATAGTTTGGCACGCAAATTTGTTTGCTGCACAATTTGCTCAAGCAAGTCGACATAAAAAAAGAGATAAACATAGTCAGTTGGCAAAAAATTGGCCGTATCGACTGTACATCCAGTGTGGCAGGGTGAAAGGCGGAATTTGGGGCTAAACTAAATTGGGGGGTGCTAAGAGACCACTCTGTCTGTGCTTGCCCGCCACACGTGCCTGCTCTCTGGGTTGGTGTAACCTACTACGGTCGCCCCGCTGAACAGACAGTGCTTGCAGAGGGACAGCACAACTGTCGTTATTGTGTCCCTCAGAATCGCTGGAAGATGAGTAGTCAGATGGAACTCTGCTGACTGGAAAATCACTTCCAGATTCTGCTCCATTTTCCTCTCCCTCAGATGCTATGTTAGTATCTGCTGTCTTAGTATCTTGCTACATACCCAATACCATGGCATATTTTTGTTGGGACTCAGCAAAACCTTGCTTGTGACCTGCTGGGCCATTGCCAGTATAAACGTAATTTCCCAAAGCTACAAATCTACCTCTACCTATCCCAAGAAGCACACATTCACAAGGTAGCCCCTGCAACTTTGTGTGCAGGCATGCGCCTTGTGAATTCTCACATTGCTATCACTAAGGTCACTGGAATTATGCATAAGAGCACCAAATTATCAGACGGGGTTAACTAAATTATGCAGCACTTTCTTTTAAAAAAAAATATTATTCCTTCATTATTTTTTTGATTTGTAAATATGGTAATACTGTTTGCCAAACATTTCACCTCATTAGTACCAGTTTAGCAATCAAATACAGAAATAAGCAGCTTAAAGATGACCAGTCAACCTTTGCGCAGTCCCTTTCACTGCATGAACACACATACTGCATATGCCAGATAAATCTACCATCTGCTGCATAATCTGCAGATGGTAGACGTATGTGGCATATGCAGTATGTATTCTTTTTTTTTTTTTTTTTTTTTTTTTATAGAAATGTGTTTTCTCCTGGGGGGTGGGGGCACTTTCTGCCCCAAAGGTGAAAACACACATTAAAAGAAAATATATACTGGTTCCCCCCAAAGGGGGTTGACCCATGTGACGAGGCTCGACTTCCTATCTAATTTTTAAATGTGTGGCTCCCCAAGGGGGTCGGCCTGTGAACAAGGAGGGCAGTCTCTCTCTCTCTCGATCTCGCTCTCTGGCTCGATCTCCCGCTCGATCTCCCGCTCTCTGGCTCGATCTCCCGCTCTCTGGCTCGATCTCCCGCTCTCTGGCTCGATCTCCCGCTCTCTGGCTCGATCTCCCGCTCTCTGGCTCGATCTCCCGCTCGATCTCCCGCTCTCTGGCTCGCTCTCTGGCTCGCTCTCTGGCTCGCTCTCTGGCTTGCTCTCTGGCTCGCTCTCCCGCTTGCTCTCCCGATCGATCTCCCGATCTCTGGCTCGATCTCCCGATCTCTGGCTCAATCTCCCGCTCGATCTCCTGCTTTCTGGCTCGATCTCCGGCTCGATCTCCTGCTCTCTGGCTCGATCTCTGGCTCGATCTCTGGCTCGATCTCTGGCTCGATCTCTGGCTCGATCTCTGGCTCGATCTCTGGCTCGATCTCTGGCTCGATCTCTGGCTCGATCTCTGGCTCGATCTCTGGCTCGATCTCTGGCTCGATCTCCGGCTCGATCTCCCGCTCGATCTCCCGCTCGATCTCCCGCTCGATCTCCCGCTCGATCTCCCGCTCGATCTCCCGCTCGATCTCCGGCTCGATCTCCCGCTCGATCTCTGGCTCGATCTCCCGCTCGATCTCTGGCTCGATCTCCGGCTCAATCTCCCGCTCTCTGGCTCGATCTCCCGCTCGATCTCCCGCTCGATCTCCGGCTCGATCTCCCGCTCGATCTCTGGCTCGATCTCCCGCTCGATCTCTGGCTCGATCTCCCGCTCGATCTCTGGCTCGATCTCCCGCTCGATCTCTGGCTCGATCTCCGGCTCGATCTCCCGCTCGATCTCTGGCTCGATCTCCCGCTCTCTGGCTCGATCTCCCGCTCTCTGGCTCGCTCTCCCGCTCTCTGGCTCGCTCGATCGCTCTCTGGCTCGCTCGATCGCTCTCTGGCTCGCTCGATCGCTCTCTGGCTCGCTCGATCGCTCTCTCTCCCTCTGGCTCTCTCTGGCTCTCTCTGGCTCTGGCTCTCTCTGGCTCTGGCTCTCTCTGGCTCTGGCTCTCTCTGGCTCTGGCTCTCTCTGGCTCTCTGGCTCTCTCTCTCTGGCTCAATCTCCTGCTCTCTGGCTCGATCTCCGGCTCGATCTCCTGCTCTCTGGCTCGATCTCCGGCTCGATCTCCCGCTCTCTGGCTCGATCTCTGGCTCGATCTCTGGCTCGATCTCTGGCTCGATCTCTGGCTCGATCTCTGGCTCTGGCTCGATCTCTGGCTCGATCTCTGGCTCGATCTCCCGCTCTGGCTCGCTCTCCCGCTCTCTGGCTCGCTCTCCCGCTCTCTGGCTCGCTCTCTGGCTCGCTCTCCCGCTCTCTGGCTCGCTCTCTGGCTCGCTCTCCCGCTCTCTGGCTCGCTCTCTGGCTCGCTCTCCCGCTCTCTGGCTCGCTCTCTGGCTCGCTCTCTGGCTCGCTCTCTGGCTCGCTCTCCCGCTCGCTCTCCCGCTCGCTCTCCCGCTCGCTCTCCCGCTCGCTCTCCCGCTCTCTGGCTCGCTCTCCCGCTCGCTCTCCCGCTCTCTGGCTCGCTCTCCCGCTCTCTGGCTCGCTCTCTGGCTCGCTCTCTGGCTCGCTCTCTGGCTCGCTCTCCCGCTCTCTGGCTCGCTCTCCCGCTCTCTGGCTCGCTCTCCCGCTCTCTGGCTCGCTCTCCCGCTCTCTGGCTCGCTCTCCCGCTCTCTGGCTCGCTCTCTGGCTCTGGCTCTGGCTCTCTCTGGCTCTGGCTCGCTCTCTGGCTCTGGCTCTCTCTGGCTCTGTCTCGCTCTCGCTCTGGCTCGCTCTCTGGCTCTGGCTCGCTCTCGGCTCTGGCTCGCTCTGGCTCTGGCTCGCTCTGGCTCTGGCTCGCTCTGGCTCTGGCTCGCTCTGGCTCGCTCTGGCTCTGGCTCGCTCTGGCTCGCTCTCGCTCTGGCTCGCTCTCGCTCTGGCTCGCTCTCGCTCTGGCTCGCTCTCGCTCTGGCTCGCTCTCCCTCTGGCTCTCTCTCCCTCTGGCTCTCTCTCCCCTCTGGCTCTCTCTCCCTCTGGCTCTCTCTCCCTCTGGCTCTCTCTCCCTCTGGCTCTCTCTCCCTCTGGCTCTCTCTCCCCTCTGGCTCTCTCTCCCTCTGGCTCTCTCTCCCTCTGGCTCTCTCTCCCTCTGGCTCTCTCTCCCTCTGGCTCTCTCTCCCTCTGGCTCTCTCTCCCTCTGGCTCTCTCTCCCTCTGGCTCTCTCTCCCTCTGGCTCGCTCTCCCTCTGGCTCGCTCTCCCTCTGGCTCGCTCTCCCTCTGGCTCTCTCTCCCTCTGGCTCTCTCTCCCTCTGGCTCGCTCTCCCTCTGGCTCTCTCTCCCTCTGGCTCGCTCTCCCTCTGGCTCCCTCTGGCTCGCTCTCCCTCTGGCTCTCTCTCCCTCTGGCTCCCTCTGGCTCTCTCTCCCTCTCCCTCTGGCTCTCTCTCCCTCTGGCTCTCTCTGGCTCTCTCTCTCTCTCTTGCTCTCTCTGGCTCTCTCTCTCTCTCTGGCTCTCTCTGGCTCTCTCTCTCTCTCTCTCTCTCTGGCTCTCTCTCTCTCTCTCTCTCTCTCTCTCTCTCTCTCTCTCTCTCTCTCTCTCTGGCTCCCTCTCTCTGGCTCCCTCTCTCTCTGGCTCCCTCTCTCTCTGGCTCCCTCTCTCTCTGGCGCTCTCTCTGGCGCTCTCTCTGGCGCTCTCTCTGGCGCTGGCTCGCGCTCTCTCTCTCTGGCTCGCGCTCTCTCTCTCTGGCTTGCGCTCTCTCTCTCTCTCTCTCTCTCTCTGGCTTGCTCTCTCTCTCTCTCTCTCTCTCTCTCTCTCTCTCTCTCTCTCTCTCTGGCTCGCTCTCTCTCTCTCTCTCTCTCTCTCTGTCTCGCTCTCTCTCTCTCTCTCTCTCTCTCTCTCTCTCTCTCTCTCTCTCTCTCTGGCTCGCTCTCTCTCTCTCTCTCTCTCTCTCTCTCTGGCTTGCTCTCTCTCTCTCTGGCTTGCGCTCTCTCTGGCTTGCGCTCTCTCTCTCTCTGGCTTGCGCTCTCTCTGGCTTGCGCTCTCTCTCTCTCTGGCGCGCTCTCTCTGGCTTGCGCTCTCTCTCTCTCTGGCGCGCTCTCTCTGGCGCGCTCTCTCTGGCTTGCGCTCTCTCTCTCTCTCTGGCGCGCTCTCTCTGGCTTGCGCTCTCTCTGGCTTGCGCTCTCTCTCTCTCTGGCGCGCTCTCTCTGGCTTGCGCTCTCTCTCTCTCTGGCGCGCTCTCTCTGGCTTGCGCTCTCTCTCTCTCTGGCGCGCTCTCTCTGGCTTGCGCTCTCTCTCTGGCGCGCTCTCTCTGGCGCTCCCCCCCCGGGGGGGGTGGTGTAGGGGGTGCAATCGTACACTGGGGGGGGTGAAGGGGGGGAAATGTATTTTTGTAACAGAGAGGGGTATATCGGCAGCCCATTACCACATGAATTAACCCCCCGCCCGCAATCACGCCTGAGGGGGAAAAGCAGCATTTAAAAAAAAAATATATATATATATATATATATTCTGCCTCCAGGGGGATTGGCCCGTTATCACAAGGGACGACTCCCCCCCCCCCCCCCCCACTAAGATACCTGGTGATGTAGTAGTTTCTTGATGATTGTGCATCGTGGCTCAGCTGTGATTCACAATCAGTAAAAAGTTTTAGGTAGGCCTCGTTTGAAAGGGGAGACTCCCCCTTTCAATCAAAGCCTCCCTGGAGCCTGGGGAGGCCATTTTTGTCCTCATTGGAGAGGAGAGAGAGCACTCACCTGCTTCTTCTGCCGCTCCGGTGGGGAAACTGTGCTGTTCGCGCACCACAATGCGCTGACGTCACAGATGGGTAGGAGAGGTAGCGGGAGCTGACGTGTAAGCTATTCTGCGTCTCCCCTGCCCTAAAAAAAAAAAAAATTGAATCCTTCGGTGCTTTCACCGTAGGATCCTTTTCAGCCCTCCACGGTGTCGCTCTATGGCTGACAAGTGCACATGGAAGCGGGTGCAGGTGTTAGCGATTGTCACATGTCGATATTTATATTTTTTTTACTATTGAGATTCCTGTACAGTAAGAATACAAAGAGGCAAGCTATTGGACTACAGAATGTGGTGAAAAATTGAGAAGTAGAGTGACATTATAGTTTTAAAAAAGGAGGTAGTGAAACAGCCAAGCCTTATTGAGTGGTGTGTCAAGTCAGTCAAAATGCATTTATTTCCAAGAAATCATCTTAAACAAATATTCAATATTGCATATTCACATCTAAAGCAGCTTAAACCTTCATATATATAATACAATTTAAAATCAAGGTGATAAATTCATTTTTGCTATTTGACTTTTGACCCTAAGTGACTAATTCCCAATTAAAGGAAAAGGCTTTTCCATTATAACGGTATTAAATCTCGCGGCGATGATCACGGAGTCAAAACTAATCATTACAGGCAAAAATGCACAATGCTTCATTGCTAGACTGTCCAATAATTTATAGCTTTCGGTATTCAACAACAAAACCCTTGGTGGATTCTTTGCTCATGAAACTGATCTTTTTCTATAGCATTAATATAGCACTTGCATCCGTAATTGCAATGTTAAAACTTGTCATTGTAAATAAAGTACTCGGTGCCTCTGTTCTTAATAAAACTGTTATTTAAAAATTGGGCGAATTTGTTTTCTTATCTTTAAAATATATAGGCAATCAAGAAACCAATGTGATATTGTATTTAACTCTGAGCCCACATGCACAATAATCTTTTATTATGGCAAATTATCTTCCAGAACATGGAGATTCTCCAAATAGAATCTATACCTATACAAATCTGTAATATTCGATTTCTGATTCTCTCACTGGAGTCTTGGAGAGGTAGGGCAATATCCCTGCATCTCCCAAAATCTCAATTGAGCGCGTTATACATTTTTTTTAGACAGCAAATATTCTTATCTTCTGATAAACTAACCACTCTCTCTGCTTTACTAAGAAAAGTTTTCACCTTTTTCAGTGAGATTTTCTTGTCTACTTCAAAAATGTTGATCTTAAGCTGGGAATTGGAAGCAAATGTAGCGATTTAACGGGAAAGTTGTTCTGGGCGAGTCTGACCGTACCTCACAATCTTAGCAGAGAATTAAACATTTTCCTAATTTATTACCAAGGAAAATAAAAACCTCAGGGTGCGTGTTTTGGCTAACATGCCCAAGAAGTCAAGCCCAGTTCAAGCCTTAGTCTTTTTTACCATTGCATTTGAGGGGTGGGGCACAAAAAAGCTTTTTCAGACACATTGTTTCGAAGCTGTCCCAACGTACTAAATTATCAAGACATAGTCACTCTGCCCCATATGAAGCCTGCGGGACGAGTTTACCTTGAATTCCTCTTTTTTTAGCAGCTGATTACCCGCATGGTGTGTCTAATCTGTGACTGGAAGGTTCTTTGTGTTTTATAATGGTTTGATGTGAGCTGGTATCTTCTAAGAGTGCAGGCTTGAGTGGAATTGTGGGCAGTTTTGTTAACTGGTTAGGAAGGTTTGTTCTTCTATAGGTGGGTATCTAATTTGAACCATTGACACCTAGGTGGGCTTTCTTTATAGCCATTTGCTATTTAGTATGAGCTGTGCTTATTGTGAAGCATAGCCATGCCTACCTGGTGTGAAATGAGATTGTTCATACTTTTCTAATCAGTTAGTATTGTTTAATGCTAATTACTAAGAATAGGTCAGTCAGAAGGCGGTCAGATTGATTGATACTGGGTACTGAGGGTAAGGTAGATGCACCAAGCGACACAGTGATTAAGTTCATGTGATGTTTAGATTGCAGATGTTGTTTATTAGAGTCCGGCTTTCATCCCTAAGTATTTTGAGACATTTACATATGAAGGGCAAGTGCTCCATGTCCCTTGGGTGTTGTTTACAATTCCAACAGAGATGTAAATTCTCAAGATCTTGTTTGACGAGTCTGTTTGCTGCCGGGTAGGATTTTTGAACTAGCCAGTTTATTGTGCTAGTGATGGTGAGATCTTGGCAAATGTAGAATATGATCATATTTTGACAGATGTTTCTGTTGCGATTGGCATCTGCCACTCACTTGTTTTGTAAGCCTAGGTTTAAATTCGATTTTTGGTGGATAAGAGTTTGTGGGGTTTTTGCTGGAGTGTGGCTGCTGTGAGTCATGAGCTTCTTAATTAGGAGAGGAAGGTCAGTGCATTTGATTTCCCTAGTTTGTTCATTGCCATCTTGAGGTTTAGGAGTGTGTAGAAGTCCAGGTTGGCAAGCTTCAATTCCTTTTGCATATCTACAAAGGGACTCACTGGGATTGTTGGGGTGCTTAGGTCTTTAATATAAAAAATACCTTTGTTTTTGTCCATTCTTCCCAGAAGTCTTCCTTCTATTTTCATATCTGGGTTAAAGCAAAGCTTCTAATAACTTATTGATCTTGTTATCGAGCTTCCTGTCTAGTAGTCTTAGTCCTCATCATTGGTATTTCTGATTATGTACAAGGAGTATTTTATGCTAACTTTTTCATGCATTAAGTAGATAGCTGAGTTAGTGGATGCACTATTTCCTTTTCTATCTGGAGCCATAGTGGCACCATACTGTTATCATCTTGAAATCATTGTGCACCTTTTCTTATTAGGAATACTATTTGATCTTTTAGTCTTACTGAGACTCAGTTTTGGCAAGGAGATTCTGGTTCTTTTTGACTTCCAATTAAAATGTGAAATCTGCTTCTCTAGTGCTTTGAAAAAGATCTTGCACAATTTGTGCGGGAATATAATGGGGATATAATTTAACGGAGGAGCAATCCTCATCCTAATACATTACACTCTTCCTTCCCCCTACCATGGTATGTATTTAAGGGCCCTGCATATCCTTGATATTTTTCATGTTTTTCATTACTTTACTTACATGAGATTCTGCTCATGTCTAAAATGGCAAAGTACACAGATCAAATATCTTGGTATTTGTTTCAATAAGTCAAGTCTGTTCAGTATCCCTGGGATACGTTGCTTGTTTAAGAAGAAGAATTTTCTTTTTCACTAGTTAATGGGTAATGTCAAGCTGCTGCATATAGCGGATACAATTTTGGGGATTGTCTACAGCTTCTGCGGAAATCAGAACGTCGGCTGTTTAGACAGCCACTTTCTGGGCACCAGAGGTAAAGGGTATTCTATAATATTTTGGGTAGAGCATATTAACACCAAGAGGGGTTCAATTGCCAGTAGAAATGACAGAGGGAAAAGTGGACAACCTTGTCTAGTGCCTCGAGTTAAATGCAAAATGCTCTGATAGATTGCCATTTACCCTTATCTGGGCTGTGGTTCAGCATAAAAGGGAAATGCCATACTTTCGAAGTTGCCTCCCCGAGCCAAATTTGCATAGCACTGAACCCAGAGGTGTCTATGATACTTTGATATTGAATAGTTTGTAAAGTGCTCGATTGCCCAAGGGCATCTTGGCGCTAGCGTCAGAAGAGATGTAGTTAAAACAAGCCTCTATAGATGACAAAGAGAAGGTATTGGAGGGGGAGGCCCTGTGAAAAGAGCCGGGATTTAAATTGTTTCCTGAACTGCAGGAGAGTGGGTTGGGCTTTGAGGTGCAAAGGCAACTTGTTCCACAATTTGATGGTGGCATCAGAAATACTTCTACCTCCCCAGGATGCTTTCCTGATTTTAGACATAGCAATTGATTTACTTTGAGGCCTTCTCGGCATGCAGCCCCATAGCCATGAGTGTCAGATAGTGTAGCTCTTTCCAATATATGTCCAAAACGTCTGTCTTCACAGGCAAGTCTTCCTTTATGAAACCAGTTTGTACTGGGTGAATCAGTCTACAAAGGGCTAGTTCCAGCTTTGCTGCTAGAACCTTTGCATATATTTTATAATGTTCGTTGATTATTGAAATGGGTCTCTAAATTTTGTCTCTGATGGGTCCTTACATTCTTTATGTATGACCACTATTGTTGTGTATGCTGCTGAACCTTTGATGGAGCCTTTTTGCAAAATGGAGTAATCTTTTCAGATGGTTCAGTAGGAGTTTCTGGCATTCCTTGTAAAAGCTTTTAAGAAATCAATGTAGGCCTGGAACCTTGCCAATTTTAAGTCAGTTAATTGCTTTACATATCTCCGATTTCTCTGTGGGAGTTTTTAGGCTCTCTCTCTGAGTTTAGTATCAGGAGGGCGTGAGTGGTATTCAGATAATTAAAGCATTCTTCAGTAGTAATTTTTAACATTGTAACTATACAGTTTCGCATAAAATCATAGCTGTTCAAAATGGGCTCATGAATTTAATCTTTGATATTCCTGAATTGCTATCGTTTTGTATTTTTTCCTCCAGTTTCAAAACAATTAGCTAGGATTTTTCCGGCTTTTCCGGAATTTCTTGGCTTTGTTGCTCACCACCCGCCTGTGTGCTGTCTCACAAATAATTTCATTGTATTCATACTTTAGGTTTTTAAACTTGTGCAATATAGTTGAGGCTTTAGAGTGTGCATGTGTGTGTTCTAATACTGTTATCTTTTTTTCTAATGTGCCAAGTTTTTGATTATTTTGTTTTGGTGGCTATGATATTTATCAATATATCACTTGGAGTTGGCTACATGGTATCCCAAATGAGTTCAGTCGGGAAATGTATGTTTTTATTATCTTGAAAGAACTTTTGTGTGGCAGTGAAAAAATTTCGCTGCTATGCCTCCCCCTGTGCTAAGCATTTTTTTGGCTATTTGTGGTAGTTTGCGCTTGGGCCCCTGTAACTCTTTTGTCTACGTACGGTATCCATGCCAAATTTGTGTCCTTTACTTCCAACATCTTGTGGATTCTAAAGGTACCCAGGGTTTGTGGATTCCCCTGCAGGGGACTGAGAAATTGGCAAAATACAGCTAACTTTTGTTTTTTTTAGGAGAATTGGGAAAAAAGTGCTGCAGAAGAAAGCATCTGTTTTTTTCCCTGCAAAAGGTACCAACAAAGGGTTTGTGGTGCTAAAATCACCATTTCCCAGCTTTCAGGAACAGGCAGATTTTTGTCAGAAAGCCAACATTTTCTACACAGTTTTGGCATTTTACTGGGACATAGCCTATTTTTCCTATTTTTTTTGTGCTTTCAACCTCTTTCCAGTTAGTGGTAGAAATGGATGTGAAAGCAATAATGGATCCCGGAGAACTATAAATTTCTGAAATGTAGACAAAATGCTGAATTCAGCAAGAGGTCATTTGTTAGATCCTTGAAGGTTTTTCTATAGAAACGTACAATTGAAATAAAAAAATATTGAAATTGAGTTGGAAAAAGCAACAATTTGTGCCAACGTTTTCACCTGTAACTTCTAAGTGTGACAGATTTTTTTAAAGCAATATACCGTTACGTCCGCTGGACCCTTGTGGTTGTGGGGATATATAGGACTTGTCAGTTCACGAAGAACCTGAGGGAACCAGAGTCAATAACTGAGTTGCGTCTTGCAAGGGGTTTTTCATTGTTTACCGGGTATATAGCAATTTATTTGGTAAAATATAAAGAGTAGAAAGTAGGTACCAAGGAAACCTATATATTTCCGAAATGGGAGCAAAATTGCGAGGAAAAGGATCTGTTTTCAGTGGAAAAATGTGATGTCTCCACGTTGCATTTTGGGACATTCCCTGTCGTGGGCACTAGGCCTACCCACACAAGTAAGGTACCATTTTTATCGGGAGACTTGGGGGAATGCTGGGTGGGTGAAAGCAGGGGTGTAGAATTTAATAAAATATCTACTTGTCCATGGGGCAGGTTGCTTCATAAATCTACTTGTCCTGTAACAAAATCCACTTGTCCGTTTGGTGCCATGTAGTGCTTCGAAAAATTATGGCAGTAATCTCCTTATATAAGAGCTCTGATACAGCCTCTGATTATGCCAGGGCTCATACCATAGTAGTGTTTGAATACTAGCAATCCCCTTATGTTGCCACGTTTCCGCAGATCTACTTACTGGGGCTGAAGGTAGTGGTAAGCAATAGTTCCAGGGTTGGAATGCCCTTTTGAGTCTGTGCAAACCTACTAACTTGCATGTTTTAAGGGTTTTCAACAACTCTTCTCTAATATTTTCCCATACTGAGAAATGTTGGAAATTTCCTCCCTACAATGGCAGGCGTAAACCTTCCAGAGTTGGGGGAAAAAAGTGGTTGGAGGGAAAGTGAACTTGCAAACACTCAGATTTTTGCATGAACAAATCTACACATACATATTTGATCATGCTAAAATGCAGTTCACAAATATTTTCTAGGAGTACTAATTCTTGCCCTACTTCTGTAAGTTCTTGTGATTTCATGAAAGCTACATAGCTGCTCTTAGTGCAAGGACATATACCATGGGTGCACTTTTCAGTTTTTCTTTAATAATTGGGCCCCTAATTTGGTCTGGCGTTAACCATGACCTTTTGTGTTTATTAAAATTCTGTCTCTCTCTCTGTATCGGCTGGCTTTACTGTGAGTGACAGCATTGTGCTATTTCACAAGGAGCATATCGACACACAGAGTAGTTTTGTTCACTGCCAGTAACTACTGTGGCAGTGTATGCTTTTTGAGACCAAAAACAAATTTTGCTTTTGCCAATGTTTGTTTTTATGGTGAGGGCCCGGCAGCTCCCACACCAATAATGTTTAACACAAACCATGCCAAAACAAGTCACACGTTTGACAAAACTAAAAAGCTGACAACCAATTTCAGTCCTTCTGGCTTTGCCAATGCTTGTTTGTTTTTTGTTTCCCATAATTTTATTGAAACTGGTTACACTGATTTTCCATTATGAATATTTTTGGGGAAATTAGCATGCATCAACACATTTTACTAAATGATGCTGCAAAAAATGGTACCTGAAAATTTACAGTAGTTAGGCGAAATTGTTTTTCCTACTTTCATTTTTTATGAACATTTTATTTTGAAAGCTAATCATCAATCTTGCTTTCAAGCTTCTGCAAATATTTGCATCCAATCAGAGCGCATTCTGGGAGCATTCTACATATCCTCATATTGCTAAACTTTGAAAACGTGTGTACACATTTTTATACTGGAACCAATGTCAGTAGTGCAGGCAAAGCTTACAACATTTACTTAGAGCACTCACCCCAATAATAAAGGCTTTCAATTAATGAACCATAAATATAAGTTTGAACAGCAGCAACATATGGACACAAATATGACCTTAACTGCAGACAGTGCCCTTCCCTGATCCATTGATCCATAATGTGGTACTGCAAACTGGCAGCCAAAGGGTTTGTGCTGCAGGGGGTTGGGCCTACTTGTCCCAAGGACAAAATACACATGAAAACTTGTTGCCCTTGACCCCAAACAATATGTCTTGGGCGTCGGGCTATAGGAATTCCACATCCCTGGTGGAAGTTTGTGGCTCTCTGCAGATTCCAGAACTTTCCATCACAGAAATGTGCGGAAAATGTTTTTTTTTTGACAGTTTGAGGTTTGCAAGGGATTCTGGGTAACAACCTGGTGTGAGGCACACCAGTCTCCCCATCCTGGATTCCCCTGGGTGTCTAGTTTTAAAAAATATACAGGTTTGCCAGGTTTCCCTAGGTGCTGGCTGCGCTAGGGCCCAAAATCCACAGCTAGGCCCATTGCAGAAAAAAGGTCAGTGCCTAGTGGGCTTTCTGCCAACCTGGGGGGGGGGGAGGGGGGCACAGGTCATGGGCTAGTGCCCCGATATGCTCCCAAGTGGGAAATCCTTGGTGCCTAGTGGGCTTTCTGCCTCCCCGGGGGGGGGGGGGGGCAGAAAGACTGTGGCAATTTGTTTTTGGGGTGGGGGCATTGGCATGCAAATTCTGGGCAGCCCCCACCCCTGAATTTTGAAATAAAATCGTCGCTGGTGCCTAGTGGGCTTTCTGCCCCCCCCCCCAGGGGCATATAAGGGGCTATTGCCCCAATCTGCCTCCCGGGGGGAAAACTGTGGCACTGGCATGCCAATTCTGGGCAGCCCCCACCCCTAAGTATAAAAAACCCCAAAACTAATCTTTGGTGCCTAGTTGGCTTTCTGCCCCCGATGGACAGATCAGAGGCTATTGCCCCCATCTGCCTCCTGGGGGGGGGGGGCAGAAAGACTGGCATTTTTTGAGGGGGGGGGGGCATTGGTATGCCCATTCTGGGCAGCCCCCACCATAGACCTGTAAAAAAAAAAAAGAATCCTAGGTGTCTAGGGTGCTTTCTGCCCCCCCCCCCTTTAGGGGCAGAAAGAGTGTATATGGCAATTTTAAATGGGGGGAGTAAAGATCCTTGCTCAAGGGGCCGCTCCCCCCACCCACCCCCCCTCCCTGGTGCCTAGTGGGTGTATTCCTGCTTGGGGTTCCACTAGGGAGGGGGTACCATTGGAAAGGGGAGATTCTCCCCTTTCCAACAATCAATCAATCAATCACAGAATTTGTAGAGCGCACTACTTACCCGCGAGGGTCTCAAGGCGCTGGGGAGAGGGAAGGGGGGGGTGATGCTGCTACTGGTCGAACAGCCAGGTCTTGAGTAGCCTCCTGAAGGTCAGGAGGTCTTGGGTCTTTCGTAGGCTTAGTGGAAGGGTGTTCCAGGTCTTGGCGGCGAGGTGTGAGAAGGATCTGCCGCCGGTGGT
This sequence comes from Calotriton arnoldi, assembly GCA_963921515.1. Classification (NCBI taxonomy): domain Eukaryota; kingdom Metazoa; phylum Chordata; class Amphibia; order Caudata; family Salamandridae; genus Calotriton; species Calotriton arnoldi. Next base: position 35,126 of record CAWUFW010018295.1, on the reverse strand, counting down.
TGTTCTTCGAATGCGGGGGACGGTGGCGAGGGAAGAGGTCGGCGGAGCGGAGCTGGCGGTTGGGGACGTAGAAGAAGAGCCGTCTGTTGAGGTAGGCTGGGCCAGTTTTGTGGAGTGCCTTGTGTGCGTGGGTGAGGAGTTTGAAGGTGATCCTCCTGTCGACGGGGAGCCAGTGCAGGTTCCTCAAGTGGGGGTGATGTGGCTGTGGCGTGGTACGTCGAGGATCAGTCGTGCAGAGGCGTTTTGTATGCGTTGCAGTCGCTTGATGAGCTTGGCCGGGGCTCCCGCGTAGAGGGCGTTCCCATAGTCCAGTCTGCTACTGACGAGGGCCTGGGTGACTGTTCTTCTTGTGTCTGTCGGGATCCACCTGTAGATCTTGCGAAGCATGCAGAGGGTGTTGAAGCAGGAGGAGGAGACTGCGTTGACTTGTTTGGTCATGGAGAGCGTTGAGTCGAGGATGACTCCCAGGTTGCGTGCGTGGTCGGTGGGTGTCGGGGCTGCTCCCAGCGTCGTTGGCCACCAGGAGTCGTCCCAGGCTGAGGTGTTGGAGCCGAGGATGAGGACCTCCGTTTTGTCCGTGTTCAGCTTTAGTCGGCTGATCTTCATCCAATCGGCGACGGCCTTCATTCCTTCATGGAGTTTGGCTTTGGCGGCGAGGGGGTCCTTGGTGAGGGAGAGGATCAGTTGAGTGTCGTCGGCGTAGGAGATAATGTTGAGGTTGTGTTGTCTGGCGATGCGTGCGAGCGGGGCCATGTAGATGTTGAACAGTGTTGGGCTGAGGGACGATCCCTGGGGTACGCCGCAGATGATCTCGGAGGCTTCGGATCGGAAGGGTGGGAGGCGGACTCTCTGGGTTCTGCCGTCGAGGAAGGAGATGGTCCATTCCAGGGCCTTGTCTCGGATCCCTGCGTCGTGGAGGCGTGCGCGTAGAGTGCGATGGCAGACAGTGTCGAAGGCGGCGGAGAGGTCCAGCAGGATGAGGGCTGCGGTCTCACCATTGTCCAGCAGGATCCTGATGTCGTCGGTGGCGGCGATGAGGGCAGTCTCAGTGCTGTGGTTGCTGCGGAACCCTGATTGGGATTGGTCCAGGATGCTGTTTTCTTCGAGGTATCGGGTTAGCTGTTTGTTGACGATCTTCTCGATGACCTTGGCTGGGAACGGAAGCAGAGAGATGGGCCGGAAGTTCTTGAGGTCTCTCGGGTCCGCCTTGGGTTTTTTGAGTAGGGCGTTGATCTCTGCGTGTTTCCAGCTCTCTGGGAAGGTCGCGGTCTCGAAGGAGAGGTTGATGATGTTGCACAGGTGGGGTGCGATGGAGCTGCTGGCTTTGTTGAAGATGTGGTGCGGGAAAGGGTCTGACGGGGAGCCGGAGTGTATTGTGCTCATGGTCTTGATGGTGTCCTCGATGTTCACGCTGGCCCAGGCTGGCAGGGGGTCGTGGTCGATGGTGTGTGGCGGGTCGATCTTAGTTGGGGTTGTCTGGGTGTCGAAGCTGTCGTGGATGTCGGCGATCTTGCGGTGAAAGAAGGTGGCGAGGGAATCGCACAGGGGTTGCGACGGCGGGATGTCGCTGGGGTTGGAGACAATACCTCTCCTGTGTGTTTCGGTGCTCGGGGGGCTGAGTCTAAGTTTGTCAAGCTACAGACAGGATCCAAAATTATTGTTGGTTCAAATTTTGGGTTCCCATTGATGGGTACAAGGATGCATTAGTCAGTTTTGTTATGTATCATTTGATCGTGAATAAAAAAGAGAAAGCCCTACTAGTAGGGTTATGTTGGAACCATATCTACTCGTTTAATTGGTGTGCATGAGCCCTGTTTATCTCTTTATTTGCATGTTAATATTCTATCCACTGCTCATTACAGGGAAGTTAGAAATCTTCAACTAAAAGTATATGAGGGTTCGGTGAATCGAACCCAAATTCTTTAGGTTTATCCAGAAGCTTGGAAGTGCCTGAGTCGCTACTCTAGCTAACGCTTGGCTGGAAACAGTGGCCCTGGAAGGCGCCAAATGCGAATTGCATTAGCAGTAGTTGGTGTATACCTGCAGAAGCAGTGACACAATTACAGCATCTGCAAGACAGACACAGAATTTGAATCGGCATATAGATGAGTCGGCGCTCTCATATATAATTTAAAAGTCAGTAGGTGGTCCCTAAATCACAAAAGTGTAATTGTGCCACAGTAGACAATCGCCCAGAGTGGTGCTACACAAAGTAGAAGTGGTACTGTATCAACAATATTTGAGCATATAGTGAGGGTGTGCATAAGATTGTCACAGAAATAGCACATTGTTTGTGTCATCCTGATGACGCCCCAGAATTCCGCCGTAAATGGATAAATGGTGAAACCCAAAGTAGGTAAGCCCGATGCTGGGGGGACACACGACTAGACACACATACTCATGATGTCGCAGAAGTGGAAAATACCCTTAAATCTGTAGAAACTCCATTAGAAGGATTTAACAACAAATGTGAAGCCACTCTGCAGGCAATACTGGATACTAAAACATTAGAGAACAAGATAGTAGCTATTGATGTCACTATATTAAGGACTGCCAACAAGGGTCATGGTCAATGAGTCCACCCTGCCCTCATTGTGCCCTGCAGTGAGCGGGCTGCAAGCTCGAATGAAAGTCTTACTGGGAGGTAGAGATTCTGAAATGCTGAGCACATGCCAAAGGGTGTTCCCGGCATGGAATAAGTGGGCATCCTAGAGTACATTGAAAGCCGGCATGCCAAAGAGTTTCTGAAGGAGTGGTTTCTTCTGCAGAATGTCTTCAGAGACGCATCACCACAGCACTTTGTCATAGAAAAGGCGCACACACTACCAGGTGCGTCACCAAGACGGTTGTATAGCAAGGCTTATGAACTACCATGATCCAATCAATCAGGGCTTGGTAAAGTGTAACTACTCACCTGCGAGGGGTTTCACGGCTTGGTCATCCGAAGAGCCAGGTCTTGAGGTCCTTCCTGAACTGGGGCATTGTGGGGGCTTGCCGGAGGTGGAGTGGGAGGTCGTTCCAGGCCATGACTGCGAGGTAGGAGAAGGATTTTCCTCCCGTTCTGGTCTTGTAGATGCGTGGAACGGTGGCCAGAGAGAGGTCGACTGATGTCTTGGGTGCATGGAAGGAGAGGCGGTTGTTCAGGTATGTTGGTCTAGTGTTGTGGAAGGACTTGTATGCGTGGGTGAGGAGTTTGAAGGTTATTCTTTTTAGGTCTCGCCTGAGCCAGCGCATGCGCTGCTCTGTCGAGAGTTTTAGTAAGCGGGTTTTGGAAGTGCAAACAGCACTGGCGACCAGCTTGCGTTCACGTGAGCGTGCACGCGCGTCACGGGTCATTAAGTGCATCGCGATCGCGATCACTTTCACTTTCCCGGCTTTGAAGTAAAGAAATAGATTATTTTTCTATTTCTTTACTTTTGCTATAATTACGGCACCCGCGCTTTACTTTTAACATTAAAAGTAAAGCGCGGTGTCATGATATAGCAAAAGTAAAGAAATACATTATTTTTCTATTTCTTTACTTTTGCTATAATCGCGGCACCCGCGCTTTACTTTTAATGTTAAAAGTAAAACGCGGGTGCCGCGATTATAATGGTGTAGCCAATAGGTCTCGCTTTTGGGACCTTATAAGTATTTAGTTACGCAACTGTTGCATGGCTAAACACTTATAAGGTCCCAAAGGCGAGACCTATTGGCTATGCCAATGCTTGTTTCTAGTGGGAGCCAGTGGAGATCGCGGAGGTGTTTGGTGATGTGGCTGCAGCAGGGGACCCCTTGGGCACTCCATAGTTGGTCTCTGTCGGTTCCGAGAGGTAGGACGGGAGTCTGACTCGCTGAGTTCTGCCGGTGAGGAATGAGCAGATCCAGTCGAGGGCCTTGCTATGGATGCCGGCTTCATGGAGACTGGTGGCTAAGGTGTGGTGGGAGACTGTGTTGAAGGCAGCTGAGAGGTTCAGGAGGATGAGGGCTGCTGATTCGCCCTGGTTGAGGAGGGCGAGGTTGTCGTCGCTGGTGGCGAGTAGGGCGGTCTCGATGCTGTGGAATCCGGATTGGGAGATGTCCAGGATGTTGTTGGCTTCCATGAAGTTTGCTAGTTGGGTGTTAACGGCCTTTTCGATGACTTTAGCTGCGAAAGGAAGCAGGGAGATAGGCCTGAAGTTTTTGAGGTCCGTCTGGTCTGCGGAGGGTCTCTTCAGGAGGGGATTGACTTCGGCGTGTTGCCAGTCGTCGGGGAAGGTGGTAGTTTCGAAAGAGCAGTTGATCGTCTGGTGTAGTTCGGGTGCGATGGCTGAGGCGGCTCTGTGGAAGATGTGGGGTGGACAGGGGTCTGAGGGTGCTCTGGAGTAGATGCTTTTCATGGTTTTCCAAGTGTCTTCTGTCGTGAGAGGAGTCCAGTTGAGCAGGGTCTGTCGGATGGCGTTGCTTGGAGGGAGAGCAGAAGCGGTGCGGAGGTCTTGGTTTTTGAAGTTGTCGTAGATCATCTTAATCTTAAGGTGGAAAAAGGTGTTGCATCTGTTGCAGAGGTCTTGGGAGGGTGAGAAGTCTGTTTCGCTGCAGGGTTTGGCGAATTCCTTGATGATGGAGAAGAGATCTTTGGTATTGTGAGCATTGGTGAGGATTCTGTCTTGGAGCGATTTCTTCCTTGTGGATTTGATGAGGTAGTGGTGTGCGGTGGTGGCTGCACGGTAGGCGGCGCATGTTTACGGGGTTTTGTTGCTCCTCCATGTCTTTTCGAGTCATCAGCGGGAGCGTTTGGATTCTCAGAGTGCAGGGGTGAGCCAGCTTGCTTTCTTGATATGTCTTCCTGTGGCTTTCTTGAGGGGGGGAAGAGTGTGTCAGCGCAGTTCGTGATCCAGCGGTGGAGGTTGTGTGCTTTGGTGTTAGCGTCCGGCGTAGTCTGTGGTGGAGTGCTGGTGAGGGCAGAGGTGAGCTGGTCTTTGGTGACTTTGTTCCAGCTTTTAACGGGGGAGACTGTGGGGGTGCTTGTGTATGGTGAGTTTTTTGAAGAAGTAGATATCTGCCCAGAGGACTCCATGGTGTGGCTGTAGGAGACGCTGTTTCCTTCTGCAAAGACTGGGTCGAGTGTGTGTCCTGCTGTGTGTGGTGACCAGTTGCTTCTGTCCTATGTTGGCGAGGTTCTCTAGGAGGGAGGCGGTGTTAGGGTCGTCGTGGTTGTCCAGGTGGAAGTTTAGGTCTCAGAGTAGGATGTAGTCCGTGGAGGCGAGGGCGTGGGGTGCGTTGAGGTCGGTGATGGCGTTGGTGAAGGGAGCGTGGGGGCCAGGCGGCCTGTAGATGAGGGTTCTGCAGAGTCATTTGAGGCTTTGTCTGGATCTGGAAATGGAGGTGCTCCATGAGGGTCGTTGTGTCGTCCGGGGTGGTGGTCGTCATGCGGAGGGTGCTTTTGTGAACGATGGCGATGCCTCCTCCTGGGTGGATAGAGTGGTCCTTCGCAGGATCTTGTACCAGTCGGGGATGGCTTTGGCGAAGTCGGGTGCAGAGTTGGCATTGGTCCAGGTTTCTGTGAGGAAGGTGACGTCGGGCGAGGAGGTGTTTAGGAGGTCCCAGATTTCGATGGTGTGCTTGTGTAGGGAATGTACGCTGAGGAGGATGTGGTTGAGAGGTTTTTGGGCGGTGGAGTCCGGAAGGCTGGGGGCTGCTGCTGGGGTACGGAGGTGGCTGAAAGTGCGGTGGCAGTGAATGCAGGAGAGAGGGCCTTAGGTGTTAGGCATCGAGAGCTGTCAGTGGTTGCTGCTTCCATGGTTGAGAGCGTGGAGGGTGCTGGAGCCGTAGCAGAGGCGGGTCAGAGGACCAGGGTCCCTGGCGCTGTTCGCGCGCAGATGGCTTGCCTTTGGCGCACGGGGAAAATGGCAGGAGTAAAAGAATAGTCAAGAGAAGGAAGAGAAAAGAGGGCGCAGAGGAAAGAGGCAGAGAAGGGAAGGAAAGGTCAAAAAATAAAAGATAAAGGTAAAAAAGAGAAAAGAAGCAAGAGCGGTAGAACCGCAGAAAAGCAGAGTGCTCTCCCACTGGACAGGGAGGAGCCTGCGGGTGGAAGAGGGCCTTGAACACCCTGCAACGGAGAGCTCAGGGTTTAAGGGGCAGTACTCAGTGGTGGAGCTGTGAGGGCGGAGAGCAGTCGCACTGACCATGTGACAACATATTGAAAATGACCAGTCAACACAGGTCTTGGGAACCTGAAAACGCCAAAATTCATATTTTTCTGTACTAAACTATGTTTCTAGCAATTAAATAACGCCTTCACAAACATGATACCCGCTTTGCCTTACTGTACCTGGTAAGAAGTGGTGGCTGAGGGACAGATTCAGATCTTTGAATCCTCTGAGGAAGCATGGTCCTGGTTGGAGAATTCATGGATAACACACTGACACAGATATCAGAGTCGAAAAAGGAGTATGGAATGACAAAGGATGAGAATAAGAGGAATGCTGGAGGGGAGTTTCTCAAAAGAACAAGCTGTCAAGTAAAGAGCCTAACTTGTGAAAGATGTCCTGTCACATAGGACTCTGCAAATGTCTGCCTCAGACTTGGAACACTGCTTGTCAAGTGAGTATGCAGACACCTATGATGTGAAAGACCAGCTTACGACCGGGCCCTTGTGGCTGGTATTTCCTGAGGGCAGTCTAGCTCCCAGTGAGGCTGCGTAGAGCAGCTCCTGCGGGCCTCTAGGGTCTAAACGATGCACAGTAGCTCGCATTTAGAAAAAAAAGGAGCAGGCGCGGCTGTCTCTCTTCGCCGAGATCTGCGCTCTGTTGGTTCTCCTCCTTTGGGCATCGTCGGGAAGAGATATCGAGCTACGCTGGCAGACTGCGGGTGACGAGACTGAAAGGGGTCAGCCCCGCACAGAAATCTTGCGCCATAGGTGCTGGCACAGCAAGCCCTAACAGCGCACCGTGAAGGCCGGTGTGTTGGGTGAAAGTGAACAGCTGTGCACACAATGATCTCATGGCAAGGGTAGACATGGCCACTCAATCGGTGCAAGAGAAGTCTTTTATGGCCCCGAGACTTCTGGGAATAGGGGGCAAGCCAACAAGCCCTTGGAGAGCACTTCAGTAAAGTTCAGCAGTAGGTAGCAGGCAGCAGGCCAGCAACACAAGGCAGGTAGCCAAGCATCAGCCCCTCCTACAGCACAGAAATCAGCAGGTCAACACAGCAGAGATGTTAGCAGAGTGGCAATCCCTCCTGGCACACAGCAGTTCATTCTGGCAAAGTGCAGATGTAGAGCCTGCGATGTCAGGTTACAGATCCAAAAAGTGTCTGATTTCACAGGGGTGTGGTATTTAATAAAATATTGACTTGTCCATGGGGCAGGTTGCTTCATAAATCTACTTGTCCTGTAACAAAATCCACTTGTCCCTTTGGTGCCATGTAGTGCGGCGACAAATTATGGCAGCAATCTCATTATATAAGAGCTCTGATAACAGCCTCTCTTATCATGCCACAGTTCATACATATTAGTGTTTGAATACTTGCAATCCCCTTATGTTGCCACGTTTCTGCAGATCTACATACTGGGGCTTGAGGTAGAGGTAAGCAATAGTTCCAGGGTTAGAATGTCCTTTTGAGTCTGTGCAAACCTACTAACTTGCATGTTTTAAGGGTTTTCAACAACTCTTCTCTAATCTTTTCCCATACTGAGAAATGTTGGAAGTTTACTCCTGACAATGGCAGACGTAAACCTTCCTCCAGAGTTGGGGGGGGGGGGGGAGTGGTTGGAGGGAAAGTGAACTTGAAAACTCAGATTTTCGCATGAGCAAATCTACACATGCTCATTTGCTCATGCTAAAATGCAGTTCACGGGGCGTGGCCAAGATGGCGGCGAGATAGGACGTGAAATCCTGTCCCTCCGGCGCCGCTCAGTCTCAGCTTTGATTCTATCACCCACCTCCTGTGCCGTCCGCCTGCCTGCACGCTTTGCCTGGCCCTGCCGCCCTGGTTGGTATCGGCGGACCGAGTCTCCGGTGCTGCGGCCTCCTCCCCGTGGTCCCCGGCGGTGTTGCGGGGCGACGGCCTGTCGGACTGCGGGGGGCGCGCAGCCCTGAGGGGGAGCTTATCGGAGGAGTGACCGGTAAGAGGGCCTGCATGTGACGCGGTGCGGCCTAGGCTGGGACGAGCTCGGTCCGTGGATCGGCGGACGGGAGGCGCCTGTAGGTGGTGGTGGCAGTGCCAAGGGGGTTGAAGCGTTGGACCCCACCCCCCGCGGCATGTGGATTGCTGGCTCGCAGCGGGCCTAGTACTTCCAGCACGGTTAGAGGACCGGGCTCAGCGGCTCCCTGAACATTCCTATTCCCCCCCCCCCCCAGCTGAGACCACATACACCTGGAGTGCGGCGTTTGGGCCTGGCCTAGGGGTAAAGTGCCCTGCGGAGATCTGGCCCTGTGGTACAGCGCACCCTGGTGCTTAGAGAACCCCTGACACTGTGGTGGTGGTGGTTTGGACCGCGAGGCCACTAGATGGCACGATTACTGGACAGCGACCCGATTGGGAGCGCAGGCAGCTAGTGACCCATACGGGGTAGGGCGAAGGAGGGGGCCGGGTCCGAAGTGAGCCTGCCCGGCCCGAGGTTCGACGGACGGAACGTGCCTAGACTGCGGTTCCCAGAGGGTGGTGGATGCGCCTGCTCGGTGCCCTAGGATCAAGGGCCTAGCAGATCGGAGTGTGGATGGACCTGTACTGAGACCCCCCTCGGTCCGGGTGTCGGCGGACGGGGGTTCAGGAGCGGCGGCACTGGTAGCGGAGATTAACCACTGGGGGTGCGATTCTGGCGGTCCGTACTATGGTGGACACCGGAGTGGTTCTGGTTGAGGGGGCCCGCAGGACATTACATTGGAGAGGCACTCAGCAGCCGAGACGGCGGGAAGCGGCTACGATCCGGGGGCCTCGGAAGGTAGGTGAGCGCCATGGCCGCCGCCCGAGCACGTCGGGAGAAATCTCTTAAGGAGCTCCTGATGAAACAGCCCGGTCAGTCTACGTCTCAGGGAGACAAAGGGGCCTGCCTGCAGGAGGGCGATGACTCCCCGGCGACTAAAGCCTTCATGGTGGAGCTCTTCTCAGCCATAAAAGAGGACATACAGGACCTGAGATCCCAGCTAGCTTCGGATTTAAAGGAGGTGCACCGCGACGTGGACGAGATAGGAGAGCGGGTGGCGACACTCGAGGAACACGACCTCACCAGGGACGAGGAGATCCACCACCTACAGCAAGACATGCTACGCCTCAGTGAACAGAACAGAGACCTGCAGGCCCACGCCGAGGATCTGGAGAATCGCTCCAGGCGGAACAATGTGAGGATACGGGCAGTCCCGTGGAAGGAAGAGGGGGACGATCTTCGGGAGTATGTCAGTGCGCTCTTCCAACAAATTTTAGAGGAGGAAGGGATCTCAGACATTCAAATGGATCGGGTCCATCGTGTGGGCCTCCCTCGAGGTAATAAAGCGCCTCCCCCTGATATATTAGTGTGCGTACACGATTTTCAATTAAAGGAACGCATATTTCGGAAAGCGCGAGAAGCCCAGCCTATACACTTCCGTGGTCACCAACCGGCTCTATTTCAGGATCTGGCAGCCTCTACCCTCATTAAGAGACGGGCGTTCAAACCTGTAACCACACATCTGAGAGAACACAACATCCCCTACTCATGGGGCCATCCATTCCGCCTCGTTTTTAAGCACCAGGACAAGTTGCTGCAGCTCCGATCACTGGAGGAGTCAATGGGAATCCTCGGCCTGGAACACACTATCCCCGAAGCGGGTGCAGAGAGACCCAGGTCCCAGCGTATGCGTCGCACCTCAGGCTGGCAGCAGGTGGGACGATCGCCACCCATCCAGAAACCGGACCAGGCCACCAGAGACCAGGAGAAGGAGGCAGTGCTTTCATCCTTGGCGCAGGCTACTGACCGCCCTGCCACCCCGTGAATCCGTTGGTTGTCGGCGCGGGAGTGGGCACCTGAAGAGGCGTCGGAGGGGCAGCCACCAATGACCGGCATCCCAGGCCGGCAGTGTCTCCCCGTTGAGGAGGCCGCCTCCTGAACTCTTCCTGGGCTGGACGTTAGTCTTGGTCACAATCCCCTTGATCTTCACCACTGTGACGAACTTTGGTCATGTTTTTTTCCTTAAGTATAGTATGGTTCTGCTGGGGTTTTTGGGGTTTGGGTTTGTTTGGGTTGTGGTTGGGATCTCTCCCCAGTGAGCTTTTTAGCCTCTTGCCCCCTGCTTGGCCCGGAGGGCCCTGCTTTCCTGATGGTCCGATCACCCGATGCACTACACTGGCCCTCGACACACACGCTAATTGGCCTCTCTCTCCTTCATGGCACTTAAGGTAGTTAGTTTTAATGCCAGGGGCCTTAATAATCCCGTCAAGCGAAAGGCAGTTCTCTCTCTCCTTGAACACTCCGGTGGAGATATTTGCCTCCTTCAAGAAACCCACCTGCTCCATAGTGATGCACACCGCATGCGCCATAGCCACTTCCCCACTCAATTCTGGTCCTCTGGGAATAGTAAACTGGGTGGGGTTGCCGTTCTCCTCTCTAGGCGCTTCAAAGGCCGGGTAGTGGGTCCCATTGCAGAAATCAAGGGTTGCCTTCTTGCATTGCGCCTCAGCGTAGGACACACACACTTCACGATAGCCTCCATTTACTCCCCTAATGAAAGACCAGAGAAATTCCTCTTAGATGCCTATGCCGATGTCCTGCACTCACCAGATCCGATAGTAGTGTTGGGGGGTGACCTTAACATAGTCATGGATGCCGAGAAGGATCGCTCGGGCTCTCGCTCGGGTGGGACCAGAGCTTTGTCGTTGGGGGGGGGGGAAGTGACTGGCTGCGTGACGCGGGGATACGCAATGCATGGCGCTGCATACATCCAGATGAATGTGATTTTTCATACTACTCGGCAGCTCACAAGACCTACGCGCGCCTAGACCACTTTCTGGTTACCCCAGCCGCCTGGGCCTGTGTTACCGACTCCACCATTGAGGCCCGCTCCCTGTCTGACCATGCATATATCACCTTGACCATATGCCTTCCTTCTGTGCGGTCCTCCTACACCTCTCACTGGCGCTTGCGCGACTCCTTACTCCGGCATCCGGATGTGGTGGATGACCTGAGGCGCTGCCTGACTGACTACTTGGCAACTAACGACGTGGGGCTTTCACCTCTTTCCTCGGTGTGTGAGGCGGTTAAACTAGTTGCGAGGGGGACACTCATTGCTAAGGCAGCCTATGATAACAAGAGTAGGCAGTCCAAGCGCGCAGACCTGGAGGCCTGAGTTAAGGAGTTGGAAGCCATACACAAGCGCACCGGTGCCCCTAGAATCTGGCGGCAGTTGGAAGGGGAGCGCCTTCAGCTCCGGAGGCTGGACCTGGACCGGGCCGAGCATGCTGTTGTCCTCCTCAAGCACAAATAATTTGTAGGCTCCAACCGGGGGGGGGCGGATGTTGGTACATTGCTTGCGCGGTCAACAAACCGCACGAAGTGTTAAGATGATTAGGGCGGAGAGCGGCTCGGAGCTCACAGAAGACGGTAGTATACTGTCGGCTTTCCGCTCCTTCTATAAAAATTTGTACATTGCTGATCACTCCCTAATGCCTGACCCCACCGAGTTTTTACAGGGCGTGGCGGTCACCCTCCGGCCGAGGCGGAGGCTTTGGAAGCTCCTATACGTGTTGAAGAGGTAATATCGGCTATAGCCCGTTTGAAGGCCATGAAGGCTCCAGGCCCCGACGGCTTTAGCGCTCTCTTTTACAAAACTTTTTGCCCAGAACTAGCCCCGTTGCTCACTTGCTTGTTCAACTCCTTCGTGGATACCGGGTCCCTCACAGCCTCAATGTTACAGGTATCTATCTCTGTGATCCCCAAACCAGGGAAAGACCCCGAGCTTTGCGGTTCTTACCGCCCGATATCGCTCCTTAATATAGACGCGAAACTTTTTTCCAGTATCCTGGCCTCCCGCTTGAACACCCACATGCCAGGCCTGGTCGACCCAGACCAGGCAGGTTTTATTCCGGGTAGGCAGTGTGGCGATAATACTAAGCGACTCTGCCACATTATAGATAAGGTACAGCGGTCCAAGGAGGAAGCCCTATTACTAGCGGTAGATGCGGAAAAGGCTTTCGACCGTGTCCACTGGCCGTACTTATTTGCTACCCTGGAGAGATTCGGCCTGGGTCCCCGATTTCGGTGATGGATAGCGAGCATTTATAGTTCCCCCAACGGCGGCGGTATGGGTCAATGGTCGGCTTTCCGACAGCTTTGCGGTGGAGAGGGGTACGAGGCAGGGCTGCCCCCTCTTCCCCCTACTTTTCGCTCTCTATATGGAGCCCTTCGCCCAAAGGCTTCGGGACAACCCGAACGCTCGGAGTTCCCTTTGGTCTGGACCGCCATCTCATCAGCCTCTACGCTGATGATGTTATCTTTTCGGTAGCACACCCTCTGACCTCCCTACCGGCCATATTGGAAGACATGCAGGCCTTTAGCCAGGTTTCAGGCTTCAAAGTTAACATGCAGAAATCCCAGGTGCTTAACCTCACAGCTACCCAACCTACAATAGATACCCTACAGTCCAACTTCGCGTTCGACTGGGTATCGGATGGCGTCACGTACCTAGGTCTGACTGTATACCGGAGCCTCGCGAAAACGGCGGACGTGAACTATGCGGCCCTCCTAACTCGCATCCGAGCGGATTTGACCCGTTGGCGGAGGCTACCTTTGTCGTGGTTTGGTAGGCTGTCCGCAGTCAAAATGAACGTACTCCCGCGAGCGCTGTACTTGTTTCAAATGCTCCCACTGGAGCCCCCTCCGCAGGTCCTTCATCATATTCAGACCGCACTCGAGCGCTTTGTCTGGGGGCCGGTCTCCCCTCGCCTGCAGAGGACCTTACTGCAGCGCTCTCGGAAAGAGGGCGGCCTTGCTTTCCCCAACATTAACTGTTACTACCAAGCCTCTTTACTCCGGTATATGGTGGAATGGAACCGCCCCATGACCGAGAAACACTGGGTCTTCATGGACCAAACGGTGGCAGGCCACCATATCTGGCGCGATGCTTGGCTACCGCGACCTGCCCGCGCTTGGGGACTATACTCCTCCCCAGTCACCCGCCCCACCATGCTGGTTTGGGACAGGGTCGCCCTACGGGCTGACCTTACTACATTTCCCTCGCCAATGACCCCGATTTTTTTCCAATCCGGCCTTTCCACCTGGCGTGGACACTGGGGCAGCGGCACGCTGGCTAGCGGGCGGCTGCAAACGCATAGGACATCTGTTCGATATACAGGGCCTTATCCCTTTCCAGGACCTACAGGGGAGTTGTGGCCTGCTTGGCTCGGATCTTTTCCTCCACTCCCAGATGATGCACTGGATCTCCGGAATCACGACGCGCCCCAAAGCACACAGACCGATGCGACCCTTCGAGAAATGGTTAACTCGCAAGACAGATGATAGCGGTCTCATTTCAGCAATCTATTCCTTTCTCATGGCATGCATCTCTAAGACACGCTCTGCAGGACAGAGGCGATGGGAGGCGGAGTTGGGACGCACACTAACCGATAAAGAATGGGAGGATATCTTTCATCGAGCGCATCATACGGCGCACTCCATGGGACACGCAGAGACCGCCTTCAAGATCGCGTCCTATTGGTATTATACCCCAGCACGCCTTACTAAGTGGCACCCTAAATGTGACGGCCTTTGCTGGAGGGGATGTGGCAGTCCTGGCACGCTCCTCCACTTACTGTGGCACTGTCCCAAGCTCACAAGATATTGGGAAGGGGTTTTGGATGACATCGACAAGGCCTTCTCCACTACCATACCTAGGCTCCCGGCATATGCTATCTTAGGCTTGCCCAACGCGCTGACCTTCCCCCTGCGCTCAATTAGAGGGAGACAGATGGCGCTTGCACTGAACGTGGCGCACCGAGTGATCCTGGCGGGTTGGAAAACAGACAGGTCCCCGGACCACCGGCAGTGGCTGCATCAACTTTTTTTTACTTTCTGTGCCCCCTTGCTGCCCCTGATTGTGATCGTTTTTTCCTTTCTGTGCCCCCTTGCTGCCCCTGATTGTGATCGTTTTTTCCTTTCTGTGCCCCCTTGCTGCCCCTGATTGTGATCGTTTTTTCCTTTCTGTGCCCCCTTGCTGCCCCTGATTGTGATCGTTTTTTCCTTTCTGTGCCCCCTTGCTGCCCCTGATTGTGATCGTTTTTCCTTTCTGTGCCCCCTTGCTGCCCCTGATTGTGATCGTTTTTTTCCTTTCTGTGCCCCCTTGCTGCCCCTGATTGTGATCGTTTTTTCCTTTCTGTGCCCCCTTGCTGCCCCTGATTGTGATCGTTTTTTCCTTTCTGTGCCCCCTTGCTGCCCCTGATTGTGATCGTTTTTCCTTTCTGTGCCCCCTTGCTGCCCCTGATTGTGATCGTTTTTTCCTTTCTGTGCCCCCTTGCTGCCCCTGATTGTGATCGTTTTTTCCTTTCTGTGCCCCCTTGCTGCCCCTGATTGTGATCGTTTTTTCCTTTCTGTGCCCCCTTGCTGCCCCTGATTGTGATCGTTTTTTCCTTTCTGTGCCCCCTTGCTGCCCCTGATTGTGATCGTTTTTCCTTTCTGTGCCCCCTTGCTGCCCCTGATTGTGATCGTTTTTTCCTTTCTGTGCCCCCTTGCTGCCCCTGAATGTGATCGTTTTTTCCTTTCTGTGCCCCCTTGCTGCCCCTGATTGTGATCGTTTTTTTCCTTTCTGTGCCCCCTTGCTGCCCCTGATTGTGATCGTTTTTTCCTTTCTGTGCCCCCTTGCTGCCCCTGATTGTGATCGTTTTTTCCTTTCTGTGCCCCCTTGCTGCCCCTGATTGTGATCTGTTTTTTCCTTTCTGTGCCCCCTTGCTGCCCCTGATTGTGATCGTTTTTTCCTTTCTGTGCCCCCTTGCTGCCCCTGATTGTGATCGTTTTTTTCCCTTTCTGTGCCCCCTTGCTGCCCCTGATTGTGATCGTTTTTTCCTTTCTGTGCCCCCTTGCTGCCCCTGATTGTGATCGTTTTTTCCTTTCTGTGCCCCCTTGCTGCCCCTGATTGTGATCGTTTTTTCCTTTCTGTGCCTGTTTCCTGCCGCTGCGCCCTGCGGCCCCGCCCCTCACTGCCCATTCGCTGCCCCATTCCCTGCTCCTCCCTCCCACCTCCCCATTTATGGCGGCCGCTGTGCGGCCGCGCGGCGGACGTGCGCAGTGGGCGCGCCGCTGGCGCGCCTAAGGCGAGCCCGTCTGCGCCTGTCCGCGCCGTGGCCGCGCCCAGCGCCAGACCCCCTGGTCCGGGCATCCCCCGCGCCCGCCACATCAACAGACTCCGATACGACGCCAACACCCTCCACGCACTCAACCCCGGAAAAGATCACGCCTGCTACCAGGCCACCCCGAAGCGCACCCAAGGGCCCTTCACCTGCCGGAACTGCAGCTTCGCCAGCACCCGCCCCGCCAAACCACCGCCCAGGAAAGAACCCAACTACCTCAGATGCATCCTCCTCAACACCCGCTCCGCCCGCAAACACGCCATCGAACTCTGGGACCTTCTCTACTCAACCTCCCCAGACGTCGCATTCCTGACGGAGACCTGGCTGAATCCCGCTTCAGCCCCCGACATCGCCATTGCCATCCCGGACGGATACAAGATCACCCGCAGGGACCGCACCAACGGAGTCGGAGGAGGCATCGCCATCGTCCACAGGAACACCCTCAGAGTCTCAACCAACACCGACGACACCCTCAGCACCGCCGAACACATGCACTTCCAGATCCACACCGATCCCAACACCACCCTCAGAGGAACCCTCATCTACAGACCCCCCGGACCCCGACCACAGTTCAGCGATTCCATCGCTGACTTCGTCAGCACACACGCCATCGCCTCCACGGACTACATCCTCCTCGGGGACCTGAACTTCCACCTCGAGAACAACAAGGACACCAACTCCACCACCCTGATCGACAACCTCGCCACCCTCGGACTCAGACAGCTCGTGACTACACCCACCCACGCCGCCGGCCACACGCTAGACTCCATCTTTTCCGCAAGCCCACACGTCTCCTTCAACCACACCTCCGAACCCCACTGGACTGACCACCACTGCATCCACTTCACCTACAGGAAGCCCACCACGCACCACCGCACCGAACAAATGCCTCGCCGCTGCTGGAGCAGAGTCACGGAAGACCAGCTAACCACAACCCTCGCCCTGAGCCCACCCGCCGAACCCTCCGACCCCGACACCGCCGCCCGCAACCTCAGACAGTGGATCGACGACTGCGCCAACAGCCTCGCCCCGCTCAAGAATCCGCCCAACAGCCACACCAGCAAGAAAGCCACCTGGTTCACCAAAGACCTCCAGGCCTCCAAACGAACATGCCGAAAACTGGAGAAGATCTGGCTCCACGAACGGACAGCGAACAGCTACGCCGCCCACAAGAGCGCCACCCGCAATCACCATCACCTCATCAGATCCGCCAAAAGGGCCTCACTCAAAGACCGCCTAGACAACAACGCACACAACAGCAAAGAGCTCTTCAACATCGTGAAGGAACTCTCCAACCCCAGCTCCAACACCAACGACATCCAGCCGTCGCAAGACCTGTGCGACTCACTGGCCACCTCCTTCCACCGCAAAATCGCCGACATCCACGACAGCTTCAACACCACGACCGCCCCGGCAACCACCGAGACCACTGCCCCCACAACCACCAACCGCCTGCTCTCCTGGACCAACATCAACGACGAGGACACCAGCGAGATCATGAACACCATCCACTCCGGTTTACCGCTAGACCCGTGCCCTCACCACATCTTCAACAAAGCCAGTACAGCCATCGCGCCCCATCTCCGGAAAATAATCAACATCTCCTTCGAGACAGCAACCTTCCCGGAAAGCTGGAAGCACGCCGAGATCACCGCCTTACTCAAGAAACCCAAGGCAGACCCCAAGGACCTCAAGAACTTCCGACCCATCTCTCTGCTCCCGTTCCCCGCGAAGGTCACCGAGAAAATCGTCAACAAACAACTGACCCGCTACCTCGAGGAGAACAACATCCTGGACCCTTCCCAGTCCGGCTTCCGCAGCAACCACAGCACCGAAACCGCCCTCATCGCCGCCACCGATGACATCAGGACCCTGCTAGACAAGGGAGAAACAGCAGCCCTCATCCTCCTGGACCTATCAGCCGCCTTCGACACGGTCTGCCACCACACACTACGAACACGCCTTCACGACGCCGGGATCCAAGAGAAGGCCCTGGACTGGACCACATCCTTCCTTTCCGGCAGAACACAAAGCGTCCGCCTCTCCCCTTCCGATCCAAGGCCACCAAGATCATCTGCGGCGTACCCCAAGGCTCCTCCCTCAGCCCAACGCTGTTCAACATCTACATGGCACCCCTCGCCCACGTTGCCCGACAGCACAACCTCAACATCATCTCCTACGCCGACGACACCCAGCTGATCCTCTCCCTCACCAAAGACCCTCACACCGCCAAAGCCCACCTCCACGAAGGAATGAAGGCCGTCGCCGAATGGATGAGGACCAGCCGCCTGAAGCTGAACTCGGACAAGACGGAGGTCCTCATCCTTGGTTCCAACCCTTCAGCCTGGGACGACTCCTGGTGGCCAACATCAATGGGAACAGCCCCGCCACCCACCGACCACGTACGCAACCTAGGGGTCATCCTCGACCCCACCCTCTCCATGACTAAGCAGGTCAACGCCGTTTCCTCATCCTGCTTCAACATCCTCCGAATGCTCCGCAGGATCTTCAAGTGGATCCCCACCGAAACAAGAAAAACAGTCACCCAGGCCCTCGTCACCAGCAGGCTGGACTACGGAAACGCCCTCTACGCAGGAACGACGGCTAAGCTCCTGAGACGGCTGCAACGCATCCAGAACGCCTCTGCACGTCTTATCCTCGACATCCCCCGACGCAGCCACATCACACCCCACCTGAGAGACCTGCACTGGCTCCCTGTCAACAAGAGGATAACCTTCAAGCTCCTCACCCACGCACACAAAGCACTCCACAACTCCGGACCAGCCTACCTCAACAGACGACTCAGCTTCTACACCCCCACCCGCCAGCTCCGCTCGACCAGCCTCGCCCTCGCCACAGTCCCCCGCATCCGGAAAACGACCGCCGGCGGCAGATCCTTCTCCCACCTCGCCGCCAAGACCTGGAACACCCTCCCCACCAACCTCCGACAGACCCAAGACCTACTGGCCTTCAGAAGACTCCTCAAGACCTGGCTCTTCGATCAGTAGCAGCACCACCCCCCTCTTCCCCCAGCGCCTTGAGACCCTCGCGGGTATGTAGTGCGCTTTATAAGTGACATGATTGATTGATTGATTGAACTATGGTACCTTTTGGGTATGGAACGACTTTCCATGGCCTCCTTGGGGACCGCTGTAAATTATGCCAAGATTTGGGCCCCATTTATCAAAAATCTCTCCACTGAATTTCGGGAACTGACATGTCCCAGCTATCTCCGGCTCTTGAATTTGATCCCCGAGGACGACTTCCCCCCCACCCCCCACCAGCGGTGACGTCCTACCATTAGTGAGATCTCCACGTCAAAATGGTCGTACTAACTCACACGCCGCTAGATAGGCTCCTTTTCTTACCTTTGTTTTCTGCTCACTGGGGAGGAAGGGTGGGGGTGGGATTAGGCGTTTAGGGGTTTTCTTTGTTTTTAGTTCCTTATGAGAAATGGCACCACTATATAGAGTCGATCTGCCACAGCCATCCGGCTACCATGGCGGGCACGACGACCAACCCACTGGCCTTTTACATGCTTATCTGTTGGAATCGCGTTTGTTGCCATTTTGTTCTCTCTATTTACCGCGGCCGGCCCTTTGGGTTGTAGACGACTTGCTGTGTTAACTATCAGTTAGTATGCTTCCGTGACTATTTGTCGCACTGCTTTGATCAGTTTTTCGCCGGCCCGCTGGGTTGTAGGCGCCTACGTCCTGATCCATTTTTGCTATGTGTCCTGCCAATAAAAATTGATTTAATACTAAAATGCAGTTCACAAATATTTTCTAGGAGTACTATTTCTTGTCCTACTTCTGTAAATTCTTGGGAATTCACGAAAGCCGTATAGCTGCACTTGCAAGGACATATACCATAGGTGCACTTTTGAGACTTTCTTTAATAATTGGGCCCCCAATTTGGTCTGGCGTTGACCATGACCTTTTGCGTTTATTAAAATTCTGTCTCTCTCTCTGTATCGGCTGGCTTCGCTATGAGTGACAGCATTCTGCTCTTTCACAAGGAGCATACAAAGTAGTTTTGTCAGTGCCAGTAACTACTGTGGCAGGGTGTGCTTTTTGAGACCAAAAACTATTTTTGCTTTTGCCAATGTTTGTTATTATGGTGAGGGCCCGGCAGTACCCACACCAATAAGGTTTTACAAAAACCATGCCAAAACAATTCACAAATAGACAAAACTAAAAAGCTGACCACTAATTTCATACCTACTGTCTTTGCCAATGCTTGTTTATTTTTGTTTCCCATAATCTTATTGAAACTGGGTACACTGATTTTCCATTATGAATATTTTTGGGAAATACTAGCATGCATCAACACGTTACTAAATGATGGTACATGGAATTTTACAGTAGTTTAGCTAAAAAATTTTTTCCCTCCTTTCATTTTTTTATGAACATTTTATTTTGAAAGCAAAGAATCGTCAATCTTGCTTTCAAGCTTCTACAAATATTTGCATAAAATCCGAGAGCATTCTGGGAGCATTATACATAGCCTCATATTGCTAAACTTTGAAAACGTGTGTACACATTTTTATACTGAAACAACTGTCAGTAATGCAGTCAGAGCATACAACATTTACTTAGAGCGCTCACCCTAATAATAAAGGCTTTCAATTAATGAAACATAAATACAAGTTTGAACAGCATTAACATATGGACAAAAATATTACCTTCACTGCAGACAGTGCCCTTCCCTGATCCATAATGTTGTACTGCAAACTGTCAGCCAAAGGGTTAGGGTTGTAGGGGGTTGGGTCTACTTGTCCCAAGGACAAAATACACATGGAAACTTGTTGCCCTTAACCCCAAACAATGTCCTGGGTGTCGGGCTATAGGAATTCCACATCCCTGTTTCAGGGGGTCAGAGACCAAGTACTTATACCCAAAAAGTGCCTTTGATGTAGGTGGTGACTTGAAAGGAACTCTCTGAAGTGCACACGGATCCCTTTCAATCCAGTCCTGTCTGCCAGGCTAACTTTGGGGAGTAAATCAGTGCTTTGAATGAGGGCAGGACACAGCCTATTCAGATGTAAGTGTGAGCCACCTCTCCCCCTTGCTGCCCAGGAAGGCTATCAGAATGCAGATGAGCCCTCTGTCACACCCAGCCCTTCCTGTTTTTGTGGCTGTCTAGAGGTAATGCACAAAGGGTAGCTGTCACCCAGCCCAGACATGTATTGGAGACAGGATGCAAATCACACAGAGAAATCGCCACTTTCTAAAAGTGGCATTTCTAAAACCGTAATATTAAATCCAAGTTAACCGGTAAGGAGGATTTATCATTACCATTCCAAACATATTGAACATGAAAAAGCCACTCCTCTCTGATCAGGAATTACAGCTTAAAAGTATATTCAGGAATTCCCAACGTTGGCCTATGAGAGGGGTAGGCTGCACAGTAGTGAAAAATTAAATAGGCTGTTTGTTACTATCAGGACATGCAAAACATAAAGGTACATGCCCTCCCTTTTAGTTACACAGCACCCTGCCCATAGGGCTACTTAGGGTCTACCTCAGCGGTGACCTGTGTGTAATGAAAGAGGAGTTTAAGGCATGGCAAGTGGTTTTAAATACCTTGTTGAAGTGGCAGTAAACTGCACACATTCGCTGGCAGGCCTGAGATAGGTTTGAAAGGCTATTTGTGTGGGTGGCACAATCCGTGCTGCATGCCCACTAGTAGCATTTAGATTACAGGCCACTTTACAAGGGACTTACAGGTAAACTAAATGTCAATCGGGTATGTAACAATGTCAATGTTTTTTAGGGAAGAAGCACATGCACTTTAGCACTGGTCAGCAGTGGTAATGTGCTCAGAGTACTAAAGCCAAACAAAAACGAGGTCTGAAAAATAGGAAGAGGAAGGCAAAGAGTTTGGAGTCATCGTTCAGAGGGCCATTTTCCAACACCCATCCCCCCCCCCCACCCCCAATCCGTTGTTGTTTATTTACGAGTTTAGGGACTGGTAATTCAGTTGGACTCCATAACCCCCCTGACTTTGCTTTGACAATTATTTTACAACCATTGGGCTTTGTACAGTGTCTTGTATGCTATATGTTGTAACTATCAACACTGGATGAGCACTGCATTGTCTGCACTTTATTTACTTTTATCACAGTGTATATTGTACTATACATGGATTGTTGTAATACAATTGCAACAGAAATCCAGATTTGTTTTCTGTTGCATGTATCAGTTGGAATAGAACTGCATTTTTAATTTGTTTTTGGATTTCTCTTAAGTTCCAGGCATGTCTCCTTATGGGAATGAGTCCCACGTGACTGTTTGTAATACATACATTGCCCCCCATCCCGTGGGCATATAAGGGTATCCTTGTCAAATATTTGCAGTATACTATAGTGATCAGGCATACAAATCAGTAGTCATGTACTGGTGATCCTGTGCTGTGGCTTTGCATGCTGCTTACCAGAATGCAACTTTCTCTATGGTAAGCGACCAAACAGCTCTTCTGTTTCTATCTGAAACTCGATTTGATCCAACAAGAAGTTGAATCTCCAGCAGCTTTAAAATAAGTGAAGATACATGCTTTTGGGTGTAAATTGGGTTTAATCTTCGCTGGGAAATTCTTATGTTTTTGTTGAGGAACTGGAGTATATTCTGTAAAAATCAGCACTGGCACCTTGTACTTCCTGAAGAATGAGATTCTAATCTCTAAATTTGATCATTTATGTTAAGATGCTACTGGTGTTTTTGGGAGAAGAAACTGGCTATTCCTTTAGATGGTATTTCGTTTTTGGGAAATGACCACGGATGAGTTGCGGTTTGCCTCAATATTAAAATAAAGATTTTCAAAAAGGTGACCCATTTGAATATATTGGAGCGGGGAGCTCTCCGCAAGTCTGGTGTGAGCAGGGGGATTATTTATAGGGTTGTGGACCTATCTATTATTAAATGAGTGACTCAAGATCATGTTCCAGTGAACACTAAGCGAAAAGCATAGATTGGAGAACACTCACATACACCAGGGAAAAGGCAACATCCGGGGCATATTTTGTTGGATGTACAGAAACTGCACCAATTTACAGTGAAGTGGATGCTATCCCAAACCTTTCCTATTGAGAAGAGATATTGGTCAGTGACCATAATTTATTGATCGATACAAAAGGGGATGATGGACGGAATGTTTGAGCCAATCAAACACTCACCCCCAGTCAACTGATCTGGGTTTAATCCATCATCATTCTTTAGCTCACTCCACCACCCCAGTTCAGACATGGCCATATGCAAATCAGTCTGACCCTGTGCCTCATGGGAACAGTACAGCCCGAACTGCCAAGCCATGTCTTCCCTGGACCGGAAACAAGCATCCTAGGACCGGTTTCTGGCATTCCAGCCGTCATCAGCCAGGCTTGCTTGAATCCAGTGGCAAAGTGAGCAAGGGACCCACGTCTGGGCATACCCCCGCCAACTTAGGGCGAACAAAGCGATACAAAAGGGGATGATGGACGGAACGTTTGAGCCAATCAAACACTCACCCCCAGTCAACTGATCTGGGTTTAATCCATCATCATTCTTTAGCTCACTCCACCACCCCAGTTCAGACATGGCCATATGCAAATCAGTCTGACCCTGTGCCTCATGGGAACAGTACAGCCCGAACTGCCAAGCCATGTCTTCCCTGGACCGGAAACAAGCATCCTAGGACCGGTTTCTGGCATTCCAGCCGTCATCAGCCAGGCTTGCTTGAATCCAGTGGCAAAGTGAGCAAGGGACCCACGTCTGGGCATACCCCCGCCAACTTAGGGCGAACAAAGCGATACAAAAGGGGATGATGGACGGAACGTTTGAGCCAATCAAACACTCACCCCCAGTCAACTGATCTGGGTTTAATCCATCATCATTCTTTAGCTCACTCCACCACCCCAGTTCAGACATGGCCATATGCAAATCAGTCTGACCCTGTGCCTCATGGGAACAGTACAGCCCGAACTGCCAAGCCATGTCTTCCCTGGACCGGAAACAAGCATCCTAGGACCGGTTTCTGGCATTCCAGCCGTCATCAGCCAGGCTTGCTTGAATCCAGTGGCAAAGTGAGCAAGGGACCCACGTCTGGGCATACCCCCGCCAACTTAGGGCGAACAAAGCGATACAAAAGGGGATGATGGACGGAACGTTTGAGCCAATCAAACACTCACCCCCAGTCAACTGATCTGGGTTTAATCCATCATCATTCTTTAGCTCACTCCACCACCCCAGTTCAGACATGGCCATATGCAAATCAGTCTGACCCTGTGCCTCATGGGAACAGTACAGCCCGAACTGCCAAGCCATGTCTTCCCTGGACCGGAAACAAGCATCCTAGGACCGGTTTCTGGCATTCCAGCCGTCATCAGCCAGGCTTGCTTGAATCCAGTGGCAAAGTGAGCAAGGGACCCACGTCTGGGCATACCCCCGCCAACTTAGGGCGAACAAAGCGATACAAAAGGGGATGATGGACGGAACGTTTGAGCCAATCAAACACTCACCCCCAGTCAACTGATCTGGGTTTAATCCATCATCATTCTTTAGCTCACTCCACCACCCCAGTTCAGACATGGCCATATGCAAATCAGTCTGACCCTGTGCCTCATGGGAACAGTCCAGCACGAACTGCCAAGCCATGTCTTCCCTGGACCGGAAACAAGCATCCTAGGACCGGTTTCTGGCATTCCAGCCGTCATCAGCCAGGCTTGCTTGAATCCAGTGGCAAAGTGAGCAAGGGACCCACGTCTGGGCATACCCCCGCCAACTTAGGGCGAACAAAGCGATACAAAAAGGGATGATGGACGGAAAGTTTGAGCCAATCAAACGCTCACCCCCAGTCAAACCGGTCCTAGGATGCTTGTTTCCGGTCCAGGGAGGACCTGGCTTGGCAGTTCGGGCTGGACTGTTCCCATGAGGCACAGGGTCAAGACTGATTTGCATATGGCCAGGTCTAAACTGGGGTGGCATGGTGAGCAAAAGAATGATGGATTTAACCCAGATCTCTTGACTGGGGGTGAATGTTTTGATTTGTTCTGCATTCCGTCCATCAATTGTGTGTCTTTTGCTTTATCGCCCTAAGTGCGCCAGGTATGCCCAGACGTGGGTCCTGGGCTCACTGTGCCACTGGAATCAAGCTATCCTGGCTGAAGAGGGTGAAACCCCGAAACCGGTCCTAGGATGCTTGTTTCCGGTCCAGGGAGGACCTGGCTTGGCAGTTCGGGCTGGACTGTTCCCATGAGGCACAGGGTCAAGACTGATTTGCATATGGCCAGGTCTAAACTGGGGTGGCATGGTGAGCAAAAGAATGATGGATTTAACCCAGATCTCTTGACTGGGGGTGAATGTTTTGATTTGTTCTGCATTCCGTCCATCAATTGTGTGTCTTTTGCTTTATCGCCCTAAGTTCGCCAGGTATGCCCAGAAGTGGGTCCTGGGCTCACTGTGCCACTGGAATCAAGCTATCCTGGCTGAAGAGGGGTGAAACCCCGAAACCGGTCCTAGGATGCTTGTTTCCGGTCCAGGGAGGACCTGGCTTGGCAGTTCGGGCTGGACTGTTCCCATGAGGCACAGGGTCAAGACTGATTTGCATATGGCCAGGTCTAAACTGGGGTGGCATGGTGAGCAAAAGAATGATGGATTTAACCCAGATCTCTTGACTGGGGGTGAATGTTCTGATTTGTTCTGCATTCCGTCCATCAATTGTGTGTCTTTTGCATAATTTATTGATAACATCACCAGCTGTTTGTATATGACAAAATATTGGGGATACAATAAATTGTCTTGAAGGTGGCTGTTATTTGTAGTGTCCACGAAAGAAGTTTCCAAATTTTTAAATAACAAGCAACAATGGCTCTGTACATATGCACTGTTCAAAATGAAATTAGGAAGGAGAGAGTAGTCCAGAATGTGTACAAAAATTATTCACTTTTTTATAGATCTACTTTATGTGCATGGTGTCCCATGTGAAAAGAACAGAACCAAACAGAACAATAATACACGGGACATACATATAACAAAAAGAGGCAACATAAACTTGTGTGTTCCTTAGAACAAGAAACAACCATATTAATATCCTAATGTCACAGGAAATGATGGTAAATCTGTGCCCTTAAGTCAATTAAGGGAGCTTGAAGGTTGGTTTGTTTGTGTTATTTAAGTGTTGACGGCTTTTCGACCGAGTTCAGGATAATTGGTTTCATCAGGACCAGCAGTTATAGGGGCATCTTTAAATAAATGGGGAAAAACAATTACTACTCTGTAGAAGGAGGGACCGAGTCATACTGATTAGTAATTGCCACTGTACCTTGATGGTATCCTCCATGACTCCAACAGGTGTGAAACAAACAGCACCCAGGGTGCTCTAAAAGGAGAAATTACTAATTCAGGGGGGGGAATGGGGGGGGACCCCAGTAGGAGAAACTTGAAAAGAACAAATTGTGAGCATTGAATGAGCATGGAGATGTGTTTAACAACGTATTATTAAAGTTGTAGCATGTGCACTTACCCCCTAGAAGATATGAGCTGAACAATTGTGCAGTGTGAATCATGCACAACGAGCAGTTATGTAAAAACTGCTATCTGGAATGCGGTCGTGGGATAGGGAAATAATACATTGCATCTAAAGCCTCAAGGGAATGCAAGACGATTGCCCGGAAACATTGGTAATCAGCAGCCAATGCGGGAGACCATTGCCTTCTCTGCAAGATGCAAGCGTGGCTGCGAGCATCAGCCTCTCGTCCATTTCCGAAGGATGACGCTGGAGGACTCTTTCCCCCAGGACACTGACTGAGACGAACAAGTGGCTTGTAACGCTTGCGTTCCAGGCCTATGGGATCTCAGTTGCGTCAAGAAGTGGGCGGTACAGTATGAGCACTGCGTTACCGCTACAGTGGCTATGGAAACAAAGCACTCGCTGTCGTGCGTAGTTCTCAACAAATTATGGAAAATCGAGCAATAGCAGTTACAGAGATAAGAGGTGGTATGCACAATTAAAGGGGGCGCATGGGGCCTGTGCACTTATTAAAATTAATAGTAAAGGAGATTACGGCGGCAACATGTCGTTGCCTTTTGTGGTAATTCGAGAGATGATTACCACATTTGGTTGTGAAGTGAGCCTATGGTCCATATTAAGTTAGGAAAAAATAGTGTAAGCAAAATTGACAAAGAGGAGGTACAGCGGGATCAAGCTGTTACCACTTGTTAATGGTACTGTAAAATAGAATTTAGTCGATACATTCCTGAAAGAATTAATTACACGGGGCAAATCGTATTAGGGGAGAACATTTGGAATGCAGGACACAAGCACATTGACCATATCACATGAAAGTCAAAATCACAGCGATAGTAATAGCAGAGGGCGGCAGAGTGCAAGCACGCTATTACATGAGCCGGGGCAAGAAAGTCTGTCCACAAGCGGGTATAGTTCCAAAGCCATTAAAAGTGCCTAGCCATTGGCTAGTAAAGTCAGTTGCTTAGTTCAGATATGTAAGAGCGCCACTCTTCCACGGTATTTAGTCCATTGTGTATTGAATTACACCGATCGATCCGATTGGCACTCCATTCTTTGCAGAATCTATGTAATGTCACCGCCTCTCTCAGGAGTGCAGGCCATATCCATTACTTGCCAAGTGAGGTCTTAAGCAGAATAGTTCTGTTCCAAAAAGTGAGAGACCAATGGGGTGTTGGTTAACCTGCTGTTCTGCTCTGATGCGGTCTTATTCTTATACAGAATGTAGTGAGACACACATTAATTTGTTGAGGGGTGTTTTTCTCTTTGGTTTGGAGCAATTCTTCTCTTGGGCAGTACCAGTTCAGTTTAAGGGCTGGTTTCATTATCTTTTTTTGGATATCCCCTTTTGAGTAATCTGTCTTGTAGGATGTTTGCCTCTGAAATAGTCCTTCCTATGGGTACAGAAAGGTAGGCCATCTCGTAGTGCCCTGTGGTGATAAGTTTTGGATGATAGTAAAGTCTTTCTTTCTGTGGGCTTCCTAAACCAACTGACCCTCCTGTTTCTACAGAGTAGTTTTTTTTCCCCCCATTTATTTATTAGATGTCTCTGTAACTGAGTCGAAACGCTGTCAACACTTAAATAACACAAAACAATCATCAAACTCCCTTAATTGACATAAGGGCACAGATTTATCATAATTTCCTGTAATACTCGGATACCTATATGGTTGTTTGTTGTTCTAAGGAACACATAAGTTTACGTTGCCTTTTTTGTTATGTATGTACTGTGTATTGTTCTGTTTGAGTCTGTTCTTTTCACATGGGACACCATGTACATGAAGTATATCTATATAAACATTAATGTTTGCATGAGGCGAAGGCAAAGTACCTTTATAAGGTAATGGAACTGCGAGGTGACGGGTAATATCCTAATCATGTACAGCAGGGAGTAATTTATTTCTTATAATACCTGGTTACATCATCACCTTTCCCACATACCACCTAAATCCTTTCATATGGAAAAGAGAGCATGTTTTCACACAGGAGTAATAAAAATAAATTATGTAGTGCAAAGTTAAACCTATCAAAAAAGCTATTAAATAATATTTGTTGCCCAAAATCTTCAGAAGCAGTTCAATACAAATATTTTATTTTTAGATAAAGGCACAGTAGAAACCTGCAGAAAGATTCTACCTTTTCTATAATTGCCCAACGAGAGCAAAAAAGAAATATGTTGCAATAAATATCTACTTTCTGCTTGTGACTGTACATGAAAATAGACCAGAAGGAACAAAAGTAAGTTTTCGTCTTTTAGGTTGAGAAGTACTCTTTTTTTTTTTTTTTTTTTTTTTTTTGTCGTTTCTGGTGTGCCACGACCATGGCGCTCTTCACTGGCTGCCATGCGCATAAGTTTAATAAGCACGGGCGCCGCACTATATGTTTTAGCACGGCGCCCACTTTTGTCTTTTTATCAGCATGGCACCCTTCACATGCCGTTATGCTCATAACTTTAATAAGTCCGTTAATGTCTTTTTAGGTCTCGCGCCTAGCGTTCGCGCAGCGCGAGACCTCTAGAAAGGGCTTCAGAAAGCTAACCACACGCTCGTGCGTGTGGTTTTGCTTTCCGCAGCTGCCATTGGCTTTCGCGTGCTTTTTTTCCAAAAATCCAGCACACCATTGGGCAAAGGCGGGCGCATGTCCCGCCTTTGTTCCGCCCATTCCTGTCGGTGGCCAGCACGCGCAGCAGCGCGCGTTCGCCTCGCTGCCGCGCTCCCTTCCCCCGCTCCTCTGTGGTGCGCGCGCACCACTGGTTTCGCGTTCGGCTCCTCTGTGGTGCGCGCACACCACAGGTTTTTTTAAATGGTTCTGAAGAACAAGGGAGAAATGACTACGCTGGTGCAGCCTTGGAAAAACAAATGTTAGATTTCCTGCTAAATGTTAAGACTATATTGTGAGCAGTGGTGCAGCTCATCATGTGTGCCAGTGCGGCCGTGACCCCGTCACTACGGTGACCCTGCCGGACGAGACCGTGTAGTCAGGCTTGACTGAGAAGACGTCACCGGCGTTGTTCAAGTAAGTTTTTACTGTTTTTCATACTTAGTTTCCGCCACTGTGCAGGCGCTGCTGCCACTGACTGTTAAGTACTAGATGGCGGACACAGTGCACATAGCCGGGCCGCGCGCATTTCTTATGTACCGCAGTCCGTTCTTGACAGACCCTGTGACCATGATCTTACCAAACCGCTGTTCCTAAACCTGCTCGTTATGCAGAACCAATGCTCATGCTGCACTGACTTGGAATCGCAGATTTATTTGTTGTGTGGGTAAGTAACTTCATCAGGCGAGGTTTGGAGGAGACGAAGGGAGTGTGGTGGTGGGGGGGAGACGGCCGGGAAATTAAAAACATTTGGTCGTGCCCGCAGACGTTCTCTGCTAAACATACACGTGTTCTTAGTTGCCTGTTTTCTCTTGGCAGGATGTGTTTATTTCGTTGTACGTCATTGGTATAAAATGCATGTCACGAGTGATAAACCTCTGCATGCTGGCGCAAAACATGCACCTGCCGCAATTGGGGCTAACTAGTCTCTCTGTGTACAGTACTAACTTAGCACGAGCCGATCAGCGCACGCACGCTGCAAATCTCATTCCCAGAGGGGACCCAGGGGGCACAGTGAGCAAACGTTGGCTGAGGTATGAATCAATTTGCTTTTCTAACACCCACCCGGCAACAATACTGACATCTGAGGTGAGAATGTTGTTTGGGCCTTGCATCCTGTTTGGGCCGGGTCCCACGTGGGACAGAGAGGCCCTGGAGTCCACACTGTGATGGTCTGCAACTGGGAATCTGTAGCTAGAGGGGAGTATGGGGGCCAGTCGGCAAAGCCTGGCTATGACAATCTGTTAATTGACTTTCTGTTAATCCGTCCGGCAACACATCAATGTGTCCAAACAGGCTCTGGCAGCCGTTGTTTTCCTGCCTCAGCCTGTGCCCCTGCCCAACCCGGGTGTCTGTCTACCCTATGTGCACAGAACTTTAATAAAGTACTGCCTCTGAAAGACTTGTTTAATGCCATGGTTACACATTCGTTTAACAGTATGAATAGGTTACAAGTGCTCTTCAATTTCTTGTCCTTTGCAGCAGTTTTTAAACCCTTGTTAGAGTTTCTTTGGGTGTAATTTCTAATATTTGTTTCCCTCGTCTTCGCTGCTTAATTTTGCTCACACGAAAGTGTCACTCCTAGTCATTGAAATGTCACTCATAATTACACTAAAATTATGACAATGTCACACACAGCAACCTGAAACATTGGCAGCTATGTTGGCATTGGAAAACTTTCAATAGGGTTCCCTGGAAAAATGCTTATTCTTGCCAAATTTTCGGCATCCCTGGTGTAATGCTACCATCCCTTGTGAGTGCCATTGAGTTGGGTAACAATAAACATCTGTTATTCAGCGCCAGGATACCCTTTGGGTGAATGTGCGCTTTACAAATACACCTTTTATGTTATGTTGTTTATTTCTCACTCCCCTATGGGGATACCAGTGGGTACTGAACTGTTGAAATCCAGTAGACTACTCTCCTACCTCATGCACCGGACACTGGTCACATTACCAGACATCATCAAAGTGACCCCAAAAAAGAACATTTGTTTGCCAGGTTTAGGGTGCGTAATTCGTCCTTCGGGTGGTGGTTCCGGGTCCTATAAAGGGTTTGTAGCAGGTTCAATGAAACTGCATAAAAATTCCACCACAATTAACTGAATTAAACTACTTTAAGATAAACACCAAACCCGTCTTTTTCCTTTGAAGTGTAACAGAGAGAACTACCCATTAAAGTGTATCATTTCATTAGTGTGAGTTGGTCTACTGTATTGATTTTGCAAGGATAGTTAGTTTTGGCTGCGCTGCATCATGAAGAATCACATTGGACTTCGTGACTACCTACTTTTGGCCACAGGCCTCCATATTAATTACATTATAGCACCTGGTGCTTAAGATCTATAATACTGTTTGGAGCCCTATCTCTGACTACCAAGGTGTTAAAGACTTCTGGATTTCACTCCACATCATTTAATATGTAATATTTTATTCTCTTTTTTTTATCATTGGGCCAACCTAGTCGTAGTCCTTTCCCATATTAAAACAAGCATTTTTAAAAAAGTCGCTGCTTGTTTGGTTTACTTTTGGCCAGTCACTCTCCAACAGAGCATTTTGGCACTCCGACACCAACTGCTCCCTCCATCCTCCGTTAGTAGGTAACAGACATTGCCATTTACAATGCCAATAGCTCTAACTTAAAAAAATGCGAGAGCATTTCCAATGCTTGTTTTTCTATTACCATAGCGCCCTTCACGGACCGCCATGAGCATAACTTTAATGCACTCATGCGCCTCGCTGTATGCTTTAGCACGATGCCCGCTTTTGTCTGCGTATTTTTCTCTCCTCCCATATCGAGGCTAACGCCGGGCGCTGCTCCCTTTCCATGCTCCACAGGTAGCAGCGCCGCAGCCATATTCAGTATTCAAAGCAGCCAGAGACAGCTACGGGGCCCGGGCTGAAGGAGGCAGTTCTGCTTGACCACTCCCGCGTGGATTGTTTATTGGGTTGGCTGCTGCTTTAGGTACCGGAGGAGGCAGCAGCAGCAGCAATGCCTGGCCAGCCCTGAATGAAATGGCAATTGCTGGGCTGGGGGATCCCTGGCCCAAATGTAGGTGTAAACAGTGAAGTCGTTGCTCCAGTGCTAAAAGGGAAGTTGCTTGCTTTTTTCTTGCCATGTTTTTATGCTCATTGACGAGGGCGGTTTGCAGTACATGGGAATAGCGTTTTTGTTGTCTGCAACAGAAGTACGTTTATTTCCGTTTTCTTGTAGTTGGTGGTTGCAGCTTGACAGACGAGTTATTTATTGGCTTAAAGTGTGCTATATAATCTCTTGTCAGTGCTTTTTAATATTCAAATTTAAAACCATCAGATCTTTTCAGATGGCCACACCCAATTCATAATAATAATTAGAATTTGATGGAAGTGAGTAGCCAGAAAATTAAGACACCCCTTTACTTGAAACCCCTTCTCTAACAGCGGCGAGGTGCGATAAAACCTCGACCTTCCTAGAAGATTTTCTTTCACCCTTGCATCATCAATTCACTGACTCTTGGAGCTATCTAGCCTTCACCTATCCATTCGTTCACCCTCCATTATTTACTTTTACATTTCCTGCATGATTCCCTCCATCTTTCACTCTTTTTTTTTTTCTTTCATTTAATTCTTTCCTTTCACCCTCTTTTCCTTTCACTCTGTTTTCGTTTTTTCAGTTTTACCCTTAATCCTTCCTCCTTACAGTTTGTCTCCCCCCCCCCCCCAACACTAAATTGAGCAGAGCCACCGAAAAAATAACTTTAAGAACCAACACTTGGAGAGTGGCTCAGAACTTATTCCCTTGAGTACAGATTTGTATTTGCCTTGTGTTATGTGCTTTCATTGAAGAATATTGCGTGCATTGCACTTTTGACTTTAGGGGGCAGCTTATGCTCAACACAGAAGGAAAGATTTAGTTATGGCGACAAGCCATTGATCAAGGCTATAGGACTGATATGCTTATTTTGAAAAGTCATGATTAGTCGGTAGCCCTGACTTATTTATTGTAAAAATCACATTCTAAAGCCAAGTGGTGTTTTGATGAATTGTGATTACGTTTTCTTAAAGCTGGTAGGCAGATATTTTGTTATTGGGAACCTTGGACTACAATAGTAGTAGGCAAGTACTTGGCTGCAAAAAAACAAACAAAAAAAACGTCATTTACAGCTCTAACTTTAACAAATGCGAGACCTATTGCATTGCAAATGCTTGTTTTTTGAAAGAGACCAATTTTCAAAGGCACGATCTGAAATGCACTGGGAATATGTATATGTTATTCAATGAACTTGTGGAGACCTGGTGAGCTAAAAAGTAGATGTGATGGCTAATGAAGACTAATCTTATCATCTCATATGATCTCCCCCATGAGATGTATATGTATATATGTGTATATGTATGTATGTTTTATTTTTTTATTGTGTTCTTATTTATATATGTATATATAAAAACTTAAATGTGGAATTATAAAATTGTTTATATGAAACATTTAAAGCCATATATATTTTATTAAATATTCAGTGGTATGTGATTGTGTTAGATTACATGTTTGGTATGTATACATAGTATGAGTATTGATGTGAATAGCGTACCTAGGGGAATTAACGATTTTTTTAGACCTTTGGAGGGCATATTTTTAAAAACTTTTAACGTTTATATTTTATTTATTGATGGTGGTCTGTTTCTCAAAGAACACCTCAACGATTGTTGGCAATTTAGCATGTTTACGGACCTCCCGAATCTTTTTTTGAAAATAACTCTGTTGTGGATTCCAAACGACTAATCAATGTTGCTGTGTTGGTAGCATGTTTCTACTACTTTGCTCATGTTGAAGCACACCAAGGTGTCCTCAGTAGTGACAGTAACAAGCCTTCGCTCCAGGGCACAGCAAGTTTCATAAGTGGTTTTGAAGTTTTGATACACCGATCTATCACAGCAGTTTTGTCCCCATGCTGAAGCTGAACCTCTATAGATGGCAGCACAGGGCCAGGGTACCCTGGAATCCTGGTGTGTGCTGGTCCATTGTGCCATCGTCCTGCTACATGGCCTCCCTATTATCATGTTTAGATTGAAAGCTCGGAGACTGTGCTTAAGAAGAGGTGATTCTGTTGAGGGCAGAGTGGCATGTGTTACTGCTTAGATTTGGTGGCAGAATGGTCCAGATACAAACTCCTCTGTGTCCACACACCAGACTGGAGTTGAGTGCATTGGCTGAAGGTTTGAGATGCAGGCTGACCAGTAGAACAAACTGCAGTGAGTTACACAAGGCCTCTTTCAAAATCTGCAGTAAATCACTAAGCTGCACTTGGGTGGAATCTCCGATTGTCTCAGATACCTTAATTGAAGAGTGGGCCATTCAGCTCAACCTAGAACCAGTGAGGCAAGAAGAGCATGATCTTGCAAGATCCACTGGAGGTTATTTAGCTTAGCAAAGCCTAAGCTCCTCTTCTCTAGCAGGCTAGGTATGTAGGGCCCTCTTAAGATGTTCACATCTAGGCTTGTGCATGCATTTTGAAAATGAATGTGCATGCTTCGCTATGCATGCATATGTCTAAAGAATGACGTGGGTGCCTTTTTTATTGACCTATTCAAAATAGCAGACTCCACTTAGATTGGTAAAAGACATTTTAAGGGTGCAAAAGGGCTTTTGTTGTAGTGGAGTGCTCTGCAGCAAATAGCAGCTTCCGGGACCCTCTAAAAATGCAACTTAAACGTATTTATTGTTTTAAATCAAATTATTTTTAAATGCCTGTGAGGAGCGGGTATAAAGGAGAATCAGGTTGGGGAAACAGGGAGTGAATAAAAAAATAAAATAAAGCCAGGTCGGGAAAGTACTGGAAAAGTATGAACACGAGGAAGAGAGCAACAAAGTTTGGGTGCAGTACAGCACGGGGCGAGGGAGAAGCACATAAGGGAAAGAGCTAGAAAACATATGCGGGCTCTAAGCCTACTGTAAGTTGTTGGTAAGGCTCATAAAAGGTCTTTTGCACCCAGACAGCTTTCTGTCTGGTCAGCAAGACTTAAGAACACATTGTCTTTCAAATCATTTAGTCGAAACTGTCTTCCCTACCATGGTAGTGCAGGAGGCACCTGCATTAAAGTTAACTTTCTGTCCAGTAAGATCTCAGTCGCTCTGAATTGTGTCCAGAACTATTCAGTTACAGTGAGTTATGACTCCAATTTTAGACCAGTTAGTCAAAGGTCCCTTTTTGCTAGAAGAACTCCCCTCTTCGGGAATTTGACTGGGTCATCTTTCTCAACCCATAACTTTGCACTAAGGCCTGTTCCTGCTCATTGAGGGAAGGTGGAGGTAGGGAAACGTTCATTGGGGATAAGGACTGGAATGGGTCTGCACAGTTACCTGCTGTTTCGCGATCAGTTTCTTAGTTGCATGTCTGATCCAAGCATCCCGTTGTCACAGGGCCAGAAAGTAGGAATGCAGAGACAAGTGTTTGGAGCATGAGAGTTGAGGTCTAATTTGTTGTGTTGCAATGACAACTAACTATTCCGTCTTTCAGTGTCTCTTCTCCTTTGATCTTTCTCTCTTTTAAATGTTAAAGAAAAGTGAGGGGCTCTGAACCTTTCCTGGCTGAAGCCAGACCTCCAGAATTTATCTTCGAACAGTAGCCTAGATTGTCAAGAATACAACCATTTCAAGTTGTTCGTTCTATCAAAAGTATAAGTGAAACAAGCTCAGCTTTACTTCAATGGTAGAAACTTGATCTTGATCAAACCAAACTGTCATGAAGTACATAATTCCTAGGGAGCAAGAAGACAGTGCAACCG
>CAWUFW010018294.1:122500-227149 GCA_963921515.1 Calotriton arnoldi | reverse complement strand
TGTGGCGGCGTCATCAGCGCTTTGGGGCCGTGACGGGGTGGTTGGTTCCTAGTCCCAGGTGGTGTGTACACATGTGTTCTGCGATGTTAGGATTTGGCCTGTGTGTCATATGTGGATGCGATGGTGGATGTGTAGTGTGCACGCGCTGGTGGGGGGTTGTCCGCTTTTTCCGCCCTTGCACTGTGTGCGCTGTTTGCGTGCACTTGTTGTGTGTGTGCCTACATGCGTCTCCGCGGTACGTTGCGTCCTTGGTGGTGCATCAGCAGAAGCATGGGAAGGGCCTGCAGTGCTGGATTCATGCCCGGGGTGCCGCTTCTTCGTTGTCCGTGCTCTGCGTCCGTGTTTCCGCCTCTCTTTCACGTGCGGTGTCTCTTTGCCGTGGGAGCCGTTTGTTTGCGGCATCGTAATTTATGCGCCGGGCGGGACGTGTTTCGTCGGACGGTGTGTGTCAGTTGGGCTGCGCCGCTACGTGTACGGGCGCACTTTGATGGCGGACGGTGTTGCTGGCTTGCCGGCGGTGTTTGGCCTACTTTTCGCATCGTAATTGGGCGGGCGTGTGGACTGCTGCGTGCCGGCGGTAACTGGTGGTTTTTGCATCCGCCAGCACGGCGGTTGTGCTTCCGCCCGCCATCGTAATGAGCCCCCAAGTTGTTTTACCCGACTGCAGCTATTCCTTGCTTCCAATCTTAACCGCAACGCTCCACCGACTGTAGAATCAGACACTCAACCGCATACATGAACCTTGAAATTAAAAAGGAAAAAATTACAACTTCTCCCATTGAACTCAATGGAAAAGTGTGGGACAGTACTTCTGAAAATTGTTTACAATATGTTACTAAAATGTTTATGTGAGGAATTTATTAAAAAAGTAATTTAAACTATGTAATATTTTTAGAAATGTTTTCCAGAGTTTCACTGCATTATTAAAAGTTATTTTAAATAAACACTATATGTATATGTTTTATCTGTCTTTAAAAATGATTTCAATAAATATATATTTTGCCGCATCTAAAAGTGTGTTATTTATTTTCAGTTTATTTAAATATTAAATAGGTATTACATCTTCCCATGCTTAACATATTTTTATAAATGTATAATTATGTATTAACTGATGTAAAATTAATACTCGGGTATTAAAATTAATACCTGGGTATTAATACACCCCCTCACCCAAACCCCCTATTTCTCTCACATCTCGTGCCAGAGGGTGGGTGTTACACACCCAGGTGTATTTTTTTTAAAGTAATATTATTATCATTAATATTTAAAATGGATTAATACCAAAGTCTTTTATTTGATACCTGAGTATTAGTACACTCCCCCAACCAAAACCCCTATTTCACTTACATCCCATGCCAGAGAGTGGGTGTTATAAACCAAAGAGTAATTGTTTCTATTTATTTTTTTATTAAAAATATTCATGTTAAAACGATAAATTAAATTAATTCCCAGGTATACTTTTTTTTATACCTGGGTATTAATACACTCCCACACTCAAAACCTCTATTTCCATCGCAGTCCATGCTAAAGGGTGAGTATTACACACCCAAGAGTAATTATTTCTAATTTTGAAAAATGTATATTATTAATATTAAAAAATGAAATACATTAATACCCAGGTGTTCAGATTAATACCAGCGTATTAATACACTCCCCACCCTAACCTCCTATTTCCCTCACATCCTGTGGCAGAGGGTGGGTGTTACATACTCAAGAGCATTATTTTTTATTTTGTTTTTTTAAATTAATCATATAATTATTAAAAAGTTAAATAAATGAATACCCAGTTGTTAAAATAAATACCTGAATATTAAAATACTCCCCCACCCAAAGCCACTATTTCCCTCACATCCCGTGCCAGAAGGTGG
Source organism: Calotriton arnoldi (assembly GCA_963921515.1). Classification (NCBI taxonomy): domain Eukaryota; kingdom Metazoa; phylum Chordata; class Amphibia; order Caudata; family Salamandridae; genus Calotriton; species Calotriton arnoldi. Next base: position 225,281 of record CAWUFW010018294.1, on the reverse strand, counting down.
GTGTTACACCCCCAAGATTGTGTTAAAAATATATTTTTTAATTAATATTATTGATTTTATATATATGTAATTTAATATCAAGGTATTAAAATTAACACCTGAATATTAATTCACTACTCTATCCAATAACCCAATTTCCCACACATTCAAAGCCAGAGGGTGGGTGTTACATCCCCAAGAGTTTTTTAAATTTGTATTTAACTAAATAAAAATACAAAAAGAATTATAAATTAATACACAGGTTTTAAAATTATAACCTGAGTATTATAACACTCCCCCACCCAAAAACCCTATTTCCCTCACATCCATTCAATCAATCAATCAGGGAATTGTAAGTGCGCTACTCACCCGTGAGGGTCTCAAGGCGCTGGGGGGGGTCCTGCAGATCTGTTTAGCCAAAGAGCCAGGTCTTGAGGGTCTTCCTGAAGGTGTTCAGGGAGGGCGCGTCTGATGTCTGCCGGTAGCTCGTTCCAGGTCTTGGCTGCAATGTGAGAGAAGGATCTTCCGCCTGCTCTGGCTCTGTGGATGCGCGGGGTTTCGGCCAGTGTGAGGTTGGAAGATCGGAGGTTTCTTTTGGGTACGTGGAAGTTGATTCTGCCGTTGAAGTATTTGGGACCGTTGTTGTGTAGGCATTTGTAGGCGTGAGTGAGGATTTTTAAAGTGACTCTTTTCTCCACGGGGAGCCAGTGGAGACTTCGTAGGTGTTGGCTGATGTGTTTGTGTTGGGGGATGCCAAGGACGAGTCTGGCGGCGGTGTTCTGTATTGTCTGGAGTTTGCGGAGTAGGGACTTGTTGATGCCGGCGTAGAGTGCGTTTCCATAGTCCAGTCTGCTGGTGATGAGCGCGTGGGTGACTGTCTTCCTTGACTATGGGGGGATCCACTTGAAGGTCTTGCGGAGGATGCGGAGGGTGTTGAAGCAGCTGGAGGTGACGGCGTTGACCTGTCGGTTCATGGTGAGTGATGAGTCGAGTACAATGCCGAGGTTCTTGGCATGGTCTGAGGGGGTAGGTGGGCTTCCGAGGGCAGTCGGCCACCAGGTGCTGTCCCATGCAGAAGGGGTGGTACCGAGGACGAGGACTTCTGTCTTCTCTGCGTTGAGTTTCAGGCAGCTGTTGGTCATCCATTTTGCGGCGTCCTGCATTCCTTTCTGGAAGTTGAGTTTGGCAGTGGTGGGGTCTTTGGTGAGGGAGAGGATGAGCTGGGTGTCGTCAGGCGTAGGATACGATGTTGAGGCCGTGTTGTCGGTCGATGGCTGTGAGGGGGGCCATGTAGATGTTGAAGAGGGTGGGGCTCAGTGATGAACCCTGTGGGACTCCACAGGTGATTTTCGTAGGGTCGGAGAGGAAGGGTGGGAGTCTGATCCTTTGGCTTCTACCGGTGAGGAATGAACGGATCCAGTCCAGGGCTGTTCCTTGTATGCCTGCGTCGTGCAGTCTGGCGACTAGTGTGCGGTGGGAGACGGTGTCGTAGGCCACTGATAGGTCGAGTAGGATGAGGGCTGCGGAGTGGCCTTGGTCCAGGAGTGTGCGGATGTCGTCTGTGGCAGCGAGTAGGGCGGTCTCTGTGCTGTGGTTGCTTCGGAATCCGGATTGGGACGGGTAGAGGACGGCGTTCTCTTCAATGAATCGTGTCAGTTTCCTGTTGACTGTTTTCTCTGCAACTTTGGCTGCGAAGGGGAGGAGCAAGATGGGCCGATAGTTCTTGAGGTCGGTGGGGTCAGCTGTGGGCTTCTTGAGCAGGGGTCGGACATCTGCACGCTTCCTCTCGTCTGGGAAGGTGCCTGTTTTGAAGGTGGTGTTGATGGTGCGTTGTAGTTTGGGTGCGATGGCGGCCGCGGCTCTATGGTAGATGTGAGGGGGGCAGGGGTCGGTGGGGGCCCCCGAGTGGATGCTTTTCATGGTCGAGGCGGTGTCTTCGGCCGTTATCGGTGTCCAGTTGGAGATGGTGGGCTGGCTGTTGTTTCTGGGGGGCGGGATGCCGCCTGTGGCGCCTGGTGGATGGTTGATGAAGTTGTCGTAGAGGTTTTTGATCTTGAGGTGGAAATAGGTTCCAAGCTTGTCGCAGAGGTCTTGCGATGGGGTGATGTCTGTGGCTTCGCTGCGTGGGTTGGTGAATTCTTGAATGACACTGAAAAGTTCCTTGGAGTTGGTGGAGTTGGCCAGGATTTTGTTGTGGATGAAGTTCCTCTTGGTGGCTCTGATCTGGTTGTGGTAGTCCATCATGGCATCCTTGTAGGTGGTGTGGTTTTCGGTTGTCTTGGTGTTTCTCCAGTTCTTCTCCAGGCGTCTGCAGGTGCATCTGGCTTCTTGGAGAGCGGTGGTGAACCAGGCGGCTTTCCTGGGGCGCTGTCTGTCGGGGTTGCGTAGCGGGCGAGCTCGTCTGCGCAGTTAGAGATCCAGGTGTGGAGTTCTCTGGCAGCATCATTTGCGTTGGGTGTCCAGGTGTGGTTGTCTTGGGTGAGGGTGGAGTTAAGTTGCTCGTCGGTAACCTTGCTCCAGTTCCTTCGAGGTGGGCGTGGGGCTGGTTTGGGTGCCTTGGGTTTGTTGATGGCGAAGTGTACGCAGTGGTGGTCGGTCCATGGCGACTGCATTGTGTGGCTGAATTGGACGCGGTTTCCTGCCGCGAAGATGGGGTCGAGGGTGTGTCCTGCTCTGTGGGTCGGTGTGTTGACGAGTTGTTTAAGTCCGATGCTGGCGAGGTTGTCACGAAGGATAGTGGAGTTGGGGTCGCTGGGGTTGTCGAGGTGGAAGTTCACTTCTCCAATGAGTATGTAGTTTGTTGAGGCGATGGCGTGGGGTGCGATGAAGTCGGTGATGGTGGTGGCGAAGGGTGTTCGGGGGCCAGGGGGTCTGTAGATGACGGTTCCTCAGAGTGTGGCTTTGGGGGTGGTCTGGATCTGGAAGTGCAGGTGTTCGGCAGAGGGGAAGGTTTTGCTGGAGGTGGTGAGGCGGAGGGTGCTCTTGTGGGCGATGGCGAGGCCCCCTCCTGGGTGGTTGGGGCGGTCTTTCCTCTGAATCTTGTATCCATCTGGGATGGCGGTGCTGATGTCGGGGGCGGAGGATGCGTTCGTCCAGGTCTCTGTGAAGAAGGCAATGTCGGGCGAGAGAGAGTCGAGTAGGTTCCAGATTTCCATGGCGTGTTTGTGTACGGAGCGTACGTTGAAGAGGATGCATTTTAGGGTGTCGCCGGTGCTGACGTCGCCAGTGTTGGAGGCCGGTGTGGCGTGAGGGTCTGGCGGCAGTGGAGGCAGGAGAACTGGCTGTGGGTCGTGTTCGGCGAGGCCTGTTGGCATTCTCTAAGTCTTCCAGGGTTTAGTGCGAGGAGTGTGGTGGTGACGTAGCAATGGGTAGTGGGAGGTCCAGGGTTCCTGGCGCTGGCCGTGGTCGGGTCGTGGACGGGCGCAGACGGGCTTGCCTTTGGTGCACCGGCAGTGCGCCGGTGGCGCGACCGCGCAACGGCTACCATTAAGTAGGGGAGGTGGGAGGGAGGAGATGCCGGGAGGCGGGGAGGAATTCCGGGGGGGAGGGGCCACAGGGGCAGCAGTGGCGAAAGGAACAGACAGGCACGAGAAAATAAAAACAGTGGTGGAATTAGAGCAAGACACAGATGGGCACAATAACAGTGGCACAACAGGGAAAAATTAAGAAAAAAAAACGCCTGAGAAAGGTTACGGTGGTTGCAGGCAGTCTGGTCCCAGTTGGAGCGGGAAGCAGGCGCAGGAGAGGGCAGCAGCCTCGAACCTCCTAATTTTTAAAACAAAAAACTTAACTTAACTATTAAACTTACCATAAAATGCATTGTAATGGTATGCATTTTAATGTCATCTGGGTTGTAATGGCATGCATTGTAATAGCATGCATTGTAATGCCTTTGGCATTGTAAACAATGTGTTATAAAAGCATTATGTTTTAATGCCTTTGTTGTAATGGTAGTTTCCCATCTGTGACTGCTTTAAAATAAAGCAAACTTTTTCTTTTAAATGCAGCCTATTTTCCGTAAAGGCAATGGGACTGAGTTTAGAAAAAAGTTTATATTTCCTTTTTGTTTGTATATGAGGAAGTCCTGTGGACCTTTGCTTCCTCCTAAACAAATGCGAACAGGTAGCACCCGAACTTGGGGGTCAGTAAAATATCAATGTTTTGCCGGATTTTGGTTACAAAACATTGATAAATATGATACCAATTTCACATTTGGAAAAAAAACCTACATCGGCCCTTCCATATACAGAATAAGAATACATTTCTAAACACATTTAGCGATTTGGAGAAACCTCTCTAAATGACTAAATGCATTTAGCACATAAGTAAAAGGGTTTATCATTCAAAAACCCTCTGATTTTCTAAATCAGAGGTATTGTGAATGCAGGATCCCTTTGTAAATCTTGCCCATTGACTGTTATTAGATGCATGGAGATTGTTTAACCTCGATTGCAGGGAATTCACTTTTTTTCCCTTGTGCATAATGCACAAGCTAGAATAAATTATCGAGCCGATTATGATGTCGGTAGGAAAGCCTCTGACCACTAGTCAGATGCTTTCCGACTGCTGTCGGAGGGTTTCTGACCGACACAGTCAGTTTGCTGTCCAACCGCCCAATTACGATGTCGGCGCACGGAACGTAAACTGGCCGGTCATTCTGACTCGGGTTCTGATCGGCTCTCGAAGTCTTCCTGCCAGTCGGAACTACACCGTAATCCCCTATGGACGGCGTGTCCACCATCTGGATTACAAAGTCGGTTTCCCACAACCTTTCTGTGCCGGCCTTTCCAACATGGAAAGGCTGTCAGAAAGTGACTTTGGGACCCCTAGCAAGGCCCCATTACCTCTGCAGTCTATGGTTGGTGGTCGAGGGGCTACCTAGGGTACCCTCCCCTGTTAAACCCTGCACTGTGTGGCAGGCACCATAAGGTGCCTGCCACAGGGTGCAGGGTTTTACACACACACCCATTTCCCTATAGGAGCCTGTATTGCAGACGATTTACAGCCGTAACACAAGCTCCCATAGAAAAAAGTGAGTATGCGACCGAACAGTGTTCGGTCGCATCGTAATAAGGTGGTTGGAACTGCCGACCAGAGGTCGGTCGGTCCCGAAACTGAGACGGTGTTGGTCGGAGGTAACTCCGACCAACAACCTAATAAGCCCCCTAATCTTTTGAGTAAGATTTGATTCAATCAATAGCTAATGCTGAGATAGGTGCAATTTTGATCTCTGACCGTGCCCCAATTACAGTGGTATTAGATGATGTCTCAATAAAACACAAAGCTACTAAATGGAGTTTTAATAATATGTTGTTGTCAGATACAGCATTTATTACCAAATTTGAAGGATTTTTTGAGAGTTACTATGGTATGAGAGTTTTCAAAGCTGCTCCTTGGGGCTTCGTTAATTATTATGTTGCAAGGAAAAAGGAACTAATAAAGCCTTAAATATTATTTTAAAAGAAATTAAAACTCTAGAGCATGTTTACTATACTATATATTAATAGCAAAGAATGTCTGTGTAAATTACTAGCAGCAAAGATTCAGTTTAATGAGAGTTTCAGTTTATTAAGAGTTCCACAGAGGGAGCCTGTGATTACTTCCTTAAAATTCATGTTAGATACTATAAAGGTCAAAATAGATCTGGAAGACTTTTAGCAAACTTTATCAAATTAAAAAAAAAGGAAATCACAAGTTTAAAGTTATATTAAAGAAGATGTTACCAAGATTTTTTCAAAACAAAGGCATAGATAGTTGTGTATATTACTAAAAGAAACTTTATACTCCAGAGAATGTGCGCTCCATTATAACACTCCAATTTACCTGGTAAAAAAATTCAAACTATCTGGTCTGAACCGGACACTAAGAAGCTCAAACACTCTATTACTGAAGCCGCATAAATTCAAGAAGAAGAAAACTTACAACCACGCCTTCTCAAGCCTCGCTTCAAGAATATGTAACGCTCTTCCCCCAGATATCATAACTAACCCCTCTATCGCCTCATTCAAAAAAGCTGCCTGCAACTATAGACTTGAAATCTCCAAACTAACTTTTAGCTCCTGCTGTACAGCCCGGATCTACCTCTTAACCATGTTTTACTTTGTCTACTTATATCTATGTTATATCTATGTTGATCACCCTATGTCTTCTCAACTTCTTTTATGGTTTGCTTACATGTACAGAGCTCTGATAACCTGTTTGGGTCATGTTCGCGTTCTATAAAACTTTTCAAATAAATAAATAAATAAGTACCATTGGACATTGAATTGGAAAACTATTCTGAAGGTTTGGGGTGGCAAGAAAGTTCAGGTGGAGGTTTCTTTGATATTGATGAGAGTTTATCAATCCATTAAATTAAATAAGCTTTTCTCTAAATTAAATAAGCTTTTCTTAGACTTCCAAAAGACAAGACACAGAGGGCCATATTATCAAGAACGGCGATAACATTATCGCCACTTTAGCGGCAGGAAACTGCAGCTAAAGCGGCGATAAGGGGCTTGATAATATGCCCTATAGAATTCTAATAGAAGCCCAGGTTTGATGTCCTTCACACCAGAACCTGATAATATGGCCCCTAATCTTGATGATTTCATTGTAGAGTTTTTTTACACAATTTTCTAAAATTCTAATTTCCATTTCGTTTTCTCTTTACAACTATTTTGTTCGGCAGTCATGAAACAAAGAGGGCCCTATCGGGCCCCCCTCAGCCCACGCATGTTGGTGCATGCAGGGGGGCACATATTGTACTCCCCTGTGTGCTTGCTCCCCCAGTTACAGCAGGACATGGACTTCACAGTTATAGTTACCTGATCTTACAATAACTTATGCCCCACAATGCACTGCGTATGACCTCACATATTACATCACTCATGACATGGTCAGTGACATCACTGAAGCCATCTCAGATGACATCACTCATGACATCATCTACAGAAGCACTCACACAGCTACTCTCACCCCTATACAACCTTTCATAGAGCCAATTACACACTCACACAGCCACACATATACCCATTCACAGGCCCATACAATTACAAACCTACTCACTCATCCATAGAACTGCTCACACAACTACTCACTCTCTCATACTGCTACTCACACAATCACTCGCTCACCTATACATCCACTCACGCATCCACTCACTCACTCATACAGCCACTCACAGTCACTCACATACCCATTGACAAACCCATACAAATTCTCATGCACCCACTCATTCATGCACAGAGCCACTGACACACCCCCTCACTCGTATATGCACTCACACAACTACTCACTCACCCATACAGATACTCTTGCATCCACTCACTTACTCATACAGATACTAACACATGTACTCAGTCACCTAAACAGTCAGCGAGACAACCACATATTCTCCCATAGAGCTTCTCTCACACTCACTTACTCAACCATACAGTCAGTCACTCACCCACTCACTCACCCATACAGACACTCATGCACCTGCTCACTCACTCACACAACCACTGACATACCCATTCAAACATCCATACAACCACTCACACACCCACTCACTCACTCTTACACCCACTCACATAGACATTTACTGTCCTACATAGTCACCCACTCACTTACCTATACACCCACTCAGAAAGCTAGTCAGTCCCCAATATAGCCTCTTACACACCCACTGCCTCACCCATACAGCCACTAAGGGGCTCATTACGATGCAGGACAGAAGCCCATCCATAGTGTTGGCGGTGGCGGAAAACGTCTTTTTCCCGCCCCTGATGCGTATATTGGGACCACCATATTACAATGGGCCTACAGAGGCCATTCTCCGTCCGACGAGGTTTTACCGGCTCCTCATGTTTTCTCGGTACGCAAGGGTGGCGGACGGAGCCTATAGAGCAAGACTGGCATGCGGAATAACGTTCCGTCCACCAACCAAATTACGATGTAACAAACCGCCCTTCTCACTGCGGCGCAAAAACCACCACATCGCGGATGGTGGAAGCACAACTACGGAAAGGAAAAGCCGACCCAGAACACATCCAGACCAGCTGAGCCGCCATGGATCCAGCGCTACAGGCCTTTCCGCTGCTCTACCTGGTGCACCTCCGGCAGATAAGACGCTGCCGCGCCCTACAGCAGAGGTACGTCCAAAACACCTCCATGCATGCTACCCCTGTACAAGTACAACTCCCAGCAAGCGTGCAGGCCGGGCCGGGCCCACTATGTATGTGGCAACCTGCCAACTGCAATTCACATGAGTGGTACCCTCAGGGCCCCTGAAGGCAAGTGGGGCCATTGCCGTGCCCCACCGATGCAGAGCGCGCACCCCGCAACATTCAAAAATGTAATCCGCTGGCGGCTCCCATTGGCAGATGGCGCATTTGCATAGGCGGTGCCACACCGCATCGGCCAGGAAGCACCGTCCGCAATCCTGCATCACTCAATTGGGGACAATGCGTGTTTACGCTGTGGACGCCAGCTACCACGCTTGTAAACACATCATGCATTTGCATTGTCGCCATGCGAATTGCATCACACACCTCAAAACATCAGCCGAAAGTGATGTGTGCACCCAGTGAAGGCATCATAGAGTGTGACCTTTGATCTGAAGTCTGCACATACATGGCTTGTCCAAGAAAAGGAGAGTGAAATTACATTCTTTGTCATGCCTCGTGGCCAGCATAGCCCTAAATGAGTCAAGGAGTCCAAAAGACCAAAGGGCTCTCGCACTGTACCAATGTAGTGCAATGAAACTAACAACCTGTTAACACTGCCTGTATATCTCTTGCTATGTGCTTAGCGAATCCTTGGCCATGGGCCGTCTTCTGAAGGGCCAGTGATGTAGGCTGACAAATCGAGGTGTCCATTTTCTGCAACTCAGACACACTGGTAATCCCTAGTACTTACAACACACATACTGGTGTGGCATGCAGTGTGCCTAGCTGCCATTGCCTATAAATGTCTCACACACGTCATAGGAGTGCACATGTGTAGCAAAAAACATCGCCTGGATGACATCATCTGTCATTAACAGCCATGTGTGCATGTATACACAATCCATGTGTTTACGTACCTCTTGATGGTGAACATGGCAATGTCTGTCACGCAAAATCACCACACAGTCACGATGTACTGACCCCATAATGTCCACATTTGTCTGCCCACCGTGCTGAATATACATGTATCATTGTCCAGCTGACACTCACTGCGTAATGTCGTCGTGTATCGTGGGACTGAAGTCTGAGGCCGTGCAGTGACAGCAGCCACATGCAAATCTGCATAGATGCTGCGAAACAGAATTGCTGTGGCATCAACCACAGGGCAGACCAACCTTGATGTAGCAGTATACTACATGCCATACACATCGAGCTACTATGGATGTTGAAGTAGTGAGTATGTCGAGTGAGTGACTTGTGCAGGTCACGTGTCCAAGATTCAAGGCAATGTTGTGCTTGTGTGAGTCTTCGCTGAAGCTGTGTACCACATCTCTCATCTTTGACTCATCTCATGCATGTGTACCCTGACAGGAAAAGTAGGAAGAGACCACCTATCTTTCGACCTGTCCCACACCTGGCTACGATGGAGGACATCAACATCATCAGGAAATTTCGTTTGGATCGCCTCACACTGCGAGAGCTATGTGCTCATTTGGAGCCCCATTTGAAGCCAAAGCGAACATACCCTGCTGCATTGTCTGCTACAGGGAAAGTGATGGCTGCACTGCATTTCTTCACCACTGGGTCTTTCCAGTACACTGTGTCCAGTGCCGGTGGGATGTCACAGCCCATGTTCAGCATGGTGTTGCGTGATGTCCTGTCAGCATTGATGCTGTACAAGGACAGCTATGTACACTTTCCGAGGCGGGATGAATTGCCAGCTGTGAAGGGGGATTTCATTGATCTGGGAGGCATCCCAAATGTGGTGGGAGCTATTGGCGGAACCCACATTGGCCTTGTTCTACCACAGGCACGTGAACACATTTATCGCAACCGAAAATACCACCACTCCATTAATGTGCAAGTGGTATGCCAGGCGGATCAGATAATCTCACACGTCTGTGCAAAGTTTCCTGGTTCTGCACATGGCTCCTACATCCTGCGGAACAGCAGCATACCACAATTGATGGCTAATCTGCACCCCGAGCGGGCCTGGCTTGTTGGTGAGTGTGTTGTGTCAATGACTGTGATGTATGTGTGACATGCTGCTCTCCTCACATATTCTGATTGCAATGTTTGTCTGTGTTCCTCACAACTAGGTGACTCAGGGTATCCCAATCGTCTGTGGTTGATGACCCCACTGAGGAATCCAACAACGCCCGGGGAAGTCCACTACAATGATGCCCAGGGGAGGACAAGTCGTGTGGTGGAGCGCACTTTTGGACTGCTCAAGTCTAGATTTAGGTGTCTAGACAAGAGTGGTGGTGCACTACTCTACTCCCCACAGAAGGTGTGCCAGATTGTAGTCACCTGCTGCATGTTACACAACCTGGTCTTGCGCAAGAAGATCCCCCTGATTCTGGACGATGATGAGCAGAAGCAGCCCCCTGCTCCAAACCCACACATGCCCAGTGACGATGACAGTGGTGAGGAAGAAGGCCTTGACGTGCCTCAATATCTCATCGCCAACTACTTCCCTTGAGTGTAAGTTAACAATGAGCGACTATGGCTGTGTCTGTGTGCTATGCTGTTGTCTCCCAAACTTTGAGGATTGTTGCAGGGATTCTGACCACACACAGGACTAAGCGCAGGATTAGAGGACTTGGGCAGGCCGGGACCGAGTCATCCGACCACCCTGAAGCACTGGACCTAATAGCCATAGTGCCTCACTAGCTCAGTCACTCACTGTCAGTGATACAAGCGCACAGACACCCCAGGACACAACACTCTCAGATCTCACTGGAATAGCATTAACAAGACAACCCCTGTCACCCTGACTCTTATACTTGTCCACAAGGGGGTCATTTGAAGACAAGAAACAGTTCATAAGTTTTATTGCAACTACCGTGTAAGAACATGCAGTATATGGCACCAAAGTATTTGAGAAATGCATTTTGCACAGAAACATTTAGCAGAGTAACATGTCCACTTATCATTAAGAAAGATGGTATATCAATAAGCACTCTGGATGAAGAACCACTAACCCATTCCCCCTCCCCCTGCTGGAAGAACCTGTATCAAATGTCCCTAAACTATGGGCTATGTCAGCAGAACACACTCCTCAGCCCATAGATGGTCAAATGTACATAACATGTGCCGTGTCGCTCTTCTCTCTGGATAGTCCCCTCCCCAAGTGTGGTGCACCTAGCCCGCTGCCCCATAACATCTAAGAGGCACCCGTGGTCACTCGCAGCTGCGAGACTCTGTTGAGTCGTGGGGAAAGGGCCTGACCAGAACAGAATGACAAGGGACATTGTTGTTCGACCACGGACAGAACGTGCAGACAGTACTCCAGGAGCATGGCGAGTTCAAGCTCTGCGGACAGTTCCCATGTGACAGACATGAACGAAGCTACTTGCAAGACTTCAAAGTGAGGGATTTACAAGTGCGTCAGCTGCACGATGGAAGCCTGGCTCATAATATGCGACAATCACCGCGACGGACATATGACAGCCTCCCCTTCCTCAGTTCTGTGGTACCAAGCAAAACAGACCGCAGAGGTCAGCAAAGTCAAAGCTAATGCAGACAGGGCCAAAGTCAGAGATGGCTGAGAACCTTTGTCAGAAGGAGGCGAGAAATGTTGAGACAACATTGAATCAGTTGCCAACAGTTCCGAAGGCTGGTAAGTAGTTACGGATCCAAGAAGGCACATGCAGCTTCGAAGGCAACCAGTTCCAAAAGACGATCCAAATCAGCTTCAGCAAAAAGGACCGCCATCCAATCCAGTAGCATGAAGGAACAGATGTGCTCCTCACAACACGGGGACGAAAGGAGCATTTCATGGCAAGCTGGAAGTGGCTCGATGTAGGCATGGCACAGGAGCCGTTGCGCAAACGCACAAGTGCAGCTGGCAGCCTGTCTGACATGTTGAAAGGCATCCCATAAACGGCTATCCCCGGAACAGTCCTGGTCGTGGGCCAACAAAGGACTCACCCACAGGTCATAATCCAGATCAGCAAGAGATGTGTTGGAAAGGCAGAGATCCATGGCCCATTGAAAGGGGCATCGGCGACAGTAGAACACAGGTTGCACGCAGGTAAAATAGGCATAGCGGAAGGTCAGCCTATAACTGATGCGGAGCACAGCCAATGGTATACATCCAAAGACGAGCTGCATCCGTTCACGGTACAGTTGCAACTGACCGGGGTTGGCCTGGACCACAGGACGGGCTGCCATTGCGTGAGAGGAGCTGGAAAACCAGCAATCGGCAGTACTGGCAAAGGGTTGAGGTGAAACCGCCAAATGCAGTCGGTAAATATGAGGAGTGACACCCGGTAGGGCTCCATTATTAGTGTGCAACGAAGTGACAAGGCCAGAGCCTACAAGTAGAAAAAATGTGCAAGGTCTTCAGTATCAGACACTATTGATATTTGGTGTGTCAGTAGCCCAAAAACAAGTGGGAGAGTCGTGTCTCGCAGACAGTGAATCGCGCGGGACGGTCAAGGCACCTGGGAATCGAAGGTCTCACGGCCTGATGTGAGAGCGACTACTTGTTGAAACAAAAGCCCATTGAGCCTGCATCACTAATTGAAGTCTGCTTTCCTTGTGGGAATGTGAGGCCACAACTAACTATCTACAAGCACATATGGGGGAGTAAAGAGAACATTGCTACAGCAAGGAACACGTAGTGCAAGTGTTCCTATTTACGGGACGCCTTCCCGTAAACTGCAGCAGTTGTGGTCATTCAGGATAAGATAACTTCCATTGAGAAGGAGGTTTGGCATGGGTATGTCGTCGGTGAATGTTGTTCATGTGGGAACAAATGCAAAAAGACTGGACATGACCCCTGAAAAGCCCCGTGTAACTGTACTTGAGTTTGTGAATGCGACAATGTCACCTTTGGCCACATGACAGGATGTGTTTTGATGCTGGCTCTTGTGGGATTCATTGATCAGCGCTGTGTGTGTTGTAACAACGTACGTCATATCCATATTGATGTTATTAGGGGGATGGGAGCACACTACTTCACCTCCCAGCACAGTTCACCCCTTGGCATTCTGGTAAATGCAGTTCGGTAAAAATGCTTACTTGCAAATGTAGCTGTGAGTGTTTCACCTGAGTTGGGCAGTGAGAGGTACAGAGACATTAGTGTATTGTGGCAGCTTTCTCAGCAGACACCGATCTCAATGGTATAATTTCGTGCAACACATGTGTCTAGGGATTGACAGCACTAACCTGCATCCAGCCGTGGTGACTCACTTCCACGGAAAAAGAAGTAAGCATTTTAACTGCAGTGCATTTACCAGGATGCTGAGGGGTAAACTGTGCTGGAGGTGAAGTTGTGTGCTCCCATCCCCCTTCTGTCCATGTTGATGGCGTTGGCCTGTGTTAACTGTTATGCATCTTGTACAGTGTTGCCTAGTGCAGTGCTTTTCCTGTACTGCCATCATATGTCAAATCACTGTCTTTTTCTTGTGTGGTTCCAGGTTCCTCTACTCTCTCACTGGATTGTCGCATTTACGTCTCATGATACATTGCAATGTGAGTTAACATGCTACTTACAATGGTATGGTATGGGAGGGCCGCCACCAGTTCTTTGGGCCACCTCGTGGTTCCTCTGGCACCGATGCTTGACCCGGGCCTTGAGATCAACCCACCGCCTTTTGATGTCACGCAGTGTGCGTAGGGTGGTCCCTACAGCATTGACTTTGTTGTAGATCCTTGTCCACATCTTGTTTTTGTGCGCAAGTGGGGTGTGTTGGACCAGGCTCCCATACAAATGTGGTTCTACCCATATTATCTCGTCTACCATCACTTTCAACTCAGTGTCGGTAAGTTTGGGCATTTTCTGTTTGGCCATGGTGCAAAGGTAGGACAAGTGCAGGGTGCAGGGGGTGGTGGAGGTATGTGTTGTTTGTCAGGTGTGTGGGTGGGAAGTGGTGTTTTGTGGAGATGGGTGTATGTGATGTTGTGTTGTGTGCGTAAATGGTGTCCTGTCTTTCTGGGTCAGCTTCTGGTGTGCAAAGGATGCTGGTCCAGGAAGGGGTTGGTTTTATGCTGTTGTATGTGGGTGTGTCCAAATGAGTGATGTCCTCCAGGTGTTTCTTCCATGCTGGGCATTGCTTACATTGCCAATGGACATTTGCAGTGTATCATTGTGGTGTGTGTGATGTGATTGAGGGCAGCGTTGAGTGCAGGCACACTTTGTGCATCGCTGTTCAGTTTGTTACTACCGCCATTCATTTGGTCTATGCTCGAGCAAGGAAATCGGAACGCAATGCTCCATCCTCCAGCTCCGCGGTTTCATCGTAATTGGCCGTGCGGTCATTCTGCGGCAGGAGCGGCCTTTTCAGTCCCTTGAACTGCTTTCCCCATCCACCGCCGTCGGATTTGCGACTTTTCCGGGCATGGCGGACGGTCATTTGTGAGTTCCGTCCGCCCTGGTGGGATTTTCCGTGCATTGCCTCGTAATTTGACCGACGGAGATGCCGAGGGTCATGCGGGTAGATTTTTGCCGCGAGCACGGCGGACGGGAGCCTTTTCCATCAGGCATCGTAATGAGCCCCTAAATCACCCATAAAGCTAATCACATACCCACTCATACACCTATGCAGCCACTCACACGGCCATTGACACACCTATACAGCCACTCACACACCCACTCACTCTCCTCAAGAGACACGGACGCAGCTAGGTTTTTTGGCGGAAGGCGCACCTTGACACAAGTGTGACTAGAGGGGCCTTTGCCCACCCCTCCCATGGAGAAAGTAGTTTAGAAATCTTGGGATAGACTTGGAGTCCCATACCAGTGTGGAGTGATAATTGACACCCCACAAAGTGGTTAATCTTTATTATTAGTTTATAAAGACGGAGCCCACTGTAAGACAGGTCCTGATGAATGCCGCGTACCCTGAGGGGACACAAGGCAGAAACATGTTGACTGTACGCATCACGGTGAGGGGATAATTAATTCCCTAGATCACCGTACATTTCTTTTAATACCATACAGTTGCATAGTTTATTAAAATTAGTTTTTTTGACAACTGTAATGGTTTTTAAATCACTTTCACCACTCACGGGCCCCCACTTAGTTTAGAAGTGCATCCCTGTCGTCAGGTGTATGCCCGCCCTCTATCAAACCAAGTTTTTAGAGGGCGAGGATGGCCAATGATGAAGCATGACACCAGGTGGTGTGTGAGGCCAGTCCTTCACTTTTTTTGAGATGTCCACATTGACTACTCATCTCTAAGCACCTGTAGGTCACTTCACTAGGAGCAGCCCCACTTGTGCTTAACATGTAATTTGAGATGTCATGAGTGATATCATCAGTGATGTCACTGACCATGTTATGAGTGATTTAATATGTGATGTCATAAGCAGTCCATTGCGGGGGCGCGAGTTATAGTTAGAATTTCTCTGGTTTTGTACAAGTGAAATGTCAGCCTAACTATAACGTCCCTGTAACCTTTGTTTTTTTCAGTAAATATACATATATTTACTGGAAAAAAATTCACCTTCCTTAGTAACAGGGTTTGTCATTTGGTTATTAGCAACTCCTAAAACTTGGATGTTTTTCCAGAGTGATGTAGGTTTGTAACTTCTGCTGTTCTAACAGTGTAACATGAAGCCACTGTGTCAATCAAGAATAACATAGGGTGGCCATTCACCTCAACTTCTGTGAATGGACCACTCCGGTGTACATCTAAGACTGCAACAATTATGCAATCTCCCTCCCCCCTCAAGCATTGTCATTGTGACTTTTCAGAGCAGTAGCCCTCAATGAATCAAACACAGGAAGCTGCTGAAATTGATTTTGATTTTGGAAAGAGTTCTGGTTAAAATTTAAAGCTTGATTGGCATTAAATATTGAGCCATTCACATTCTTCTGACGTATAGGGTTTTGAAGGACCTGCATCACTGGCGCTTGTGGCAGATTAGGACTTTGCATCCCTGGCCTCGGTACATTCTGTGGATGTACGGCGTTACCAAGCTGAGTCTGCACAAACCCTTAATTTGGAACGTGATTATCACTCACTCCCCTATTAGGGTTGGGGTAACACTCCTGCTTCCAGCACCCCAACCTATTACAAAAATGACGTGGATTAGATTTCTTTAAAGCTGTCACATCAATCCCAGTACTCTGGTCAATAGGGATGCCATGACCTCAATCTATGAAACACCATTTCCACCCTTCATTACAGATCATTCTTGCTGTTACACACTACAGTGCATGCCACTGACATTTCCTGTATACAGTTGATTCTGACCTCCCTTTTGTGCTGCCTTCAACTGAACCAGCAAGAACCTTTCCTTCAACCGCTTCAGTTTCATGTTCAGTTCGTAACTGCAATATTTCACATACCTCAAGATTTAATCAATTGACCTATTTCACCAACAAATAAAATGCTGCTGAATCATCAAGCTAATCTTAGGCTGCAATCCTATCACATACCAGGACACAAAACTATGCTATGCTGCTTTAACACTTGCAACAACCTCTCATAAAATGCATGCACAGTTCGCTCAATCTTGTCTCAATCAATGTCTTTTGCTGGCACCTTGCCTTTCAAAAACATAATCACTTGGTGATACTTTTTCATCACCAGGGGTGACGGTGCAATGTTATGGGGTTCCTTGGAGGCTCCTTTTTTGGTGATTGTAATGCCACTTTACATTCTACCCACAGATCACTTGATAGCACAATATCAAAAGAGTATTCCTATCCTTTTATGCTTTACTTCCGTTAGTCATAACCAAAAGAGGGCATAAAATTCACATAAAGAAAATATCACAAACCATGTACTTCCAGTATGACAATGTTATCTATGTACAAGCACTTGTGGAATATACAACTCATTCCAATCAGCAAAAATATCGTACGTGGGTCCGTCATGCTCATCGTGAGTAACTGGGTGATCTTTAAAATACCATTCATTATCAAGATCATCCTAGTTTAGGTCGGCTTGTTTTAAAACTGTAATAATATACATAATAAATAGTAAACCAATATAATAAAATCAGCAAATACTTATACATGATACAGAATGAAAGAGAATATAAAAAGACAAATATGCCTCAGGTCTTCCTCGTAGCAGCACAGAGACGTAAAGAGTAGGAGGAATGGTTGTTAAGTAGCAGCTAGCATCAGAGCATCCTGTAAATCATGCTTAGGTGTACCCTATTCCCTCCCTTTAAATTGGCTTGAGCGGTTTCTCCACGCCCATAATAAAAATCTGGAAATAGCAAACACAAGGCACTCTTTGGTATCAAATCTGTGTATTCTGCTTGCTTCTCGGTAGTGGGGTGTACTCATAGATTACATACTGGGATAACCTATTTTTGGTAGACAAAAGAAAAGCAAGTGACCAACTGTCTCCAAATCCACCCAAAATGCCTGAGAAAATTTAACAAATCAGTCGGCCTGTGTGTACCACAATACTGGACTTTTACTCAATTTTGCGGAATCATTCGTAAAAGCAGCAAAATCACCTCTACTCCAAGGTACATGAATGTAATCTGCTCCGGACAAACTCTGAGCCTCCTCTTTGTCAAGTGAAGAAGCAGGTGGTTTGCCCTTGCTCCCTGTGGTAGATACTACTTTCAACTTCTTCTGGACTTTCTTTTTCGCCCACCTGCCTTCTCACTTATCTAACTCACTCCACTTCCGTATACTACCAATCAGTTCCTTGATTTGCAATTTCATTCCTGATGTCCTCATACTTGTTTTGTCTCCTTCATTTGTGTGTCAGGAGTATTAAACGGTTCTCCCCCTCCTAGGGCTGCTGCTTGAAATAGACTGGGGTGAATTCTAGATGGACTTGTGAGAATTTTGAGGTATCAGGGCAGGCTCCTCTATAGGAGTGAGTCCTGTCACATTCAATGCTGACGATACAGGGGAAACATAAGGTGAAGTTATCTTAGTCGGGACCAAGTGAGTCCCTCTTGACCCTTCCCATCCTGGGGCCACAGGGCTGGTGGTTGACATATTTACTCCAGTAGGAATATTCAAAGCATGTGTCGTAACCCCATATATCTCGGGTTTATATAAAGGAATTGCGGGACCAATAGTAAAAGGAACAGTTATTGTGTCTGGGGCATTAGAAACAGAGAAATTCACAGGAGCACAAATCCTCTAAGTCTCTCCCATAGGGACATGACTTAAATTCATAGGGGCAGTGACTCTCTCAGCATCTCTACCTGTGACAATAATTCCCATCCCTTCAGACGGGACCACATTATAAACTGGAGGTTGGGTTGACAATTACACATTAAAAAGTCATCACTTGAATCACTATCACTACCATCACTGGAACCCTCTCAATTTTCTGTTAGATCCTCTCTCTCCTTTCATCTTTTTTTATTCTTTGGGGGTACCTCATTTGTCAAGGCAGGATAGTCTAGTTACCTCAATTATTCATGCATGCCATTTTTGTTGTTCTGCATCCCATTTAGCTTCAAAACAACTACGCACTGATCTCCTAAGTTTGCCCTGATATTAACTTCTTTTTATCTTTATCATGGACTGCATGTTCCCAAGCATTAAGTGGTTCATACTATGCAGGCTTAGGGGTTGGCTTCATTTTGTACAACACCCTTCTGAAGTTTTCATAATTCTCAAATTAAATGTGCCATAGCAAGGGAATCTCTATGCACATTCACTCTTATTCATCCTATGCCACTGGCTAAGCCAAATGCACTTATAGAGCCCCATATTTACAACCATATAATGACCTGCCATGTCTTCTGGTTGTTCCTCTTCTCCCTCTCAAACAGGAACCTTCACATCTCCCTTTATCAAATCTCTAATTGCTCTGAAACATTTAATTTTTAATTATAACTTGCACAATCAGAAACAGGAATTTCATTTTTTTATTCAAACAAAGAAAAATTATTCTCTCTACCACATTAAAATGTATCCAGCACTAGCAACCAATCTCAGCGTGGCACCTTCTGTTCTATCCTATCATAGCACAGCTCTATGTGATGTAAAATCAATTGTAGCACAGCACCTACACCAACCGTCCAATCCCAGCGCGGCACACAATGATGTAACTCTGACTCCTAGCAGCAGCTCACCCACCTTCACAATTTGATGAGCATAGCTTTTCCCACAACGTCAAGCAAGCCTACAAAATGAAGCACTAAACAAGCACAATAAAAAACTTTTGTCTGCTCCACTAAAGAATTCAAAATATTCAATCACACAAGAAATGGTCCAGAATAACACTTTCCAACTTACTCACACACACAGAGGTGAAACACCACAGATCCTCCAGACCAGGACATGGGTTTAAAGGCTGGGACTGGGCTTCGGCAACTCTAGATCTCGTACAAGTGCATTTTAGCTCCATTCGCTTCAGTAACTAACCATCCGATGTGATGTCATCTGATGGTGTACTGGTATTTACAATTGATCCTTTCGCAAAATCATCAAATATATTTTCCCATTTTTCATAAGGACCTTTGCAAGTTGACTTGAAGCCCTGTAAGGCAGATAACATCAGAAATACATTTCCAACTTGTGAAGCCAATATGACTACACGAGGACCAGAAATCAATAATTATGATTAAAAGAGTTTATTTTAGAATATTTATCCATCCAGTATAAATGCAGAGTAAAAGTTAATTCACAAGTTACAGCAATATAGTTTGCAGACTGAAATGTGTCAATGAATTGGCTCGTAATAATATGAGAGGCAGAATGTTAACAGCCACATGAAGAAAATAAAGGAAGTGTGCAGCATGAAGCTTTACACTTAGAGGAAAGCCCAGCAACAGAGATCTGTTCCCTCTCAAAGTTGGGGAAAATCTGCCTAACCATTAAAACGCCAATTAGATATAACAGTAGCTTCAAAAACATCCTTATCTCTCCTTGCACCATGAGGAACCAACCACATTTCTGAATGTGAAGGGAATCAGCACACTTGACTTTCCATCTCACCGAAACTGGGACTGCAGCGGTCATCCTTGAGCCTTCCACAATCCTGGCACTGATGAACAGAAGGCTCCCTTTAACTATATTTCTCTGAGTTTGTTGCCAGATTCCTCTCGACAGACCTCACTATCAGTCACTCAATACAAACAATGAGTCTTTCTCTAGCTAATGAGAAGCATGATAACGCACATGCAAAAGAAAGAAAACAGCATACTGGCATTGTTAAAATGCATATTTCAGTTAGGGCCTAAAGTCAGGGTAAATTAACTCATTAGTCAAAATTAACTTTGATTACACGATTATGCTTGCACCTATATATAAAATGGGGATAAATGTTAGATGTGAATATAAAGAAAACATGGTTAGATTGATCAGTTTTGTATGGATTCTTAATAACTACAGTGATTGTGTTTTATTAATTGGTTTGAATTCGTTTCACATATTAATGAAGTTAAATCACATTTTGAATATAAAATGTTGTATAGGAGTATATAAATGTATATTCATGACATATAAATGGTGCAGCCTAAATGACGCTGCTCCCCCCGGTTCCCCAATTCCAAAGTTGGCAGCTCTGACCATTACGCCATATTTATTATTTATTAATTTAGATACTTAGGGGTCTATTACGATGGCGGTCGGATGTCCACCGCCGAGCCGGCGGTGGCGACCGCCGTACCGGCGGTGGACATCCGCCCGCCATCGCAACCAGGAAAACCGCCGGTCATATTAGGATGGCGTGGTGACCGCGGCGGTGGGAAATTCCGACCGCCGCTTTACCACCGGTTGCCATTCGCACTCCTGCCTGGCAGACATAGCAGGACCGGGATAATGGTGGCGGTGCAGAGCAGGCTCTGCCGGCAGGATTATGATGCCAGCGGTAGCCAGCCTTTCCTCAGCGGTCAGACCGCCATTGAAAGGCATGCGATAATTGTCTTCCGGGGGCCCGTTGCGGGCCCCCAATGTGTTGGGGGGGTGTGGGTGCACTGGGGGGGTACCCATGGTCCCCCCCTACATTTCCCTGTGCCAGGTGGCAGGCACTGTGCAGTGCCTGCCACGCAGTGCAGGGAAATGCAGGACATGCTCCTTTCGGCATCGCGGCGGTGCTGCGGGCAGCAGCAACCACCGCAATGTTAATGCCCGCGATCAGACCGCCACGGTTGGATTTTGACCGCGGGTCATCGTAATGCAACTGGCGGTGATGTCGCGGTACATGTGGGCGGTCTTTTCCCACTACCATGGCGACCGCCATCGTAATAGGCCCCTAACTTAGGGGCTCATTACGATGGCGGGCGGACTTGGTCCGCCCGCCACCGCAGTGGTGATTGGGTCCGACCGCCATGCGTGCGGCGGTCCCGCATATCCAATTATGATGGGACTGCCACCGCTGCGGTCGGATTCCACACCTTTAACATTGCGGCGGTGGCTGCTGACAGCAGCACTGCTGCGATGTCAGAAATAGCATGTTGTGCATTTCACTGCACTACGTGGCAGGCACTACACTGTGCCTGCCACTTGGTGCAGTGAAATGTAGGGGGGTACCCAGTGCACCCACACCTCCCCCCAACACAAGGGGGGCCCGCAACGGGCCCCTAAAAAGGCATTCTCCGCCAGCCTTTCAATGGCGGTTCAACCACCACGGAAAGGCTGGCTTCCGCAGGCATCATAATAGTGCCGGCGGAGCCTGCTAGGCTCTGCCGCCATTGTGAGCATGCTGACCGCTCCGCCAGGCAATCGTGACGATTGCTACCGGCGGTAAAGCGTCGGACGGACTTTCCGTCCGCCGCGATACCCACTGCCATTATAATGTGGCGGGGGTAAACCTGATGACGATGGCGGGCGGATCGTTTGATATTTTTCTTTAATGTAGATTTTGTAGTTATCTTCGTAGTTGTTTGTTGTCACGGTTTTTGGTACAGTTGTAGTGAAGTGTAAGCTGTGAAATAAAAGAGAAAAGGTTATATTTTTAGTTAATTAGATTGCTTTCATAATTTACAACCACGTGTATGAAGCTAAAGAATTGTGAATCCGTAATAGCGATTTTTAAGGAATCGCTATTTAAGAGTCGCAATTACTAATGCATGTAAGAATCGCTAAATAAATTGCTATTTATACACAACCTGTAATAGGGACTATAATCTTTCGTCATTAATTACTATGGGCCTAGAGGGCCATAGGAATAAATTGGAAACTATTTGCAGTTTGATAGTACCTATTTTGCTATTGTGTTTTGAGTTGATGTATCTTAAAAGTACTTTTACCAGTCTCAAATGAGGCTCGTTTGCGACCGGAAATAAGCTTGATGTATGTGCTCATTTGTCTTTATTTTAAAACTTTTTGTAATACAAATTATACACTTACTATTTTTCGTTGATGAAGTGTCTTTCGTTGATGTTGTTGTTTTGTTGAATTTTGTGGAAGCTGTAAAAAGAAAGGTATTTGTTAGCTATGTTTTGTATTTTTTTACGTTTAAAAAAATCGAAATAATTTACTTTCTTTTAAGTTAAGTTATATACTTACTTTGTTATATTTTTAATGATGTTGATTTAAATATTGTGGGCACGAAAATCTTTGTCCTGTATTTTCTATGTGGATTTTTAATGAAGTTTAATCTGTCATATTTAAAGAAAAACATGTAATGGTTTTAGTTTATTTAATAAAAAAATGCAAAGTATTTATATTTTGTTACAAAGGGGCACATTAAGATAACGGGCGGATTGCCACCGCCGGGCCGGCGGTGGCCACCACCGGCCTGGCGGTGGCGATCCACCCGCCACATGTTCCTGGTTCTCCCCCCGCCATATTAGTATGGCGGGGGGCACCGCGGCGGACGAACTGTAGACCGGGCGGAAAAGGGTCACAATATGGTGGCGGTGTCTGCATATTATGATGTATGCGGTGAGTGACCTTTCCATGGCGGCGATGCCGCCATGGAAACGGATGCGGTCATTGACATTGGGGGCCCGTTGCGGGCCCCCAGGGTGTTGCGGGGGTGGGGGGTGCACATGGGGGATTACAATGCACTACGTGGCAGGCACCACGTGGTGCCTGCCATGTTGTGCATGGCAATGCTGTGCACAATCCTTTTACATTGCGAGCAGGGCAGCAGCCAGCAGATCCACCCGCAATGTAAAAGGCCCAGGATCATCATAATTTGCATGGCGGGACCGCCGCAACATCGGCGGTCGGTCCCGTGCTCCGTTGCGGTGGCGGGCGGACAAAGTCCGCCCGCCATCGTAATAGGCCCCAAAGTTTTCTTCTTACCTTTATTGTTGGATTTTCGAGATAGTTGTTTATGTAGCTCTTCTTCCTTCTGTGTTCTGTCTCTTGCAAAGTATCGCTCTTCCTCCTTGTTTGGCCGATATACGGTAAAATTGGTGTTCATTAATTCATTGTTTTTATAGTGTTTATTTAATTAGTTAGCATTTTCTATTGGTTTGTGTTCCTTTAGTTTAAATTTATTGGTCAAGATAGCTTTTTTGAATTTTTTTATCAGTTCCCTTTAAATTAGTTTATTATATATAATGTTTATTTAATGTTTGTATTTATTGTTGTTATTTAAATATATTTGTAAATAAATGTAATTTAAATCATTTACATTTGATATATATTAATATTAGTTTATTTTTCGCTCGGTTTGATATTTATTTAATGTTGCATGTGTAATGTATTTATTTATTTGTGTTTGTATTATTACTGTGATTATTATTATTATTGTTTTTAAATATTGTTATACTTTATTTCTAAATATTTGGTACATGTGATTTAATTATATAATTGTAAATAGTGTAGTTTTAGTTTAAATGTTATTTTCGATATAGTTTATATGTATTTTATCGATATTTGTGTAGTCAATATTGTTAATATCGATATTTTTGGTGTGTTACTTTTTATCTCAATGTTCTCGATATTTTTGTAAGCTATATTTTTGTTGTCGATATTTTTGTCATTGATATTTTTTTATACGATCTATTTTTATCGATGTTTGTGTAATTTCTTTTTTAAGTATAGGGTGTCGATATTTTTGTATACGATATTTTTTCTGCAATATTTCTGTAGGTCGAGGTTTTAGGAGTCGATATTGTATCGGTGATCTGTCAGTAAGCCGGTCAGCAGGGCAGACGTCATGGCTGGGCAGTCCTTCTTCCTGGTAGAATTCACAGTGCCAGAAGTGATCTGAAGATTGGGTCTGAGGGTCCGCTACTTACACCTGGTGCGCATTTTGTAGTGGGAGAAGCTTCTAGAGTCCTCCCCCTACAAAGGTATCTGGAATTTCTTGCCTCCCTGCCCCTGGCCTGAGCTTGCCCGGGGGCACAAAAGACTAGTGTCAAACCCTTTGTGAGTCTATATGAGGTGCAACTGTGGTAGGTGTCAGCTCCGCCACCCTATCAAGTCCAAGATGGCCCATCCTGCCAACACCTATTCCCGCTTTGTCTCACAGTCTGGAAGCATTACACGAAGACCAACTTCAAGCCACACCTAATCATGTGACCCAGGATACAAGCTGTATACACCAAATGGTTGGGACAATAAAATGCCAAGTTTCTAAAAGTGGCGTTATCAGACTTGTGACTTAAAATCCAATTTTACCATTAAAATAGGTTTTAAATTACATTCTTTAGAGACCAAACTTGACATTCCTACCTGCTGTCAATTGAACTGCACAGGTTGTGTTTATTTGTTTCCCTAAAGGACAGACTTGGTGCATCACCCAGTGTGCGCCTGTCCAACCTTCACCAACAAGCTCTCATACCTTCCCAGTGAGGATACCTATCCTTTGATACTCAGATTAACTAATCTGGTTTCCACTGATAAAGGACTTCTCAAATTTAGCTCACAGAGAGATAAACTATCTTCTACGCTCACATTCCACTGAGACCAAAAGTTTACATAAAGTCAGAAGAAACGTGCACTAGGTATGTAATATGATTATGGATCACTGACAGAATATCGAGGCCAAAAATATTGTGTGGACAGAATATAGTGTCAAAAATAACGAGGGTTAACATTTTGAAATTATCGAGAAGGTAACTACAAATTGGTAAGCATGCATTTACTATTTTTAACTCCACATCTACATACCTTGAAGATACATACATATCGTCAAGATACATCTATGTGTAGTTAAGCATAGCAAATCTTTGCTTTCTCATAGAAACATACCTTCACAATATTCTTGCCCTCGATATTCTTGACAGGATATTTTGTCTACATGATATTTTGTCCAAATACCTGATATTATCAATCAAACACTTAGGGCCCGATTCCGATCTCGCTTGTAAATCCCTCCGTCCGACTCTGATCCGTAGGGCTTTATGAGCAAATCGTGCACCTGGAGTCCGAGCGAGTACAATGCATTCACATGCGGACAGACTCGGTTCGCTCGGACTCCCATTTAACTCAATGGGAGCCTGTATACTGGACGCGTACACAGGCTCCCATCGTGAAAATGGGTGGGTGGGGAAAAGCGTACACCCAGTGGCGGGCATCCCATGGTGCCCGTCACACTGTGCATGCATGTCCGCAAATATTTCGATAACCCTGTTCAGTCACAATTACATATGTGAACTTGAACCTGGGTTGAACAGCTATTGTTTTGTAAATTCGAGACCTAAATGTTAAGGGTGCTGATCTGTATTTGTGTGTATTAGGGGGTGAGGTACACTATGTCCAGGCAGGTCATCAGGACCTGCCTGTGAGTTGAATCGTTCTATTGTCTGCTTTGTTATGGCTGGACGATTGTTTCTCCAGTATAGGTTGGTCTCCCACTAGTGATGCCTTGATTGCCTCCCATGAGCTATTATGACCAATGCTAGCGAATGTCTAACGGTCAAGGTTATTAGCTGAGATGTAAGATTATTTAACAGGTTTTCAGGTGCGAGTTGAGGTTGGTGACTGGGTGAATTGGAGTACTCAGGGAGTGGTACACTAAATGCACACAGGCTACATCAAAAGACGGTTTGAAAGAACACTTGTGAACAGTGTCTCTCGTGTCATCCTCAAGTAGTTTTTCCTTGGTGTGCCATTCATTAGCTATTGCTTCAGATGCCTGCTTTGATTATATTTATATCTCTAAGTGTCTAATTATTTCCTAGTCTATCAGTTCGACCTCCCTTCTATTCACACTATATTAGGGTTTTTGCTCCAGGACGCCTGCACAGGCATTTGTGCCCTTTAGAAATGAAATAATAAAATAGGAATAAACTATACATCGCAATGCAGACGTATGTGTATGCTTACTGGAAATTGTTCTCTTACAGGTGTGATGCATACGGGGAACAGCCATTACATTGTGGCTGTTACCCAGCATGCCATTACAATGCATGCGTTACCACGCATGTGTTATAACAACGCAAAGTCTTTACTACGCATTTTTTTACAATGTATATGCTCTACCACGCATGCCTTTACAACGAATTTAGTTGTAAAGGTATGTATGGTAAAAGCACATACGTTGTAAAAAAATATAGGCGATCCACATCGTTGTGAGGAAACAGAGGCTCTTCCATTTCCTCACAACGACCTGCAACGTCCCTGAGACCCGACGTGCACTGCCGCTCAGACCCCAGGTACCAGGAGGAGAGAGAGGAACCACGAGGAGAGAGAGGTAAGGGGGATTGGGTCCGGGATGGGGGTTACTATTTTAGGGTAAAACAGGGTCGGGGGTGCGTGCAGGGTAGTGTTATAGGGTTTACAGCAGGGTCGGGGGTCATGCAGGGTAGTGTTTTAGGGTAGGGAGAGGACTGGGTCGGGGGAGGGTCGTGCAGGGGTAGTGTTTTATGGTTTAGGGTAGGGTCGGGGGGTCGTTCAGGGTAGAGCTTCAGCGTAGGGAGAGGACTGAGGTCAGGAGGAGGGTCGTGCAGGGGTAGTGGTTTAGGGTAGGGTCGGAGGGGGTCATGCAGGGTAGTGTTTTAGGTAGGGAGAGGCCTGGTGTCGGGGAGGGTCGTGCAGGGGTAGTGGTTTAGGGTAGTGTCGGGGGGTCATGCAGGGTAGTGTTTAAGGGTAGGGAGAGGACTGGGGCCGGGGGGGTCATGCAGGGTAGTGTTTTAGGGTAGGGTCAGGGGGTCGTGCAGGGTAGTGTTTTAGGGTAGGGAGAGGACTGGGGGTCAGGAGGAGGGTTGGGCAGGGGTAGTGTTTTAGGGTTTAGGGTAGGGTCAGAGGGAGTCGTGCAGGGTAGTGTTTTAGGTAGGGAGAGGACTGAGGGTCAGGGGGAGGGTCGTGCATGCAGGGGTAGTGTTTTAGGGTTTAGGGTAGGGTCGGGGGTCATGCAGGGTAGTGTTTTAGGGTAGGGAGAGGACTGGGGGTCAGGGGGAAGGTCGTGCAGGAGTGGTGGTTTAGGGTAGGGTCGGGGGGTCGTGCAGGGTAGTTTTTAAGGGTAGGGAGAGGACTGGGGTTGGGTCGTGCAGGGGTAGTGTTTTAGGGTAGGGTCGGGGGGTCGTGCTTGGTAGTGTTTTAGGGTAGGGTGAGGACTGGGGGTTGGGGAGGGTCATGCAGGGGTAGTGTTTTAGGGTAGCGAGAGGGCTAGGGTCGGAGGAGGGTCGTGCAGGGGTTGTGTTTTAGGGTTTAGGGTAGGGTCGGGGGGTCATGCAGGGTAGTGTTTTAGGGTAAGGAGAGGACTGGGGTTCAGGAGGAGGGTCATGCAGGGTAGTGTGTTATGGTTTAGGGTAGGGTCGGGGTGTAACTTACCGTAGACACTTTTGCAAAGTGTATGCCTTTAGCACGCATGCCTTTGCGTTGTAATGGCATGCGTGGTAAAGGAATGCGTTGTGATGGTAGGTCGTTGTAGGGGTACTAGCATAGTAATACCTGCTTTGCAATGGCACTCGTGGTATTAGTATGCATAGTACCGTCATATATATTCGATGCATACGGTACATGGACTTTAGTTAAGGGAGCACTATGTAGGAGATCCGTGAATTTTCTGAATGTCTATGGCTCCAACTTTTATTATTCTCTGTTGCATTCTACTCAATTTGCTGAGTCCAACGATGTGAGTAAAGATGAGATGTAGGCTGCATTTAATCCTGTCTTACATAGATCAGCGCCCATGACAAAGGTCACAGGAATTATGTGACCTTGTGGCAGTGGTGTTTTCAGCATAAATAAGGATTTGTTGCATGTGCCACATAAGAGACAATCTGCAGCATAATTTGTAGATTTCAGCAAACAAATATGGTTCTAGGTCGAAGAGATCAAACAATACTAACAATGTGCCACACATGGTGTCACCCAGTGGCAGATCCTTTGCAAACGTTAGCCCTTCACTTTTTATTTGCAAACTGCTGTTCTCAGGTGTTACAAAGCAAGGTAGAATAACCTCAATTGTGCATAACAAATAACACTATGTAATGACCTACGTGTCATTTGGTTCCTTTACTCAGTGTAATGACCTGTGTGACTTGTTAGCTTATTCCTTCCACCTCATGGAGTTCTATATTCTAGAGTATTTATCTTGTTCAAGCCACATTATAATGTGGAGATTTCAGTTGTTGCTGAGACCGTGTGGATGGGACGTCTTGTCTGTAGACACCTGCTACTTCTACAATAAAGAACAAGTTGCTGCTTCAACCGGTGTGTTACTACTGTGCTTCATTACACTGGCGATGACCTCGACAAGAACTCACAGCCGTCTACCTACTTCTGCTACAGACGTCTCAACACAATATTATCTACATGAAGAATTACTGCATGATGATCTCCTATCTGCTCTACAACGTCTAAAAGGTACTGGGTGCGCACCCCGCTGGCCCCGTGTTTATCGCTTTACAAAACACGAGGTTTAAAACTCTATTACTTTCTTCCTACCGTTAATCCTCGCGCATTCCCTGCGCCATGTC
The DNA here is from genome assembly GCA_963921515.1 of Calotriton arnoldi. NCBI lineage: Eukaryota > Metazoa > Chordata > Amphibia > Caudata > Salamandridae > Calotriton > Calotriton arnoldi. The sequence continues at coordinate 196,461 of CAWUFW010018294.1, read as the reverse complement.
GTCAACCTAGCAACCTTGCCTAGCAACCTGGAAAAGCATTGCGCACCTCCTTTGTTGACGCACGCCCCTACGGAACCACGTAGCTGCATCGTGTTGCTTAGCTACCATAGACGTTCCTCTTTCTTCCCTTCAAGTTATGCGACTTGCACGTGAATGCGCATAATGTTGCCAAGCAACTCTCGACCCACACAACTATTTTGTTGGATAAGCTACAGTTACCGAGCAACAGGAGACTCAGCCAAGAGTTGCCCGTGACGTTGCTAAGCAACTCTACGACGCTACCTTGCTGCCGAGCGAGAGAAGACGCTACGTTTCATTCTGCCTACGTTTCGTTCTGCCTTGCCTCACGGCTGCCATCCCAATTCATCAATACAAAGCCTGCCTCCTTTTCTCCTCGCTGGCAGGCACAGCTTTATTTTACGCAGGCAGGAACAGCTACTTGGCATATTTAAAGCTTCTTCCCTGCCTGGTAGGCACAGTCAATACAAAGCCTGCCTCCTTTTCTCTTCGCTGGCAGGCACAGCTTTATTTTACGCTGGCAGGAACAGCTACTTGCCATATTTAAAAGCTTCTTCCCTGCCTGGTAGGCACAGCTTCGCCCCGCACACTTACGTCTGCTGTCTTCCTCGCTGGCAAACACAGCTGTTTGTCATACTTGAAAGCCTCTATTGCTTGCCTATTTAAAATATTTACAAAAATTTTCCTGCCTTCGCTGATAGGCTTAGTTAAAAAAACATTTTAACACACCTTTTCCTGCCTGCTTTGCTGACAGGCACAGCTCATTATTATTAAATTAGTACATTTATGAGCACTTTCTTGCCTGTTTCGCTGACAGGCACAGCTTGTTACTATTTATTTAGCCCAATTGTGAGCACTTCACGCCTACTCCATTGCCTGACACCGCTGATCGACATCTTCTCAATCTTGCTCCTCACTGACACACACAGTCTGTCGGTCCGTGTGTCACTCTGTATACATCTTCGCTGACAAGCTCTGCTGTTTACTTCAATTACTACAACAACTTCTTTCCTCTCACAAAATGCAAAACGTCACTCCACCTTCTTTCTTTTTATCTAACCCTGGTGAGTCCAGCATCAGCTGGTCAAAGTGGAAGATGGTCTTTCTCAACTACGCAAGAGTGTGTGGCGTATCACTCAGTGCCGAGTGGAAATCAGCTTTGCTCTTACATTGTCTCGGCTCAGAGGGTCAAGAGGTTTTTGAACATTTACCTGACCTCAGTGACACTGAATCCGATAGTTTAAACAAATTAGAAATTTGTTTAAAAAAATTAGACAAACATTACCTTCCTAAGGTCAGCACTGTATTAGAACGTTACCACTTTGGGAAACGAATGCAACAGCCCAAAGAATCCGTTGAAGTGTATGTGACTCATCTACGCAAACTGGCTTCCACTTGCAAGTTCGAAGGAGTACTGGAGGAACGCATACGGGACCAGTTTATGTTAGGATGTGCCATAGAGAAAGTCAAGGACGAGCTCTGGCAGAAGGACGATCCTAAATTAGATGGTCATTTCCATAGCCAAGCGCATTGAGCACTCACTTGCGTGTGTTGAGGTAATAAAGAAAGATAATGGCTCTGCGAGTAATACTAATGAGAAAGTACAGACTGTCGTCAAGGCAAACACTTTTAAACAGATCGAACTACAGCCTTCAAAACAGAAAAATGAGTTCTATGGAAGATGTTATCGCTGCGACATGGTAGGTCACTTGGCTAATGCCAAGTCTTGCCCAGCTTTGAACTCTAAGGGGCCGATTCCGATCTCGGTCGGAGGCACACCTAACACCATTCGGTCGGGAAAAAAGCCATGCGAATGCCTGTTTCCCGACCGATCCGCACATTAATCCGAACGAACAAGTACGATGCGCACAACAGCACAGATTCCGACCCAGTCGTACTCACCCACTCCAGGTCCTGTTCCCCGACCGAGCTGGATCCGTAAACGCAGATTCGAGTCGGCCGGAAGCCAAAAAGCAGCCCCGTCCGGCCGGACAAGTACGATGCGCTTCCCGTACGCGCCGAACCTGTCGCTACGCACGGCACGTCAAAGCATCCGGGAGAGGCGCACATAAGCTCCGATTCGCGCCACAACACGATCCACGGCTACGAGACGAACACGCAAGCGACGAGGACGAGGCGAAGCAATGACAAAGACGAACGAGACGAACCAACCATGAATCCCATCGTTCCGATCCTACCAATATTCTACATATACTACCGGAACAGGCACGGACGCGTACGGCGCAGAAGGTAAGTCAGACACCAACCACAAAATCAAACTACACGTACCAGACATATCACACACACACACACACACACACAGAGGTATGCACAAATTTCTTACACCAGAAACAGCAGCACCATAGGGGCGGGATGCCCATCACCAATGCCACATATACACATAGGGGCCCGGATGCCTGTCACCACTACCACCTCGATCCAGGGGGGGCTGGATGCCTGTCACTACTGCCACCCTTACCCAGGGGGTGCCAGGTGCCTCCAACTACTACCACCTCTACCCATGGGGGGCTGGATGCCTACCACTACTACCACCTCTACCCAGGGGGTGCCAGGTGCCTACCACTACTACCATCTCTACCCATGGGGGGCTGGATGCCTACCACTACTACCACCTCTACCCAGGGGGTGCCAGGTGCCTACCACTACTACCACCTCTACCCATGGGTGGCTGGATGCCTACCACCACTACCACCTCTACCCATGGGGGGCTGGATGCCTACCACTACTACCACCTCTACCCAGGGGGTGCCAGATGCCTACCACCACTACCACCCTTACCCAGGGGTGCCAGGTGCCTACCACCACTACCACCCTTACCCAGGGGGTGCCAGGTGCCTACCACTACTACCACCTCTACCCAGGGGGTGCCAGATGCCTACCACCACTACCACCTCTACCCAGGGGGTGCCAGGTGCCTACCACTACTACCACCTCTACCCATGGGGGGCTGGATGCCTACCACTACTACCACCTCTACCCAGGGGGTGCCAGGTGCCTACCACTACTACCACCTCTAACCATAGGGGGCTGGATGCCTGTCACTACTACCACCCTTACCCAGGGGGTGCCAGGTGCCTACCACTACTACCACCTCTACCCAGGGGGCTGGATGCCTACCACTACTACCACCCCTAACCAGGGGGTGCCAGGTGCCTACCACTACTACCACCTCTACCCATGGGGGCTGGATGCCTACCACTACTACCACCTCTACCCAGGGGTGCCAGGTGCCTACCACCAATACCACCCTTACCCAGGGGTGCCAGATGCCTACCACCACTACCACCCTTACCCAGGGGTGCCAGGTGCCTACCACCACTACCACCCTTACCCAGGGGTGCCAGGTGCCTACCACTACTACCACCTCTACCCAGGGGGTACCAGATGCCTACCATCACTACCACCTCTACCCATGGGGGGCTGGATGCCTTCCACTACTACCACCTCTACCCAGGGGGTGCCAGGTGCCTACCACCACTACCACCCTTACCAAGGGGTGCCAGATGCCTACCACCACTACCACCCTTACCCAGGGGGTGCCAGGTGCCTACCACCACTACCACCCTTACCCAGGGGTGCCAGGTGCCTACCAATACTACCACCTCTACCCAGGGGTGCCAGATGCCTACCACCACTACCACCTCTACCCATGGGGAGCTGGATGCCTACCACTACTACCACCTCTACCCAGGGGGTGCCAGGTGCCTAACACCACTACCACCCTTACCCAGGGGGTGCCAGATGCCTACCACCACTACCACCCTTACCCAGGGGGTGCCAGGTGCCTACCACCACTACCACCCTTACCCAGGGGTGCCAGGTGCCTACCACCACTACCACCCTTACCCAGGGGTGCCAGGTGCCTACCACTACTACCACCTCTACCCAGGGGTGCCAGGTGCCTAACACCACTACCACCCTTACCCAGGGGTGCCAGATGCCTACCACCACTACCACCCTTACCCAGGGGTGCCAGGTGCCTACCACCACTACCACCCTTACCCAGGGGTGCCAGGTGCCTACCACTACTACCACCTCTACCCAGGGGGTGCCAGATGCCTACCACCACTACCACCTCTACCCATGGGGGCTGGATGCCTACCACTACTACCACCTCTACCCAGGGGTGCCAGGTGCCTACCACTACTACCACCTCTACCCATGGGGGGCTGGATGCCTACCACTACTACCACCTCTACCCAGGGGTGCCAGGTGCCTACCACTACTACCACCTCTAACCATAGGGGGCTGGATGCCTGTCACTACTACCACCCTTACCCAGGGGTGCCAGGTGCCTACCACTACTACCACCTCTACCCAGGGGCTGGATGCCTACCACTACTACCACCCCTAACCAGGGGGTGCCAGGTGCCTACCACTACTACCACCTCTACCCATGGGGGGCTGGATGCCTACCACTACTACCACCTCTACTCAGGGGGTGCCAGGTGCCTACCACCACTACCACCCTTACCCAGGGGTGCCAGATGCCTACCACCACTACCACCCTTACCCAGGGGTGCCAGGTGCCTACCACCACTACCACCCTTACCCAGGGGTGCCAGGTGCCTACCACTACTACCACCTCTACCCAGGGGTGCCAGATGCCTACCACCACTACCACCTCTACCCATGGGGGGCTGGATGCCTACCACTACTACCACCTCTACCCAGGGGGTGCCAGGTGCCTACCACCAATACCACCCTTACCCAGGGGGTGCCAGATGCCTACCACCACTACCACCCTTACCCAGGGGGTGCCAGGTGCCTACCACCACTACCACCCTTACCCAGGGGGTGCCAGGTGCCTACCACTACTACCACCTCTACCCAGGGGGTGCCAGATGCCTACCACCACTACCACCTCTACCCATGGGGGGCTGGAGGCCTACCACTACTACCACCTCTACCCAGGGGGTGCCAGGTGCCTAACACCACTACCACCCTTACCCAGGGGGTGCCAGATGCCTACCACCACTACCACCCTTACCCAGGGGGTGCCAGGTGCCTACCACCACTACCACCCTTACCCAGGGGGTGCCAGGTGCCTACCACCACTACCACCTCTACCCAGGGGGTGCCAGATGCCTACCACCACTACCACATCTACCCATGGGGGGCTGGATGCCTACCACTACTACCACCTCTACCCAGGGGGTGCCAGGTGCCTACCACCACTACCACCCTTACCCAGGGGGTGCCAGATGCCTACCACCACTACCACCCTTACCCAGGGGGTGCCAGGTGCCTACCACCACTACCACCCTTACCCAGGGGGTGCCAGGTGCCTACCACTACTACCACCTCTACCCAGGGGGTGCCAGATGCCTACCACCACTACCACCTCTACCCATGGGGGGCTGGATACCTACCACTACTACCACCTCTACCCAGGGGGTGCCAGGTGCCTACCACCACTACCACCCTTACCCAGGGGTGCCAGATGCCTACCACCACTACCACCCTTACCCAGGGGTGCCAGGTGCCTACCACTACTACCACCTCTACCCAGGGGTGCCAGATGCCTACCACCACTACCACCTCTACCCATGGGAGGCTGGATGCCTACCACTACTACCACCTCTACCCAGGGGGTGCCAGTGCCTACCACCACTACCACCCTTACCCAGGGGGTGCCAGATGCCTACCACCACTACCACCCTTACCCAGGGGGTGCCAGGTGCCTACCACCACTACCACCCTTACCCAGGGGGTGCCAGGTGCCTACCACTACTACCACCTCTACCCAGGGGGTGACAGATGCCTACCACCACTACCACCTCTACCCATGGGGGGCTGGATGCCTACCACTACTACCACCTCTACCCAGGGGGTGCCAGGTGCCTACCACTACTACCACCTCTACCCATAGGGGGCTGGATGCCTGTCACTACTACCACCCTTATGCCTACCACTACTACCACCTCTACCCATGGGGGGCTGGATGCCTACCACTACTACCACCTCTACCCAGGGGGTGCCAGGTCCCTACCACCACTACCACCCTTACCCAGGGGTGCCAGATGCCTACCACCACTACCACCCTTACCCAGGGGGTGCCAGGTGCCTACCACCACTACCACCCTAACCCAGGGGTGCCAGGTGCCTACCACTACTACCACCTCTACCCAGGGGTGCCAGATGCCTACCACCACTACCACATCTACCCATGGGGGCTGGATGCCTACCACTACTACCACCTCTACCCAGGGGTGCCAGGTGCCTACCACCACTACCACCCTTACCCAGGGGGTGCCAGATGCCTACCACCACTACCACCCTTACCCAGGGGGTGCCAGATGCCTACCACCACTACCACCCTTACCCAGGGGGTGCCAGGTGCCTACCACCACTACCACCCTTACCCAGGGGTGCCAGGTGCCTACCACTACTACCACCTCTACCCAGGGGTGCCAGATGCCTACCACCACTACCACCTCTACCCATGGGGGCTGGATGCCTACCACTACTACCACCTCTACCCAGGGGGTGCCAGGTGCCTACCACTACTACCACCTCTACCCATGGGGGGCTGGATGCCTACCACTACTACCACCTCTACCCAGGGGTGCCAGGTGCCTACCACTACTACCACCTCTACCCATGGGGGCTGGATGCCTGTCACTACTACCACCCTTACCCAGGGGGGGCTGGATGCCTACCACTACTACCACCTCTACCCAGGGGGTGCCAGGTGCCTACCACCACCCTTACCCAGGGGGTGCCAGGTGCCTACCTCCACTACCACCCTTACCCAGGGGGTGCCAGGTGCCTACCACTACTACCACCTCTACCCAGGGGGTGCCAGATGCCTACCACTACTACCACCTCTACCCATGGGTGGCTGGATGCCTACCACTACCACCTCTACCCACGGCGTGGCAGGTGCCTACCACTACTACCACCTCTACCCATGGGGGACTGGATGCCTACCACCAACAACCCCCCCACTCACAGGATGGCAAATACATGCCACAAGAAGCACACACCAGCAGAAAGAATGCAACACAAAGACATCCCCCCCAACACCATGACAAGCGTGTGTAGACTTTGTCAAATGCCTACAACACTGAACAGGACTGCGACCATACAATGTGACCCCCTATCACAAGTGCCACACATAAATGTGTGTGGCACCCACAATGCAAGCAGGCCATGACCATTGTGGCAATGGGGTCCAAACCCCCATCATCACAGTGCCCAAAATGTAAGTGTGAGGTCCATAGCTGAAGCACATTTAGAACATTGTGGCAATGGGGTCCAAACCCCCATCATCACAGTGCCCAAAATGTAAGTGTGAGGTCCATAGCTGAAGCACATTTTGAACATTGTGGCAATGGGGTCCAAACCCCCATCATCACAGTGCCCAAAATGTAAGTGTGGGGTCCATAGCTGAAGCACATATTGAACATTGTGGCAATGGGGTCCAAACCCCCATCATCACAGTGCCCAAAATGTAAGTGTGGGGTCCATAGCTGGAGCACATTTTGAACATTGTGGCAATGGGGTCCAAACCCCCATCATCACAGTGCCCAAAATGTAAGTGTGAGGTCCATAGCTGAAGCACATTTAGAACATTGTGGCAATGGGGTCCAAACCCCCATCATCACAGTGCCCAACATGTAAGTGTGATGTCCATAGCTGAAGCACATTTTGAACATTGTGGCAATGGGGTCCAAACCCCCATCATCACAGTGCCCAAAATGTAAGTGTGGGGTCCATAGCTGAAGCACATATTGAACATTGTGGCAATGGGGTCCAAACCCCCATCATCACAGTGCCCAAAATGTAAGTGTGGGGTCCATAGCTGAAGCACATATTGAACATTGTGGCAATGGGGTCCAAACCCTCATCATCACAGTGACCAAAATGTAAGTGTTGACAAAGAAAAAGCTGCAACTGCCAAACTGCATGGATGATTCCTGGTCACAGAACAACAAACACATCAGTGGCAAAGTAGTGCTTGTGTCCCATAGCAACATAGAATGGGGGAGGCAAACAGTGCAGTGCAAATAAGACATACCTTTGGCCATGTGCAGACAAACATCACCCATGGGGGCTGACACTGTCAACATTCATCAATGACACAATGACAGAAGTGACCATCAGAATGCAGACCCACATATTTGCACCAATGGGCACACAAATTCAGATACCCAGTGGAGACTGTAGATGTGAGGTGAACAGATACCATACCATGGCAGCAATGGGACACACACACAATGATCATTGTGCTGACTGATGACCTAGGAGTCCCAGGGACAGCAGGGCAAACACACCAAACAACATACAGCCAATGGCACACCTAAGATATGCCAATGCAGTGGTGCCGATGCACATACACAAACAGGCAGACCCACACTGCACATCAAACACAACAGGTGAGGGGGTACCAGTTTCCCCAGGCAACCACACAACACATGAGGAGGCCTGAATACCAATTACACAGATGTGCATACAGTGCCACACAAAGGTAACTCATGGAGCCAAATCCCCTATGTGGGCAATCAGGCATTGTCAGATGAGAGGGAGCACAAATCACACGTCACACAAGCATGTAGGAACAGCAACTGACACAGCAAGACACAGAGACACCACAGCACTACCCCCAGGGCCCCCACAATGTGGTGACCCTGGGCTGCATTACAATCCCACTGTGATGACAAAGCTAGATGTCGTTCACACTGTGAACCACAGTCATGTGTCCTGAGCAACAAACTATCATCACACCTACACAAGCACAAATCAATCAGCACGGCCTGTCAGCCAAGGCCAACATGGAGGCAGGGGTCTAGCCGGGCAACAACTCTCATCTGCACACACTCAACACCACACACCTCGACCTCCAACAATGTGCAGCAGTGAAGCTCACATGCACTGGTGACATTGCACATGCACCCATGACAATTCCAGGGGGGGTGGTGGGAACCAAGTTGCAGAAACACATCACACATGGCCACTCAACCAGACTCCTGAATGTCTGACACACTGCACACTACGCTGTACATGGACATGACGGCAATACCACACCAACCAATGGGATCCCAGCCACAGTCACACACCTATGAAGAAGCCAAGGTCACCCACAAAGAACACACATAGACAACTACCAACATTGCAGCCCTCAGGAGTGCCAGCAGTCACACACACAACATGTCACAACCAATGAAAGCTAACACAAACAAGAAATCACATGACAGGAGTAAACAACAAGTGCAAAGGGGAATCCTGACTGTGACACATCAGCGTCTGCCCACAAACTCAGCCCGGACAGCAAACACACCTATGGGTGACACCCTGATGACCAATAATGTGCCAATTCACCCACATCACAGAGAACCCAGGGAGAAGACTTTGGGGGAACATAGGTCAACTCAGCAAGCATCACAAACAGGAACATCACTAGGGATCCCAGCATGCACAGCAAAATGGAAGTGAACACACAGACATGCTCATACAACACACACCTTGGGCGCACGAGATGTCACAGGAGTACACACTGCCATGAGGGGACTCCACTCCTGTGTGAGGAAAGCTGTGCCATATGTCGCATCAGTAGGGCTCCATCATGTCAGCAGAACACTTGGTCACACAGTCAACAATTAGCACAAAATGAAGGCTCCCGTCACATCAGCCTGGTCATGGGAATGCCAACGAAATCAACAGCACAGATCCAACACACATGTATAGCAAGTTGCACTGACAACACAGATGAGTCCTTCCCCATTGATGCCCAAACCTGCATGTCCAGTGGAGATGGCCACACGGTCAGGGAAGTAGACTAATTGAACAATGGCAAACACAACAGATGTGCATGGGTGGAACCCACAGATGTGACATTGCTAATGTAAGTAGGAAATCTCATTGCCAAATATTGAAAACATTACACCCTCAGATGCTGCTAAGGATGACATGGATACACCACGGGATAGGACACTGTCCCCCTGGACCACATGGGTTCCTGCACAGTAACACTTCATTTTCATGAGACCAAATATCACCATCACTGCAGCAAGTGCATGGTTAGCATCATCAACATCATGTACATCAGAAGTAAAAGCACTAGTGAACAGAAAGTTGCTTTATTCAGCATATGTGGGTTCATAACTTGGAAAAACTGTAAGCAATCAACAAAGGCCAATGGCCAGTCCATCAAGGAAGTCAATACAGGGTGACAGTGGCAGATGTCACCCTACGCATGCCTGCACTGATCAAAACCAGGGACAATCCCCTAGGAGGGGCATACGGGGGGGCAGGCCAGGCACCGCAGGGACAGGATCAGGGCTCACCAGGAGGAGGCAGGGAAGGGGTGGTGGGTGCTGGAGAGCCACTGATAACTGCAGTGGAGGTGTCTGACATGGTGTGTGCCGGCACAACTGGGGGGCATGACTCAGATGTTGTGGGTGCCGGAACGACTGCAGTGGACCCTGCAGATGGAGTGGACAGGTCCGCCACTGCAGTGCCCAAGTCAGACAGGGTGATAGTGGACTCCACTGCAGTGCCTACCTCCAGGTGAGGAGAATGGGGATCAGGTAAGGTGGGCAGGACAGAGGGGGAGGACACCCTCACCACATCAGTGGTACAGACAAGCGCAGCGGGGGGTGTGGGGCCGGAAGAGCAAGTGGCAGGGGGTGAAGGCCTGACCCTTCTGGGGATGGTGTATCTGTGGGTGGGGGAACCTGGGGCAGGGTGTGGTGGGGGCACCTGTGGAGTGGGGGCCTGAGGGATGGAGGAAGGAGACTTGGTGCCTGAGCTGCAGGGCGGCGGCGGGGTCTTGCTCTTCCGGGATCGGGGGGACTTGCGGGTGGGGGCCTCAGTCGGTGTGTGCCTGGGGGATCGTGTCCGGGGGCCAGGGGCACTCCGCTCCGTGTGGGTGGGCTTCCTCTTCCCCCTGAATGCTGGATCAGCTGGGTCGGAGGGGAAGAGGCCAAGGTCACAGAGGAAGAGCTGCTGTGTATTTGGGGTTGCAGGTGAGGCAAGGGAGGGGTCTTTGGAGGGAGAGGCAACTGAGGACTGCGCAGTGCTTGTGGATGCATGTGTTTGTGCCTGTGCCCCATCCCCTGTGAGTGTGGTTTCAGTCCTCTGACGGTGCGTGCGTGTGCGTCTTGTTTGTGGCATGTATGTCTGTCTGCTGCATGTGTCTGTGCTGGTGTGTGCATGTGCCAGTGTGTGTGTGCTTGGTACGGGTAAGGTGCTGGGAGTGTGGATGGGGCAGAGGCAGGAGGGGTGAGGGACTGTCGGAGGAGGGACACTGCTGCCGTCAGGGAGGAGTCCATGGACCTATTGCCCCTCTGTAGGTCAGACATGTCTGATGAGATGCCCTCCATGAATGACACCAGCTGGGTCAACAGACTGGGGTGTGCATGGAGGACACTCAGCATTGCTGTCTGTCCTACATGGAGCTGGCGGAGGAGGTACACAGACTCCTCACTCAGGGCAGCAGGGGACACAGGGGCAGGGGGTGCGGTGCCTGGCCCGAAGGAGACACGCTCCCGAACATGGGAGCCTCCACGGACCTCGGGAATGGGAGCCAACGGGAGGGCGGTGGTGGTGGTGGTTCGCGGGGACAGCAACACTAGCTGGGGTGTGGTGGCTGCTGACACCCGCCTCCATAAGGGAGTCATCGTCCGAGTTGCTCTGGTCCTCAGCTGAGGTGGATGGTGCTGAGGACTCCTCGGTGTGGCTCCCCTCGCCCTCCGTGCCACTGGGTCCCTCCGACCACTCCTCGGCTGCTGACCCAGTCTGCGGCTCCTCCTGGTCCATGGAGCTGTCCCCTCCTGTGGCCGTGGATGTATCTGCAATCAATAGGGAAACAGACAGACATCAGTCACTTGCACCGAACGCACACACCACAGTAAGTACAGCACATTACAGAGCAAGCCCTGGCATCCTTAGTTGAACATTGCTAAAACTGCACAAATGGAACAGGAGAAGTCAATTGTCAGTCTGATGGTCAACCATGGCACTCACATCCCACCTGGCCTTGCACCCATCTGTCTGGTGTCTGTTGGATGGCAATACCCCAGTGTGGACACATGCACCACCTACACAGTATTTGGACAGTGCAGAGAGCCCGGTGAAGCATGTAGACATGCACACATCACAACTCTTGCCACTGAGTCAGTACAGGTGTCCGGATGTAAGGGATGCCCAGAGTCAAATAGGAAATGCATGTCATGCATACCAGCGACAGACACCATGATGCACCCATGTCCTGATAGCCATTGCCACAATGGTGTGCATGTAGCACATGTCACTCCCCTGCAGGATCACTAATAGGAAGTCACATGCCATGGCACAGCCATGCCTGCTAAGTCATACATCACTGTCTCCAGTCACATGGGCAGGGCAGCCAGACAACAACACTCTGCACTGTGTCACAATAGTAGATCATGGGGAATGCAAGTCCTGGAGCTGAACAAGTGCACATGTACATCCCCCACACACCACATCATCTGAACCCTCATCTGTCCAGGTCATACCCATTGGACATATGGGAGACCTGTAACACTACCCTCTGCACCTGAGCACCTCACAATCTGCTGTGAATGGGAAACAGCTGCCTGAACTTCATATTCGCATACCCCAGTCTGCAGGGTCAGGTGATCAAACACCTATGTGTCACACAAGTATCATCTCCTATGGTCACATCTCCGGTGGCATGCGGAGCCCCAACCGAGGAACACCCCAGCAGACCTGACAACGAAGCCACAGCACACTGACACAGAGGCAGACACCTGAGGGGACAAATCACTGAGCAAAACGTGTCAGCTGATACACGGCAGTGGGAGTACAGAGTGTATTGTATGGCCTGGAGTAGGCATGACTGTCCTGCCCCACATGAATGAGGGATGAGCCCTGGACAGTAGGCAGCTGGCTACGTATGTGTGACACACGTTACATACACACTCCTGGGGCCCAAACATTGTTCCCACCCGCAGCATGGGTGTGTGCCAGATACCCCAGGCACATGTGGTGGATCAGCTCAGCAATTGGGCCACATATCAAAGTAACACGCAGAACACATGTCAGAACACGGGCATTGTGTAAGCAATGGACCCACCCATGATGCCCACCACAGAGTCAGGGAAACAGATGCTGTCCCCCACCTTGAGTCAAGCAAACTGCAGGGACACAGTACCCAAGTGACACAATACCCTGACTGTAAGGGCCACACCTGGGTATCAGATGAGGAGTGGGCAGTGCACAATAGAGGGACATGGGTCCTGGACCACAAGACTGATGTACTGTGGAAGTTTAACTAGGCCAGAGGAGGGCACATAGCATGGCAGACATAGTTCACAATGCAGACATGGACTCACCCCCTCCTTGCTGCTCTCTGGCCTTCAGCTGCCCATCCAGATCAGGGAAGACCACCGCCAGGATCCTGAGCATGTGGGGGTCAGGGTCCGGTGTCCGCCCCTCCTGCGAGGAGGCGACAGCTTCAGCTGGACCCGTGCGATCCTCCGGGTCCAGCCCCGAAGGTCCTGCCACCTCTTCTGGCAGTTGCGGATCCGGCGCTTGTAGTCCCCCACGGATCTCACTGCCCGGACGATGGTCAGCCATATCTTCTGCTTCTGGTGGGCATCAACCTGTGAGGATGACAAAGTGAGAATGCCATTACTACACATGCAACATAATCGTGCATTACACAGTTGGATTTACATGTCTCAATCACAGGGGCACATGATGTACACAGGCAGTGCAACGATGGCCATGGACAGTATGCCAGCAGTTACTACATGGTATCATTGCCTGGGCAGTAAAACCTTGTTTGAATGCACTGTCACTGCACTATACCTGTCCAGTGCATATGACTACACACTATGGGGTGTGACAACTACTCAGTGAGCCTGCTAGCCAGTGGTGTGCAGACTGTTAGCCTTGCTAGTCAGACAACATGTACATTTAGAAAGGCAGTGGACAGAACACTCACCTGCTCCCCTGGTTTCCCATACAGCTTGCTGTACTGTGGAAGGAGGCTGTCCAGCAGGGCTTGGTTCTCCTCAGTGCTGAAGGCTGGGGCTCTCTCCACAGTACGTGCCATTGCAGGGTCCAGAGGGCGCAGAGACAGCAGCAGTGTAGTGGCAGATGTCATCCTGGAGCATGTAGTGCAGGCAAGTGAGCTCTTAGGGGAACAGCCAGCATTATATGTGTGCTGCAGAGGCAGATACTGTCCCATGTGTCCAAAGTGATAGGTCCAAGTCGTTTGCATCTTCTGAATCTGGCCAATCCATGGAATCGCACCACTTACACACGCCCCCAGCATCCTTCAAATGTTCAACTTCATGAAACCCATGAAATTGCAACATTGTTGTGGGTGACCAACTAAATTTACAGCATCAGACTCGTTCAAATTGTGAAAACGCGTCCGTTGCCAGGCCAGGCCATAGCCAATGGGTGCGCACCGATCGGACCATTGCCGTTCAACGCGTACCTAGGATACAACGCGTACCCGCACATTGAATGCAATGGGCCGGCCGGGCACACCGATCGGACCATTGCTGTTCAACGCGTACCTAGGATACAACGCGTACCCGCACACATTGAATGCAATGGGCCGGCCGGGCACACCGATCGGACCATTGCCGTTCAACGCGTACCTAGGATACAACGCGTACCCGCACACATTGAATGCAATGGGCCGGCCGGGCACACCGATCGGACCATTGCCGTTCAATGCGTACCTAGGATACAACGCGTACCCGCACACATTGAATGCAATGGGCCGGCCGGGCACACCGATCGGACCATTGCTGTTCAGCAGCGTACCTAGGATACAACGCGTACCCGCACACATTGAATGCAATGGGCCGGCCGGGCACACCGATCGGACCATTGCCGTTCAACGCGTACCTAGGATACAACGCCTACCCGCACACATTGAATGCAATGGGCCGGCCGGGCACACCGATCGGACCATTGCCGTTCAACGCGTACCTAGGATACAGCGCGTACCCGCACACATTGAATGCAAGGGGCCGGCCGGGCACACCGATCGGTCCATTGCTGTTCAACGCATTGTGAGCTGGATTCACCAAGCTGATCTTGGTGTGATATTGATTCCTGGTGGAGATCCTTGCATTGTTCTTAAAGGTGATCTTTCGCCTTCACTCCCTATTATTGCTAGTACACCCGAGTCTACTAACGTTGTTCATGCATGTGATTTACACACTGACTTTGAACAAGTTTCTACAAACACTGTCCATGCATGTGATTGGCGCACTGAGTTTGTACAAGTTTTCAATGAGAAGTTAGGGTGTTTGACTGACTATATACATAGAATCACACTGAGACCCGGTGCTACGCCTGTAACGTGTAAGGTGCGCAGCGTACCTTTAGCATTAAGAGAGTCCATGCAAAAAGAATTACAGAAGCTTCAATTCAGAGCTGTCCTTGAACGTTTTAAGTCACGTGGTTTGAACCTTCATGAGAACAAATGTAAATTTAATCTCAGTGAAATCGAGTATCTGGGGCATAAGTTGTCCAAGGGAGATGTAAGGCCCAAGGACAATTTAGTAAAGACCATTGAGAATCTTCCCATGCCCCAATCCAGAGATGAGTTGGTTACATTTCTCGGCATGGCCGAATATTATAATAAGTTTGTTCCTCAATTTGCTTCTCGCACCTTTGGTCTTAGAGCTCTCCTCAAAAAAGGCGTGAGATTTGCCTGGTCACCACAATGCCAAGCCGAATTTGACGATATAAAAGCAGCTTTGGGTAAGGCGCCTTCCCTCCAGAGTTTTAATGCTTCTGCACATTCTGTTCTCGTCACTGATGCCAGCTCTAAGGGTCTCGGCGCTGTTCTTAAACAGGTGAAGGATGGACAAGAGATAACTATTATGTTCTTGTCACGAGCGCTGGTGGGATCAGAAGCACAATACTCTGTCATAGAGAAAGAAACTCTTTGCATCTTTTGGGCTATTAGGAAAATGAAGAAATTTCTTTGGGGAAGTGCTTTCACAGTACAGTCTGATCATAAGCCTTTGAAAGACTTGTTTACAAAAAAGAGCCTTGATGCGGTTTCTTCAAGAATCGCCAGGTGGATAGTAGCGCTACAAGACTTTAATTTTGTTGTACAACACATTCCTGGTGCTCAGAATAAGGTGTCGGATTGCCTTTCCCGCCTTGTACAGAACAACCCTGATCTTGCTCTTGAAGACTCAGGGGATTCGTGGGAGGATGACAATTATAAGGTGTGTGAAGTTATGGCTGGCGTCTTGAGTGAGGGAGAATGAAAGTCTTCCTTGGAAAAGGACCCCACTATTCTCAAAGTCTGCAAGTTGGTAACTGAAGGTTGTGGGGGTATTAAAGGTCTGAATGAAGAGGTGCGTAAGTTTTGGAACATGCGTCATGAGTTGTCAGTCTCTTCTGGTTTGCTTTGGAGGGGTACCAAACTCGTTCCACCTCTCTCTATTAGGCAACAAATTCTTCAACAAGCTCATCAGGGGCATCAGGGTATCCCCAAAACAAAATAAAGGATCCGACTACACTTCTGGTGGCCCGGGATTGATCTCCTTGTTGAGCGCATGGTGAGGGATTGCTCTGATTGTATTACATCCGACAAAGCCTATAGTACTAGGGTTCAACCCATGGTAGTGCGGGAGGTCCCTGTTCGTTGTTGGCCAGATGTGGCTTTAGATCTACTGGGTCCCATTACTAGCTCCTCTGGTCAATTCTAGGTCTTAGTTTTAGTTGACATGTTCTCCAGGTGGCCGGAGATTAAAGTTACTCACAGCGTTGAGACCAAAGATGTCACCAAGTTCCTTGATGAGGTTTTCGCACGAGAGGGACTCCCGGATTGTCTACTAACCGACAACGGGGTTCAACTAGTTTCAAGGGAGATGGAGGATTATTTGGCAGAAAGGGGAATCAGACATAAGCGGTGTGCTCTCTACCATCCCGAAACCAACGGAATGGTGGAGAGGTTCAACCGTGTCTTGAAAGAAGCCATACAATTAGCCAAATCCCTAAACAGGGACTGGAGATCTGAAATCATGGAGCGAGTAATGATTTACCGTCTCACACCTCACTCAACCACTAGTAAAGTTCCCTTAGAGCTTTTTCGGGGAAGAATTCCCAATACCTGGATGTATCAAGCGTGGATGAGAAACAAAAGTACGAGTGTGGGTGTGGATGTTGGTCCTGCTACAGGGTCTAGGGTGGTGTCTCCGGACGATGAGTCCTGGCAAGGTGGTCAGGATTTGAAGATTGGCAAAAGAAAAGGATATTTTGACACCAGACACGCTGTAGCCCACACTCGTGTCCGTGTGGGGGACAGAGTGCGAGTACGTCTTCCACAGAGATCTGCAGGAACCTCGAAATTCTCCTCGCCTTTTGTTGTGAAGAAACTCTTTCAGAATGCTGTAAAGTTGAATGACGGTCGTATCTGGACTTTGAACAGGATTGCTCCCATGCGTACCAATGTCCGTTCTGAGTTGGGTGGTCCTAATAGTTCCCCTGGGTTGTCTGTACTAAGGAAAAGTTCTCGTACAGGAAAGATTCCTGCAAAGCTGCACGATTTTATTCTTCATTAATATATATATTTTTTTCTTTTCTCCTCCTTCTTTCTTTTCTGGTGTTACCCTCCTCTTCCCTGGTCCTACTTTTCTCCTGCTCTTCTTGTGTAAAGGGGGAAGGTGTGTAATGACCTACGTGTCATTTGGTTCCTTTACTCAGTGTAATGACCTGTGTGACTTGTTAGCTTATTCCTTCCACCTCATGGAGTTCTATATTCTAGAGTCTTTATCTTGTTCAAGCCACATTAGAATGTGGAGATTTCAGTTGTTGCTGAGACCGTGTGGATGGGACATCTTGTCTGTAGACACCTGCTACTTCTACAATAAAGAACAAGTTGCTGCTTCAACCAGTGTGTTACTACTTTGCTTCATTACACACTATACTATTGTAAACACTTTTATTATAATCTAAAACTGTGTATACAGATATTGTTATTTTCTTCAAGATGGATGATGGTTATGATTTTTCAGTAGTTGTGGAGTGTATCTGGAACACTTTGGTGCAAATACAAAAACTTTAATGCATTACATTGATTTGCAGGTTTTCAAGGTTGTAAATGACAAATAACATACGTACATCTCCCAACGTACCCAAAATGCTGTCGATATTAACGTATTTTAAAAATGAAGATGACATAGAATTAACAGGCATAAAAGAGACCTTACTAGTTTAAAATTAAATTCCAAATGAAATTCAAAATGTTACGTTATTACACGGTAAACAATAGAAGGAAATAAGAAACATTTAAGCTGATGTATAGCTCAGAAAGTAATAAAAACCCTATGAACAAGATATAAAAGTGACAAAGGAGAATAAGGTATTAAGGGAATGAAAGTCAGTATACTAACAACACAGTCAAAAATCCTCAAAATGTGCGTACGTTAAAGAAAAAGCATTTGAAGAATATAAACTGTAAGAAGTCGTGTGACGAATATAAAAATATTTACTGCGCAATAATTAAACATTTAAAAATTGCACTTGTAATTTATATTACAAATCTTACACTCTCTTTTTCACCTAGTTCAAAATGTTTAATTATGCTGCATAATTTGCCTTTTTTGCCTCATAATTTAGTCAGTCCTGCTGCATAATTTAACCTCCATTTCCACATATTCCAATGGACCTGCCCCTGACCGGTGCAACCACCAAATCCACGTTATGTTGGAAGTTGTGTGTTCTGGCTACCAATTGGTAGATGGTTGGAGGAATGCCAACCCAATTTGATGAACACTTCTATTCCAAAGCCATGAAACTCATTTTATGATTCATTTGCTGATGGTACAGTGGGACCTACAGATGGAGTGCCTTTAGCCTTATATGGCTGTAGGATTCTCTCACAACACAACACTTCTCACTTGGTTGGTCATATTCCATTGAGGATGGAGTGGGCTGTTGTTACTTCAGGCGCCTTTCTTCTTCCGCATGTCCCTGGTTCCCAAAACACTTTCAGAGAATATACTCCACTGTTCTTCTACACTAATATGGGTATTCACCAGCCTCTTTTCCCATGTATAAGTCCTTCAAAGTGTGTATTAGTGGTATTTGTCTCTGCACAGAAGGTGCCATCACTAAGTCTCATGAACAGTAAATGCTATCTCTCACAGCATGAACTTCAGTCTACACAGTCAGGGAGGGATTTATACCAGAAAGCTGACTTGATAATGCTAATGAGATTGTAGATTGCATTAGTGGACAGATCATGTAAAGATAATCATGACAGGTATATGGCCCGAATGCATCAAGAAGGTAATAAATCAATACTTTGGCTTGGATGATGAAAAGTGAAAGGCAACCGACCCATATAAAAGAGCTTGAGCTTGCAAACAAGTACACTTCATCTGATGAGCCACTGAAATCTAATGAGTACAGGTACAATGATAAAGTATTATGTGGGTAAACACTCATGAAGAAGGGACACCAAAGGAATGATTGGTAGACAAATGTAAACTAATTAAATTGATTATTATTAAGAGGCCTGGATACTCATATCAAAACAGAAATTCCTGGTCATTTTGAGGAGCATGGTAAGAGGTATGGATCTGGGTAACAATGAACTGAGCTTTGAATTTTAGTGGGAATTTTATGGCTTGTTTGTTATGCACCGAATCACACTATTTACCAAGATTCTGACTTCTGGTAGTATGGCCACATCTCCTAGATCAATGCTTATAATGACCTCCGTAGACACAGCACAGGTCTGTGGCACTGCTGCTCTTACAGCCCCTCTCACTGCTTACCTGAGATAATAAGATCCTTTGCAGGTTGATTTCCAACAGAATGATTTTTCTCACTTTTTTACACAAACACTGTTCAGGATTTGTTCTTGCAGAGTACACTGCACGGCTCTTGGGAGGTTGCACTTTGTTATGTGGGCTAAGAATTTTGATTCTCAGGAAAAATCTGAAATCACCATTGGCACTTAAAAGGAATTGGATTTCCTTAGCAGGAACTGGGTTTACAATACCCTTGAGACAATGAATCTGGGCCGGCAACTAACAGTCTGGGTGCAAAATCCAACATCTATGGGCATTGGGTATCAATCAACACCCATGTTTTCATTATATAGGTTTCCCTTTCTCCTCCAAGTTACTTGAACCATTATCAGTGCTACACGGATGAGGCACAAGTAGTAAAGTATCTGCAAGGGTAAAATGACCAGTCTGGGAATGCTGTATGCAAAAGACATCTTGCTCACAGTGGTGAGACCATGGAAATTAATACTTGATATCCTATGTACTGCAGGAGATGTCCTCCAAAGGTGGGAGTCGATCTTAACTAGGGAAAGTCAAACATTTTCCTCTGGTGAGAGATTTTACAGAATTTGATATAGGTATCAAGATTCTGTGAATTGCTGTAACATGAACATTTCAAGAGCATAATGCTGACCTAATAGCCAACAAATTTTAAGCATGAGATAGCAAAATACTGAAAGGTTTGTGATCTGGGTTGAGAAGGATACCTGATGATCAAAACATAGTGCCCAGGTTGGTAGCATGGTCCGCAGGGTCAGGAGGACAGCCAGAGGAGGGAGGCCATCATGGGACCAGATCTAGTTAGATTTGTCTAGTACCTGAATATATGACTTATTTGGATTTCATTTTAGATGGTTTCGCTGTATGCAGCTCGTGATGTCCTGCATATAGTGCTGATAGGAAGACTGAAGAGAAGTAATGTCTGTAGAAGATTAAGGGGCCGATTCCGATTCGGGCAGGAAATCTCCCCGACCGAGCCGGACCCGGAGAGATTTCCGACCGAATCGGACCCGTGCAGCCCGACCGAACGAGTACGATGCGTCCGTATGCTATCGTACTCGAGTCGGTCGGACTCCCATTGAAGTCAATGGGAGCCGGTCGTACAACGCGTACGCGGGCTCCCATAGCCTCAATGGGTTCGAGGCGAACAGGGGCGCCCCCTACAGCGGGTACGTGGTGAAGCGACTCGCGCCGTACACGCACAGGGGTGGGGGGACCCATGGGTCCCCCCTGTGTGCGACTCGCGCGGCTACACATACAGGGGGGTCCGACACGGACCCCCGAAGTATGGCTCCGACTGCTCTTTCGAGCCGGACGGCGCGTGTCGGTCGGACTGCTCACGGCGCGCATCGTACTTACCCGGCCGGGGAACGTCTCCATTGCGCGGTGCGAGTCGTGTCTGAGCGAGTCGGTCGGTGCGGTTAGACCCGGGAACGAATCGGTCGGAGCGGTTGGGACGTCCGAACGAGTCAGTCGGCGATTTCGCATCGTACTCGCTCGTCCGGACGTGCGTACGGATCGGTCGGGAAATAGGGCTCCGAATCGGATCCGGTTAAGCCGAATCCGATTCGGAGCCCTACCGGCCGAGATCGGAATCGGCCCCTGAGTATCTATAACCAGTTTGGTAGCATCAGGGTGGGTAAAGAAACACAAATCGAAATTTCTTAGCAAAGCAGTTGGAAGAGCTATATGAAGATAAAGCAGAAACAGGCTAAGGGGGGAGCCTAGAGGATGCCTTGGGTAACAAAGGAAATTTAATGCAACAAGAAGAAAAATGAACAGCTTGAAAGAATCTGGCAGGAAGACAGCCTGTGCCAGGCACTGTCTCTCACCTTAACTTCCCAAAATCTATTAGGGAGGATGTGGTGGGAGACAGTGTCAAGAGTACCAGGTTGATCCAGAAGGATAACAATAGAAGATCCTCCTAAGTTTAAAGACAGACTGATGTCATCCAAATCACGCAGGTAGAACAGACACTGTTCCATAAGCCGAATGGAAGCCGGGTTAAGAGGGTCAGTATTGAATTCATTTCTCGAAAGGAGAGACACTGATCATTTACTTAATATCTCAATTATCAAGGACGGAAATGAAATTAAAGGAATGGGCCGATAGTTTGCAAGATCCTCAGGGTTGTAATTTGGCTTCCTCACTAGAGGGGAGATTAAGGTACTTTAGAACTAGGCCAACTGAGAATGAATGATTACACAAGTCTGGGAGAGATAATATTAAAGTATCAGGAGCAAGCTGAAAAATAAGTTCAGAACAAGGATTCAAGGTAGAGTTGGATTTTCTAGAGTCAAATTTAGTGATAACCATGTTGGAAAAAAAGTGACCAACAAATGTAAATGGTGGGTATGATAAGTTGGACATACTTTCACAAGAACAGGCAGCTAGAGCTGGGATATCCAAGGTAAAAGAACAAATAGAGTTGTTTTTGAAAGAAAAAAGATTTCTCATTGCAGTGATGAACAACATCTAGGTTCAGCAAGTTCAAATACTATTCAAAATTAGAAGTAGGCTGAGGGTAAAATATTTGCATAATAGAGGGAACAAGTCCTGAAAATTTACACTTTAAGTATAAAATTCTTGAATGAAAACTTTTCTGCCAGGCAAGCTGTAAATTTTCCTCCAGGTGTGTTCAACACGTTTGCAGGAGAATGTAGATTAGCTTCGAGAATAGATGTATAAAGGAGCCAGGTGTAAAGTGCAAGGAACATTATGAGCCAGGAACGGATCAGTTTTATCTAAGACAAGGAAATCCATGAGTTGAAAAATGAGTTAGGAGTGCCTTCATCACAAGTGGTTGAAATTAATTGAGTGGGTGCCAAGCAGAGAAGGGTATCTGTAAAATTGTTGGAAGTAATCTGTAATCCATTGTTGTAACAGGTGAATAGATTGTCTCTTAGCAAATCTAACATTGAAAAGATAATAAATGCTAAATAAATTGAATAAATAATCCTTCTAAAGCAGAGGGGTAGTGTAGGAAATGGAAATAATGTTATTTAGGATATAAATATGATCTAATATGTGGCCTGCTAGATGCGTGTGACTTGTTATTTGCTGGTTACGATGAAAAAAAACAGTTCAGGGTTGAGTGAGCGCAATAGTGTCAGAAATATTAGTACGTTTGATCAGATACTAAAGTATCCACGCATTACAAATGATGAAGCCTTGAAAATAAAATGACTAAGAAGACTTAGAGAACTGGATTAAGTAGTATCTGGGCCAGGGAGGTGGCTGACTAGGGAGACCGAGAATACACAATTAGGAGAGAAGGTGAGCTTAGCTACTGTTGAGATGAGAATGTCCCCTGCATGGTATTACAGGCTTGCATCCTTGCTGTGAGTGATATCAGCTGTGAGTTATCTGGTATCCTGATATTTTTTTGGCAAAGCCCACACAAGAATCATGTGTGTGCGTGTTGTGGCACAGGATTTCATCATGATTTTCAAGCCCAAGGCCTATCTCTGTGGTGCAGAGGGATGCACCAAGTGTGCTCGATACATGACATGTCAACTACTGTTGAAGACGTGGGGCACATAAATTAAGCATAATAATAACATAACATGCATATTTGCAAAGCACACGTTCACCCAGAAGAGTATCTTGATGCTGAATAACAAATGATTATTGTTACCCAACTCAATGGTACTCATTTCATCGAACTCAGAATGATGAAAGGCTGAGTGCACCCACAGGGATTTGAAAGTGTGACCATGAAGTCAAACACAGGCCCCTAACAGTGGACGCATTAGTCCACTAAGCCACCAGACCTGGCCCGGTGGTGCTAGTGTACAATTTTGTGACCGGTAGCCCTGAACAGCATCTATTTTCAGTTCAGGGGTAAATGCAGTGCCTACAGGCCCAAGGCTTCTCAGAGTAATCAAAGGAGTGCTTAGTTCCAGGGCTGGTATCTTTCATTGCTCCCTGAGGTGAGGCAACATCAAATAAAGCTTGTACATCTTGCTGGAGAGCTGTGCTTCTGCCTGTGGCTTGGCTTCTTAAGAGAGGAGAAGGAGCACCTGACTCTAAAGGAAGCGATTTCCTTGTAGGATAAGCCGAGCTTCCATGCTGGAGAGTGGGGCAGCCAAATAGAAAAGGATTGAACTTGGGCACTATAACCAATGATGACGCAAGTCTGGAGAGGGTCTCGTAGCTCTCTGTGAGTTTCCACAAAAAGCAAAGTGAACCAAATCATCCTTCAACTCCATTACATATCAGGAGCATGACCACAACCAATCAATCAATCAATCAATCAATCAATCAATCAAGGCGTTTGTTAAGCGCGACTACTCACCCGTAGGGGTCTCAAGGTGCTGTTGGGGGGGAGGGGTTTAGCAGGTTCCAGTCCATCAAGGGGGGGGTCTGTCGAAGAGCCAGGTTTTGAGGTTTCTTGCGAAGATGGGGAGCGATGTTGTCTGTCTGAGGTGGAGCGGAAGGGCGTTCCAGCTCTGGCCACGAGGAAGGAGAAGGAGCGGCCTCCCGATCTGGTCTTTCTGGTGTGGGGGACCACGGCGTAGGAGAGCTGGGCTGATCGTAGGGTCCTCTGGGGTGCGTGGAATTTGAGTTGGCTGTTCAGGTATGCTGGCCCGGTGTCGTGGAGGGCCTTGTGAGCATGGGTGAGCATGTTGAAGGTGACTCTAGCTTCAATGGGGAGCCAGTGGAGTGTGCGCAGGTGCTGGGAGATGTGGCAGTGTCTTGGCAGGTCGAGGACCAGTATTGTGGCGGCGTTCTGGATGTTCTGTAGCTTGCGGGTGAGGTTTTTGTTTATTCCGGCGTAGAGTACATTGCCGTAGTTGAGTCTGCTGGTTACCAGGGCGTGAGTGACGGTCTTTCTGTGTTCGAGGAGGATCCATTTGAAGGTCTTACATAGGAGGCGGAGGGTGTGGAACAGGAGGACGAGACGGAGTTGATCTGGCGGTCCATTTTGAGCTCGGAGTCCAGGATGATTCCCAGGTTGCGTGCGTGGTCTGTCGGGGTGGGCGGGCTTCCGAGGGCGGGGGGCCACCAGGTGTCGTTCCAGGCGTCGGGGTTTGCGCCCATGATGAGTACTTCTGTTTTGTTGGTGTTTAGTTGTAGACAGCTGTTTTTCATCCATTTGGCGACGGCTTCCATGCCTTCACGAAAGTTGTGTCTGGCGGTATTGGGTTCGTTGGATAGGGAGAGGATGAGTTAGGTGTCGTCTGTTTATGACACAATGTTGAGTCCGTAGGTTCTGACGATGGGGGCGAGCGTAGCCTGTCTTTTGTACCAATGGGAGGATTCCTGTTGAAGAGGTACCTTGGAGGTGCCGGGGGACCTGCGCTACTCAAACTAAGATACATAATACTGAAGCATCAATGTCAAAAGTCGGATGAGGTGGGAAGGGCTGCTAGAATGCACTGTTGGAAGTTGCAAGCTTGACTGCTTGCCTGTGCTCAAAGTTGCTGCGTGCTTGTGAGTTCCAAGCATCCAATCTACCAGGTAACTTGAGCTGCATGAACTCGAACATTGACTGAGTCTCCACCTGCTAAACTCTGTTTAACCCATAGGGACTGAATCACCCTAAAGAACCGTAGTAGTGAGACATATAAGGAATGGACTTTTGGCCATGGGTCCAGGAAAACTGCTTGGACTATTTTACAGTGAGCATGCATCTGCACCATGTTTATGCTTGAATATTTCTGTGTTTACAGCGCTGAAGCAACCCTCTTAGAATAGAGTAGCTGATTACTATGTCCTATGTTTAGTATTACGTCTTAGGGGCCGATTCCGATCTCGGCCGGTAGGGCACCGAATCGGATTCGGCTTAACCGGATCCGATTCGGAGCCCTCTTTCCCGACCGAGTCGAACGTACGTCCGGGCGAGCGAGTACGATGCGAGCGCACGCGAAATCGCCGACCGACTCGTTCGCGGGTCCAAACCGCTCCGACCGACTCGCACGGACACGACTCGCACCGCGCAATGGAGACGTTCCCCGGCCGGGCAAGTACGATGCGTGCCTCGAGCAGTCCGACCGACTCGTGCCGTCCGGCTCAAAAGGGCAGTCGGAGCCGGACTTTGGGGGTCTGTGTCGGACCCCCCTGTACGCGTAGCCGCGCGAGTCGCACACAGGGGGGACCCATGGGTCCCCCCTACCTGTGCATGTACGGCGCGAGTCGCATCGACGCGTACCCGCTGTAGGGGGGGCCCTTGTTCGCCTCGCACCCATTGAGTCAATGGGAGCCCGCGTACGCGTTGTAGGACCGGCTCCCATTGACTTCAATGGGAGTCCGACCGACTTGAGTCCGATTGCATGCGTACGCATCGTACTCGTTCGGTCGGGCTGCTAGAGTCCGATTCGGTCGGAAATCTCTCCGGGTCCGGCTCGGTCGGAGTGATTTCTGGCCTGAATCGGAATCGGCCCCTAAGTGTAGTAATAAAGTATTTCATTTTTTTTCTAACAGTGCAGTGCTGGGCTGGACTGTCTTTATTGTGTCTGTTTGACTGTTTGAGCTGAGTCGGTACCCCACACTACCTAACTGAGAAGCCTTGGATTGCTCACCCTCACTACTCTTAGAGTCAAGAGCAGAAAGTATTTACTTGGCACCCAGTTCCCAGTGCTGTAGTTGGTCAGGTCTTAGGAAATCAATTGTAAGAGGCCGAAACCTCTGAGATGGGACCCAGTGACCCCTACTTTCCTTGTGGCAACTAAACAGTTTCTGGCAGCGATCAAAAAGCTCAATCCTATTGGAATCAGAGAGGGTACAAGGGTCAGAAGAAATCACAAGGTATAGGTAATACTGATGCCGCCACCTCAATGAAGAGGGTGGATTTCTCAGAAAGCTGACACATTGTAAAATAGCAATGGCAAGATCAGGGGTGGAGCTATCTTCACACCAGATTCAAGTGATGAAAAGTATAAAGCAGACTCACCCAGGACAAGGCTGTGAGCAGCCATTGAGTGTTTGATAAGTGAGCGAGCATCAACTAGTGCCCTCTGACTAGTATTAGACTGATTGTAGGGGGGGCGAAAGGGCAGGAGCTGGAATAGCAGAGAGAGAGGGAATAGCCAAGGCAATAGACTTGCCTGGAATAGGGTGAGGCTTTAAACTCAAAAGGAACTTACAACTATAACAAATGTTAGAGGAGGGGTGCATAGTAGACTATCCAGACACATTTTGTGCTCTGAGCTTCGTGAGTGGGCAGAGGGGTGCAGATGGGCTTGCCTTAAGAACTCTACCTATTTAAATCTGCCTGGTGGGTTTGGGCACCAAGCGGCGGGCAACACCACAAGCGGAGTTAGGAGCGGAGTGTTCTGGCGTCTTTTGAAGCGCGTTTCTCTGGAGAACGTGCAACAGCGCAGCGTGACCAGCAAGCGTATGATGTCCGACGTCCTGATTAACTCGATGTATCAACGCAGTGAACGGAGCGCTAATGTTCCCATGGTAACTCCACAGCGCTGAGGGAATCATTACAGCATATGCCAAGGAACGCAGGAGCAGCTGTAATCAAAGAAGGAAGTTGACAACGCTCAGCGAGGAGGAAACAGCCGGATTGAGCGACGGTGATCACTTTCATTGTTTTAATTTGTTTTTTTGTTGTGCATAGGAACTAAAATACTTTACTGGGAACTGTGATACTTTGCCTTATGCAACTGTTGAGCAACTCTGACTTTATTGGGGCAGCATAAATTCCATATATTGTGTATCACACACAAGATCACATCCAGCATATGTTAAACACTAATACTGTACCATATAAAGCATTCAAGGTTCATTTTCAGCGTTATATAAGTAATCATTTACGGCACTCTGCACCAGGTATCACGCAATTACATTTATCCAAGTAAAACCACCGATCAGCATGGATATGTCGTCAGTTTTAGCTCCTCCAAAGTGTTTGCAGAATCCAGGGTAAGGTAAGGTAATACTTTATTGTACAGTTAATTAAAACCATTACAAACCATCATCAATTAAAACAGTTTCATGTTTCGAAACAGCCATAACAAATTACGATGATACTATGGTAAACTATGAGTAAGAACTGCTATTAAAAAGTACTAAAGCTAAAACTATTAAAATACGGGCAGAGTGTAAGATTGGCCTAAGAACTGACTCAATTCTGTCATGCCATTAAAAACTTTGCATGGTTGGGCTTACTTGCATTCCCATTCGAACTCAGTTAATTATTACAGTCCTCAATGTGCCTGGGCCACAAGAGATGATCCTCCGCATAGACTTGTGCTTGCTTAATCCCGCCCAAGAGAGAATTACCACGTGTACTACAAAAAAAGCGAACAGTAGAATAGAAGGAAAAAAAGAAATCCCAATGGTGCCCTTGTAGCAACACAAGCAATTGATTGCTTGAAGAACAAAAAGTTTCGGGGAGATGTCTAAGCCGTAGTTATTCGGTTCTTGAGCTCTGACCATTAACTGTTCAAAGTTTTAGAGTTTATAGCAGTAAAGCTCAATGAACACCAAGATACCGACTAGACCCTTGTTGCCATCTGATTACTTTGGCTCTAAGGGTACAAGGGTTGCGCTGGATTCTGTCACTGTCTTTCCTGCTTTTCCCCTAATGCGAGTGCGATGCCTTCTTCATGAGGATTGTGGCGCTAGTTTCTGCTCTGCAACCAGACCAATTTGACTTTTTCTGTTTATTCTTTCACTTTATTAAGGTGGACATCTACAGCTTTCAGATATTTTACCAATCGGCAGCTCAGTTGGACTTCATCGCCGGAGAAGCATGCCAGGACTGCTTGCCTGCAGGACCTTATCTGGTTTTTATTAAATAGTGGTCTCAAAAGGGTCCGGCGTTCTTGTAGCAGGTCCTTGCAGATGGTGATGAGGTGTGCGATGTTTTGTTCGCCGTTACCACAAAGGCGGCACCTTGCTGGTATTGAGGGGCGCAGCCAAGGGGCCAAATGATTTGCAGAGGGCAACAGTCCTAAGCGAAATTTCAAAAACTTCTCTTTTGTCTTTTTGGTGAAGCTGGTCTGAAGATATGTTTGGGGCCTGAGTTTGGTGTAAGATTGTATAGTTAGCCAGCCGTGTGCTCGCTCCGCCAGCGAGGCTTTGTCCTGCAAGAGAGATTCTTTTCTGACGATGTTATTTACTGTTTTTTTGAAGCCCGGCAAGGGCCCGGTGAGATCCCATAATTGACGCAGCCCCAACTGTTTGATTGCGTCTTCCAGGTGAAGCCTTGCAGGGCAGTTTTCTTTAGTTTGCAGTTCCTTCCACAGGAGAGCATTGAGTGTTTTTGCTTCTCCCCTGCTTATTTTGTACCAGCTTTTTATATATACTCCTTTGCGTGCCAGCTCTTCCTTTGCGAGCCCAAATTCGAGCCTCATCTGCGCAGGTGATGTGTATCTCGGCAAGCCAAAGATCATGCGCAATGCTCTTGCTACCGTACCATCTACCGTTTCAGCGTCCCTTCCTCTCATCGCTTCGCTTCCGTAAGTGATAGATGGAATCAGTTTTGCCTGAATCACCTTTATTAGGGGAGGAGGCTTGATCCAGTGATCTTGTTTTTTAGGTTTCTTAGCGATACCGCGGTCATTAATCCTCTCTTTTTTATAGCCTCGCATTGTGGCTTGAAGCTGCCCTTGGAGTCTAAAATGACTCCCAAGTATCTATATTCGCTTACAACGTCCAGCTTCCTTGAGTCCAAGAACCAGTTGTGCGTTGTTTTCATTTTGCGAGTGCCGATACACATGACTTTAGATTTTTCTTGGTTGATTCTAAGTTTGTTTGTTATAGAGTATCGCGATGTGATATCCAGCAGCCGCTGTAGGCCTATCGGGGTCCGGCTGATGAGCACCAGATCCTCCGCGTAGAATAAATTGGACAGCTGGGTGCCCCCTAACTTGGGTGCGTGGGAATTACTTTCGTTCAGCAAGATTGACAGTTCAGCCATGAAAAGATTAAATAATGTTGGTGCAAGCACGCATCCTTGTTTTACCCCTGTGCTTGTAGGGATCTTCCTAGATAGAAATTCCCCTGCACCTAGTTTGACCTGGACCCAAGTATCGCTATGCAGGAGAATTAATTGGTTTAACAGCAGCTGAGGGATTTTCAGCTTTTTAAATTTTTGCCACAACAGGTTTCTATTGACGTGGTCGAAGGCAGAGCTGTAATCAATATAGCACAGGTATAGAGGTTGTTTTACTGCAAGTGCAGAGTCAATCAAAAGAGATAGGGCTAGTATGTTAGTGGTCGTCCCCATGTTTTTGCAGAAACCGGTTTGATTGTATGGAATTGCTGTTGTATCTTCCACCCAAGATGTTAGCTCCTGGAGTAAGAGGCCCGCATAGTATTTGGCCTCGTTATCAAGTAGGGCTATGAGACGATAACTTCTTGGGTCATTCCTATCTCCTTTTTTGAAGATTGGGGAGACGATTGCTCCCCTCCAGGATGGTGGAATTATTGAGGACTGCAAAAAAAATTCAAACATTGGTCTGAAGACGACAGCGCAGTATCCCGGCTCTTGTTTGAACAAAATTGGGGGAATACCATTTGGACCTGGTGCGCCCTCGCGTCTCCCTTTTGAGATTCTTTTGCAAATCTGTGCATTTGTGATTGGAAATTCCTGATTTTGTGCAAGAGCTTCTTTGTGTTGGGGTGGCCAAGCTTCAAGAGCATTTGTGGGGTTGTATGACCCTTTACTAAATTCTTGGGCTTCATTCAAATGTGTGCCAAGGTAATTTGTCCATGCCTCTTCAGTGGCATAGGATTCGATCCCCTGACTTCGCTCGCTAGTCAAACTGTTGATCTTTTGCCAAAACTGCGCACTGTTATTTGTTTTGGCGTCATGTAGAAGTTTTGCCCAAAAGGCCTCATCGGCTTCTTTTTTAAGTCGCCAGATCAGCTTCCTGCGAGCGTCTTTTAACGGTCTCAACGCTTGACACGCGACGGGGTCTGTCCTTACTCTTCGTAGAGTTTGGTTAATCAAGGTCTTTAACTTTTTTAGCTGAGTGTTATTTCTAAAATTTAGTTGGTTCTTGTGTTTCGAGACTTTGACCGTCCCTTCAGTCCTTACATTTCCGTTTTTTATTCCGGAGTTGTCTCGTAATGTTTTTGTAAACAGCTCCCAACTCTCGATTAAGTCTGCAATTGCTATTTGTGCCTCTCCTAATGCCCGTTTAGCTTGGGATAGGAGACTTTGTGGATCATTGGTTCTGCACTTTATCCGCCTTTCATTGGTTGAGTATTCTAAGCCTAATGTGTTGGCGGTGGGGCGACATAATATTGTGGGTGCCTCAATCATGATTTCCTGGGGGAGGTGGTCACTATGGTCCATTGAGCCAATATGGAAATCTCTTACCCTTTGGTACAAGCTGCGTGAGAGGAATGTAAAGTCAATTGTAGAGCTAGCCGTAGTGCTATGAAATGTAGCTGCTTGGGGGCGATCCCCTGAGAATCGACCGTTGAGTGCTCGGAAGCCCAGCTCTTCTAATGTTGCCAGGAGTCTCCTAGCTGTTTTCGAGCTTCTGCCTCCCGAGGAGTTGTCTTGATGACTTGGCTCCCAAACGAAGGGGTCCTCCTCTTCAATTGTATCTGAGGCTAAATTGCTAAGCATATTTAGATTAAAGTCCCCGCTGATAATCAAGCTGTTGGTTTTCTCTGTTTTTAGTAATTTTATAAGTTTTTCCTTCAGCTGCTGTGCTCCCTTGGTTTTTTCCGGGGATGTAGATAGAGGTTTATTAGGACTATATCCTCCTTTTTGTTCCGCTCACGAGAAGACACTCGCAGGACTTGCATTGCGCTCGGAGGGGCTAACTTGTAAGCCAAGGGCACTACTGCAACAATGCTCTTTAGCGAGCTGTATGTGACAAGGCCTCCCTTCTTGTGGCCAAACGATGCGCTCTGTGTAGGGGGCAGAAAATTCAAGTTATAGCCCCGACAATGCAGGTGGGGTGTCGGACCATGTTTCTTGCAATGTAATGATGTCAAATCTTTGCAAATAGATGTTTAATTCCGAGTCCATAAGCTTGTCTCCTAGGCCATTGATGTTCCAGGAGCACAGGTTGAAGACGTTGCAGAATCCAGGGGAACCTAATATGCCATGGGAAGATTGGTTAGAGT
Source organism: Calotriton arnoldi (assembly GCA_963921515.1). NCBI lineage: Eukaryota > Metazoa > Chordata > Amphibia > Caudata > Salamandridae > Calotriton > Calotriton arnoldi. Next base: position 164,605 of record CAWUFW010018294.1, on the reverse strand, counting down.
CATTTGAGACATACTTGGCGGCAATAGGCGGGGAGGATTTTGTGGCTTCCCGAAAGGTAGCTTTGTTGAAGCACAATTTAGGTGTGGAGGGTAGGAAGGTATTGAAAACGTTGACCATTCCCATACGAGCGAATTCCGCTAACCATTGAAGTGGAGAGGTTGATGAGGGTGAGGAAGTGCAAGGTGATGAATATCTTGAGGTCGTGAAAGCCCTTGAGGAGAACTATGGTAAGAAGGTCAGCATAGTGGTAGAAGCACAAATTTGGTTCAAGGTCACAATTGCCTGGGGAGCCAGTGGAGCAATACATTTCTGTACTAAGGACTTTTGCGTCCACATGTAGGTTTAGGGATCTACAGGAAGAAATAATAAGGGATCAATTTATAAATAGGACAAGCAATGTTAAAATACAAGAGAGATTATTGGATTTGAAGGATCCATTGAGGTGGCTAGGCGCATAGAAAACACATCCAGGTATGTTAAGGAGTTGAGCACTGACCAAGCGTAGTAAAAAATATGACTCTGTTAATATTTGTGCTTTGATAAAAAATGCATCCAAAAAGGGGGACAAAAACATCAAGACCTTTTTGCCCAAGCACAATCGGGTTTGTTATAGATGTGGTAGCATGAGACACACAGCAGACTCTGACAAATGCGTAGCCATTAAGGAACAGTGTTACAAGTGTAAAAAGATCGGTCACTTTGCATGCATGTGCAAGGCCGGTTCCACTGAAAATTGGAAGCGATCTATACATGCAATAAGTGAGTGTAATGAGGAGGAGAATTCTGCCGATCAGACAGAAGTCGAAATATTCGTTATGTGTGACAATATGAGTGACAATACTGTTCAAGACATACAGGAAGGGTATAACCTGCCCAAATGTGATTTGGAAATTAATGGTACCAAAATAGCTGTCTGGGCAGATTCTTGTTCCCCATACACAATTATAGATAAAATTGCTTGGGAAAAGGTGGGCAGTTGCAAATTGAGTTCCCCCGATATTGAACCTGTGGGCTTTTGCAATGTTAAGCTTCCCTTGATTGGTTTCTTCAAGGGCATATTATCACACAAAGGCAAGGAAGCAACTAGTAAAGTGTATGTGGTAGAAAAAGGAAGGGCACTGTTAGGATGGTGTGAACAAAAAATGCTGGGCATCACATTAGATCCCAACCATCCCCAGCAGGCTAGTGACAGAAGACCCTGAAAAAGCCAAATGGGAGCACCAAATTTCCCAAGTTGTTTGGAGGGGAACTTGGGTGTTTAACTAAGTTCGAACATCGTATAATATTAAAATCCAATAGTTTTCTGTGTGTGCACAAAGTAAGAAATGTGCTGTTTGCTCTAAGGGAGCAACTGAGGAAGGAATAGCAACGGCTAAGTGCAGCACAAGTCATCGAACCGATAGAGGCATCAGAGTGGCTTAGTCCCATTGTTTTAGCAGGCAAATCTGATGGGAATTTATGCATGTGCATTGATTTGAGGGATCTCAATCGTAATATTCTTGTTGACCGTTATCCTCTGCCACATATCAATGAAATGGTGTCATCTGTTAGCAACGCGACCTATTTTTCATTGATTGATCTATCAAGTGCATACCACCAGATCAAATTACACCCAGCATCCAGGCACCTTACTTCATTTATTACGCCAGAGGGGGCATTCCAATTCATGCGGATGCCGTTCGGTTTAGCATCTGCATCAGCTGTTTTCCAGAGAGTGATGTGCAAGATTTTGGGGGGCATATCCAAGGTCTTGGTGTTCCAAGATGATGTTCTTGTCTGGGATGCCAATCGGGAAGAACATGATGTGATCTTGGACAAGACGTTAAACAAGTTGCAGGATGCGGGTCTGACTGTGGGGGTGAAAAAATGTAAAGTTGGCATGAAACAGATTGATTATCTTGGGCACATCTTGTCGAAGGAAGGGGTGAAGCCTAAAAAGAAACTATTGGATGCTATAGCGGATGCACCACCACCACATAACAAAGAGCAATTGCGCTCATTCCTCGGTTTAGCGGAATTTTATTCCAAATTTGTCCAACATTTTGCTATCAAAGTACATGTTCTGAGAGTGTTGATGAAAAAAGGCAACAAATTTGAATGGTCTGATGAGTGTCAAGCTACATTTGAGATCATAAAAAAACAGATTGTGAAGGCAGTGGCTTTAAAATCAAATATTTTAACCCATCGGACTGCAGTGTGATTGTGGTGGATGCAAGTGCATATGGACTTGGAGCTGTTCTAATGCAAAAACATCTTGGACAAGAACGTGTGGTGGCCTTTGCATCCCACACTCTTAAGGGGGCAGAGGCTACGTATTCAGTCATTGAGAAGGAGGCTCTAGCATCTTGGTGGGGTGTGAACTATTTTAAAACCTATGTGTGGGGAACCCATTTTGAGATCAGGACGGATCATAGGCCCCTTATAGATTTGTTCACTACCAAGGGAGTGGGGAAGGCAACTCCCAGATTGCCATATGGTTGTATAGACTTCAAGGGTATGATTTTTCACTGAGTTATGTTCCTGGGATTCGCAACATAAATACAGACTGTTTATCGCGTTTGCCATTGCATTGTGGAGACAAAGAAGAAGATTCCAATGATGATTGTGTGGTGGCCAGTGTGTCTGAGTCATGTGAGGGCGCCGTCACCTTGGATGAGTGGAAAGCGGCAGTGGTGGAGGATACCACTATGAAGGAATTAATTGTTGAATTGTCCAACCCTTCTAGTACCAATGTGACCCTGAAGAAAATTTCGGTGAGTACTGGACAGTATGGTCGGAACTTTTGTTTGAGGAGGGGGTGGTGCGCAGAGATGGCAGGTTGGCAGTGCCAGGAAGTTTGCACGTTAGACTCCTAAAGTTACTGCACAAAGGTAATAGCGGGATGTCCGGTATGAAGAGGAGGGCCAGGGAAACATTTTGGTGGCCCGGAATGGACCGAGAGGTGGAAGATTATGTGCGGAGTTGCATCGATTGTATGTGCAGTGACAAGTCCCACTGGGTGAAGGAATCTCATATTGCGTCCACTGGTTTCCCTAGCAAACCATGGGAAAGGGTGGCCATGGATATTTGTGGGCCATTTTCAACCAAGGGGTTAACCAATAAATTTGCTTTGGTACTAATTGATTACCACTCCAAGTGGCCGGAGGTAGCATTTTCTGGAGAAATTAAAGCAGCAAATATCATTGCATTTTGCGACCAAATTTTCCGCAGGGAGGGTTGTCCTGATACCTTAGTCATGGACAATGGGCCCCAATTCATAGCAGAAGAATTTAAAACCTATCTCTCCAAAATGGGCATTTCTCACCATACCACTGCTGTTTATAACCCCAGGGAGATCGGTCTCGTTGAGAGGTTCAACCGTGTCTTGAAGGAATGTATACAAGTGACTGAAAGTAGTGGTGGTGACTGTAAGGAAGCTGTAAAGGAGATGCTATGGTGCTACCGCACCACACCCCATTCTGTCACCAAGGAAACGCCTTTTATGCTCCTTGAGAGCAGACAACCAGGGACAAGGGTCTCTCCTGCATGGATGTTCAAGGGTTCTACATGGCATGTGTGTAAAAGGAGTCTTGAGCGTAAGGTCAAAAAACACCAAGACAAATATGTGAGCACGTTAAGAAGAGGGAGACGAATATTTGCAGTTGGAGATTGCGTGAGAACCAATATGATGGGTAGTCAAAAAGGGGGGTTGTCAAAATGGTCAATGCCCGAGTGTATCACTAAGGTTGCGGGTAACAATATATGGTTGACTGATGGCAAAAAGTGGAACATCCAAAGAATTACTTTGTGCAATAACATGGAACAGGAGGTGTGGTTGGGAAGGATGAGTGATGGTCAGGTAGAGAGGGTGTTGGATGGTAATAGTCATGGTAATGGCAGATCTGGTATTGTGGGTGGCACCAGACGTGTAAGGAACAGTGCTAAGTGGCATAACGATTATGTGCGCTACTAGTATTATTTAAATGCTTATTCTTGTTTTTTGTTATTATGTATTTTGTATTTTCCACTATTGTTTTGTTGTTGGGAAGGGAGATATGTTGTATCCTAGCAACTGAGATTGCATCCTAGTGATGGTTGCCAGCCTTCTAAGGTTCTGGAAGGTTGACCAGACTAGAGAAGGTAGTTGCTGCTGAAGGACGAGTCCAGGGGTTGTTCCTCTACTCTTAATAAAACTCTTCTACCCAACTATCTGTCTGCGCCTCTTAAAACGGAGCACCAGCACAGGAAGCTTTTATGCCCAAGGACATCACGAACACAATGCCACAGCGCTGTAGTAAAAATAAACATTTTATCTAGTTTTTGTCATTTGTCATTATTATTTTTTTGTAGTTTATTTTTATAGCAGAAACACGGCTTAAGACATTAGAGTTCTTTACAACAGAAACAAACAATACTGCACATTATTTTGTTAGGCACAGGTAGGTTAAGTGATTTGTTCCAAAATACAGGATGTTGAGCCAAAGACTGAATTTGAACCTGAATCCCTACATTCCAAGGCAGCTCAAGCCACCAGACCACATATTCTGCTCCTTAGCTTTTTAAGCCTCTCCAGTGGGAGTTTAGGCTCAAGGATTTGCTTGGGCTCCTTATCCTCTCTGTTGATAAAGGTTTTTTATTCAGGAACAGTTGTAAGTGTGTTAGCATACAAACACGCCTTTGTTTGAGCATAGCCAGGAGCAAGAAGTGTGCAAAGCCCTATACTGAACAAATAATTAGAGGAGGACTACAAAAGGAGAGCGTTAAAACAAAAAAACGTCCCTGTCTGAGAAAGCCGGGAGTTAGACGCATGTAAAGCCTCATAGTGAATACACAAATTTTAAAATAATGCCATTATGAGGAGTAACTAAGCAAACCAAATTGGACCAATACTATCACATTAACCAGATGCAGCAATACTCTGATACAGTATAAGGAGCTGGACACCTCTAATCAATTCTATCTCAGAATAATAAGGAGCTATTTGACTTGCAACACATGACACTCAGAATAAGTGTCGCCGCACCTGTTTCCGAGGCATAGCCATAGGAGTGAGGCCTTAAGACGTACACCTCCTTACCATAAGAGAACCCCAGTCCACTCACCTACAAGTTCCCTATTACGAGTTGTCCTGATGAAGGTGGTAGTAACATACATCCACCGAAACGTACGTTGACCAGTTTTGGGATACTTCGCAAAGACAACACAATAGTGGGACATTAAGAGATTGAGTTGGCCCACTAGGTCATCTATAGTGTATCTCATATATTTGGGCAGTAGCTTCCATAGGATTGTTGTCTGAGTGTGAGTGTGTCGCATGTGAGAGAGAGTTCTGGTTGGTGAGATTGAATGTTTGATGGTGTATTTTGGGGTCAGTTGTATGAATGATCAAAAAGTTTTTAATCTCTCTCCGTGTATTTTATTTGTAAATAATATGTCTGTGGCGATGTTAATCATTAAATATTTTCTATCAACTTTGATGTATGTCTATACATTGATATTTGAAAATGATTGTACAAGTCTGTATTGATTGATATTGTGAACCAAAACCATAAAATTGTTGAAGACATTTTGAGAAAATGCTGAACATATATAAAATGGAAAAATATTTTAATAAATATTAATGAATTTTGGACAATTTGGAATGGAAAGACTTATTGTTGTGGAACAGCCCATGTGATGAGCCTTGGGGAGGCCATTAGTAAAAGTATATAGGTCTGACAAGAGTTCTCAATAGAGTATATTTTTTGCCTTTTCCCCCTTACTCTTGGACCTTAAAGTATTACCAGGGGGTACCTTCTTTGATATACAGTTGTAAGTAATGCCTACATACTGAAATCATGAACATGAGTAGCGTTACACCTGGCAGACTACGGTAATGCCCTTCTTAGAGCTCTCAACTGTATTTGTGTAAAAGCATTAGTCAATAGGAAAAACATATAATTTATCAGCTAATATATACGTGAGGTCCAGTCTCTACACTCCTCACTGTCTTAGTATAAACTTTTGAAAAGAACTCAAGAAAGCCTCTATAACTATTTGTTTAAGTAGGGTGCCCAGTGTTTATCAATGGTTTTAGAACATTTTAGAATTATATTTATTAAAAAATAGGTTCCTCAGAAACTGACAGCTTGTACTAGTTGAGGGGTCTGGGCCGTCTGTTAGGGTTGGTACTCGTGCCATTTTCGCAGGGAGGACCAGTGGACATCCTAGCACCAAGCATCTAAATGGAACATTGGCAAAGCCAATAGGTTTCACCTATGCAAGATCTAATGGCTTTGTCAATTTTTTTTATGTTTCACAGCAGAGCAAACTACTGTGCAACATGGCTTAAAACTAAAAAAGAAAAGCGCTATGATGCGATCAACACCGGCTGCATCATAGTGTTATTTTTTTTTTATTTTAAGCCATGCTGCACAGCCTCCTGTGCTGCTCTGCAACATGTAAAAAAACACTGATAAAGCCAATAGATATCACATAGGGGGCTTTATAAAAAAAACAGCTCACCTAATTTATGTAGCATGATTAGGTAGGAAAACCATGCCACTCCGGACTGCAACCACTCTCGCCGACTTCAGGAGAGCACTCAAGACCTGACTGTTTGACTACACTGCTCATCCTCAGCGCCTGTATACCCCCCTGGATGATAAGCTGTACTCTACAAATCTAGCTGATTTGATGAGACTCTTTACTGATTAAGTTCTATGCATTATTTCTAACCTAGACCAGCTGTTATTTCAAGGGTTTTTGCCCAAACACTATAAAGAAGTATAGATAGTTAACAGTGAATAATGGGGATGTTATAGTTCTGAGTGATATCAAATAGACAATGAGCATTTTATTGAAGGGCTCAGCGTGACATCAAATAGACAACAAGAGCAAAGCTTGAGTTGTCTATGATGTCCTTCAGAACTCTAAGCTCAAAAACATCCCCGTTATTCACTTTTTTAGGTCGAAGCCCACCAACAGTGCAGCTGTCTAGTTGCAAAAGACTTCTTGTGGACATTCTGAAAGCTGACCTAAAAATGTAGTTCGCCCATTGCTTACCATTGGCTTTGGGGTTTGGGCAAGACAGTTGCAAGTGCATTTATCTAGCTGGCAATAGAGTCATAATTTGAATGGTGCAGCAGGTGCAGTAGCACCAGGACCAAAAGCTCTACGCACCCCACTAAACATTTAATATTACTATATTTTACTACTAAGCAGGCAGTCACAAGTACAGTTACTTTACAAACAACAGGGCTTTACAGACAACAGGGTCATGATTTGAATGGTGCAGTCGGTGCAGTGGCACTGGGCCCAAATGTTGCCAGAACTCCTCTAAACACCTGATATTGCTATATCTTACTACTCTACAGGCAGACACAATTGCAGTTATCTTGCAGTTAAAAGGGGTTTTATTTAAATGGTGTAGCAGATGCAGTGGCACTGGGGCCAACATCTCTAGGGACCCCACTAAAAGCAGAATATTGCTAAAGTTTGCTACTAAACAGGCAATCACAAGTGCAGTTATATAGCAGTCGCTAGGGCATGATTTCAATGGTGCAACAGGTGCAGTGACACAGGGGCACAAAGCTCTAGGATCCCCTCTTAAAACCAAATATTGTACTATTTTACTACTAAACAGGCAGTCACAAGTGCAGTTACCTTACAGACAATAGGGTCATGATTTGAAAGGTGCAGCAGGTGCAGTGACAACGGGGCTTCCTCTCAACACCAAATATTGCTATATTTTACTACTAATCAAGCAGTCAGAAATGCAGTTATCTTGCAGGCACTAGGGGCATGATTTAAATGATGCAGCAGGTACAGTGGCACCAGGCCCCAAAGTTGTCAGAACTCCTCTAAACATATGATATTGCTATTACATCAATAAATTCTAATATTTCCCTACTTTCATTTCATTTTTCAAAATTTGCTAATACTTACCCGCACGATACCACTAGTAACAGGACAATATATTGCTTTTTGTACATAAACAAGTCATAACACTTTAACATACTTTCTGTAACTTATATTGCACAACTACTCAGCAAGCTACAACTTACAACAAAAAACAGCTTATTAAAAACCGAAAGCATTTACCAATGCTTGTTTTTATGCAGGCATAGACAATCATCCCTTTGCTGCACTCAGATATGCGGAGTTTATCAGATACACCCTCTAATACACATGCCATTATACCACGAATCACATACTGTTTATACTTCAAAAATAAAAATAGTTTGAAATTGGTTGAAAGAGATGAAAAAGTAATACAATTTATTTCACTGTTGTAGCAGACTGAATAATATAGGTGTCTTTTATATGTTGTTCTTTTTATCAGTACAAACCTGTTAGTGCGATTTAATTAGCAGTGAGGTTGATTTTAGTACTTTCTCATTTTATCCGATGCATATTTCTGTATTACAGTGGCGCATGGACTGCCTCAGTATTTACATCTGACCTCCATCTCGTATGATAGGAGTGCAGAAAACGCTCTAAAGTAAAGAACCCAACAACAATAAACATTTAAACAGTCCAATCTTTTGATTATATAAAACACTTCAATAACTTGAAGTATGATGGTCCTTTTCCCCCCAAGAGTATGTACAATGACTGTGATTGAGTAAACACTAGAGGGAGGTGTTGCCTAGATATTCGCTGATTCATCTTTCTACGCAGCAATATGCAGCGCAAACGTGTGTTACCTGATGATGTACTTATTAGGAAGTATTTAAATGTTGACTAATTGTACTGCACATTTGATCTGTTGCTTACTAACTTTTGAAAAGTGCTGAGGTACCATGCATTCATATTTGAAAAGGCATCTCGAATCTACAGATATAAGTTCCATATTGATCACGCTATCATATCAGTAGGGTTGCTTTAAGTTTGCAGCCTCAGGATTCTGTCTCTAGCTTTTATCAGCAGGTGTTTCAACCGAAAGAACAGCATCAAAAAGGTTTTTTTAAAGTTGGCGCCTCGCCAGGTTATATTTTATGTGAAAATGTCCTAAATTCTTGCTACTATTCCTGTGGTTACACTCAGACATGCAGAGAAAATTGTTTTCATATACAATTCTTAGTGGAACTTTTGTGTTCAACTTTATATTGAGATAAAAAGCGTTTAATGAAGCCCCGTTGCTAAAAACACCAAAAGGGTTATTTTAAGATGCCCCTGTTCGATTGAAGCATCCCATTATATTCTATGCCGAAGAGAAGACAAATATCATTTTAATATCATTTCTTGGAATGTAACCCACAAGAAGATACAAAAACTACAGTTGCTAGTGAACACATATATCAATACTATATGAGCATTTACAAAGTGTTACACAAGTATATGACGATCAATAAGCGCTCACCAAACGGCTGGATGGTTCAACTCATTTCTAAAAATATAATCAGAAAATGAGCAAGCCCGTAAACGTCAGAGGTACAAATATGACAGTACTATCAAGTAAATCAGTTATCAAGTAATGCAGTATTTGAATCGATTTATTCGTTTGAATTCCATCTCTGACAAAGTGGGTCTATTTTGGCATTTCATAAGTAATGCTTATCTCTTTTCTTTTTTGTATATAGCAAGTACACTTAAAGAAACACCTCTTTCACAAAACCACTCCAATTTAGAGACATTATACAAAGACATAAGGAACTGTTTATCATATAGCTCTTCATATCTCACTCTGCCTTTTCTAAGCAGTGGAAATGACAGAGGTTAGCAGCAATAATTGAACTCAGTGAGCCTACTTTTGTCAATTAACGCCTTCCATACTTTATAAACCAAATAACAAGAAACATTTTATAAAAAATAATCAACTGTGCTCTTTTAAATTTGTGGATTGGTGGTGGTCAGGTCAACAAAATGCACGGGGCCTGATTTACAAAATGCATTTAGGGGTGCATAAAGTAGTACTCCAGCAGCACTACCTTACGTACAACAAATGTATAACACAAATGTAAGACTGCAGATTTCCATCTCTGCCTCTCTTATATTTGGTGGCAGAGATCTCCCGCATATAAGTATAGGATTTTGTAGTAAATGTGGTAGGGACAAGGGTGAGTGGTGTGGAAAAGCGAAATAATTACTACAAACTGAGAGTGCAATTTAAGAAGTGATTTGTGGAGGGACATACTAATACGAAACAGACAGCCACATACGAGTAATGTAATTGCTATTCGTAAATGCACTTGTAAATCTACTACAATTCTAATAGCAACAAAAGAGGCTTGGATGTACTCCATCACAGGCTTGGAGTCAGTAAAACAAAGCAATTTGCCAACCACTGGTACTAAAACACATTCCATTGAATCTGTTTGAACAATAACAGGCACTGCAGCTTTTTTGTGGACTACGACTCAGATATGAATATCGCACTGCATTTCAGAATGAAAAGTATATTAACATTTTCCACATGCAGGCTGTTTCTTGGTGTTAGCGTTTGGCATAATTTCTTCTGTTGGAGAATAGTGGTTTGTTATTAAAGGTGTGCTCCATTCTCATATCCCATATTGCCGAGGCTGCCCTTCTAGGGTCTGGGGCTCTAATTATGTAGATAATGTGCTCTGTTGATATAAACACACACACACACACACACATATATATATATATATATATCTATATATATATGCAAAAAAGAAGCAGAGATCTTGGGGTAGTTCTCAAGTTTAGGTGGAAAGCAGCCCCATAATAGAGCACTCTCAACACCAGCGACACTCTAAATTTGCTCACCTCAAATGTCTGCTTTTCTAATTTATTCGTCACTCTATGCCTGAAAGGGTATTCTTTTGAGATATATATATATATATATATATATATATATATATATATATATATATATACAGAGAGAGTTGCCCCTCGGTGGGATGCACTCCCAGGTAGGTATCTTTGCCAAAACAAGAGCAAACGCCATGAACAAAGTCCTTTACTTTCTCCTGCGAGACGCGTTTCGGGTCAACGCCCTCTTCAGAGGCAGACCATGTGACTTGACGGCGTGCACCAACCGCCAGTATATCCCCATAATGATTATGCTCAGGTGAACCACTTGAAGCACTGCTTTCTGGGACTGGTGGTTCAGTCAAACCCAAGTGGGTCGCCGCCATCACTCACATTCAAAATTTCTTTAAAAAGGATTTCCAATGTTCCTGCAGGCACCCTTGCATGTAACGGGCACCTCCTGTTCCGCAAATCAGCTGCCCCGATAAGACAGCCGCGGAACCGCTAGTGTCTCGCGGTGGTGCAATCCCGCGGCCGGGCTGGCCGCTATACATGAACAGATAGAGTTGCCCCTCGGTGGGATGCACTCCCAGGCAGCTATCTTTGCCAAAACAAGAGCAAACGCCATGAACAAAGTCCTTTACTTTCTCCTGCCAGACGCATTTCGGGCCAACACCCTCTTCAGTGGCAGACCATGTGACTTGACGGCGTGCACCAACCGCCAGTATATCCCCTTAATGATTATGCTCAGGTGAACCACTTGAAGCACTGCTTTCTGGGACTGGTGGTTCAGTCAAACCCAAGTGGGTCGCCGCCATCACTCACATTCAAAATTTCTTTAAAATGGATTTCCAATGTTCCTGCCGGCACCCTTGCATGTTACGGGCACCTCCTGTTCCGCAAATCAGCTGCCCCGATTGCACAGCTGCGGACCCGCTAGTGTCTCGCGGTGGTGCAATGCAGCGGCCGGGCTGGCCGCTATACATGAACAGATAGATTTTCCCCTCGGTGGGATGCACTCCCAGGTAGGTATCTTTGACAAAACAAGAGCAAATGCCATGAACAAAGTCCTTTACTTTCTCCTGCCAGACGCGTTTCGGGCCAACGCCCTCTTCAGTGGCAGACCATGTGACTTGACGGCGTGCACCAACCGCCAGTATATCCCCATAATGATTATGCTCAGGTGAACCACTTGAAGCACTGCTTTCTGGGACTGGTGGTTCAGTCAAACCCAAGTGGGTTGCCGCCATCACTCACATTCAAAATTTCTTTAAAAAGGTTTTCCAATGTTCCTGCCGGCACCCTTGCTTGTTACGGGCACCTCCTGTTCCGCAAATCAGCATAAACAAATGCTGCTGAAGTCTGTTTTCTTTCTTGCTGAATGAACTGCCAACCAATTAAGTTGTATTTTGTTAAAAGGTGATTTTTCACTCAGGGATACTGACATTGACAAAGGCCAGGAGGCAGGAACGTGTGTGTCAGTTTTTTTTGTGGTTGCACGAGATAAAGCAATAAATTACTGAATTGATTCAGCCCGAGAGTGCCCAGTATAGTCTTTGTGACCGTATTTTGGATGTGAGGCACGGGACCTTCCCCACGCACTGTGGCACTCGCTGCATTGAGAGCGGCGTTTTACAGACGGAGAACGTTACAGAATATATATATATATATATATATATATATATATATATATATATATATATATATATATATGTTAATCACCTTAGTGTGGCTTTGTTGCGAGCATCCTGAACGCCGCAGGTCAGAGGCGAATACCACGCACGCCTCATTAAGTATCCAAACACCTCCCCTTCACTTCAAACAGAGCCTGCACTCGAGATATGGGTAATATCCTTTTATTCAGCAGCATTTTCACTCCAAAAACAGTAACGCGTTTCGGCTGTTTGAACAGCCTTTATCAACCTGAAAAATGCACGATGACATCTGCGCCTTAAATACTGCTCACAGGTGTTGCAATGGCAGATTGCTGCCGTTTTTCAACTTGATTTAAAGGTACAATCCTTTGTTTCCTCAGCCAACGCTCTTTATTAAATTACAGCAGCTTAGAGAAGGTATGAAGCATGCGCAAAAGAAATGGAGAATGGGAGGCAGAAAATATACATTTGTCTTAAATTGTAAACATAACATGCAACTTTGCTTTTATTTCTCGTCATAAAGAGACTGTCTGCCAAGATCGTAATGATTTAGCATGCAACAAGGATGTGTATTTAAACACTTTTAAATCAAAGACTGCTGTTACAAGGTGCAATAACTTTATTGTTCACAAACATTGGCTGAGGAAACAAAGGATTGTAGGTTTAAATCAAGTGAAACACTGGCGTGTGGAAACTGCGTGAGGAAACTAAATGTGCCCGAGGTATCGGATATCCACGACCCCCTACTCACCTGAGGTTACCGATTTGCTGCTGCAGGAATGCGGTCCAACACTGTGTGGAGAGGCGCATTCATGTAAGTTGTGTCTCCAGCTTTGGTGACGCTTCGTGAGGAGGTGGGAAGTAGGGGACCCAAGGACGTTTATTCTCCCAGCAAATCCGACAGAGACTCCTTCTGCAGCTCGTGATATTCCAGCCAGGTGCATGATGGGACCATTAGTCCGTGGCATGGGACTACTGGGCGTCGGCACTACAACGAGTTTCAGCTGTGCCCTTCACTATTTTGGTGGGAGGAGCTCTTTTAAATATTTTTGAGGACTCTTTGTTACGGACTGAGGCATTTGAGAAAGGCTGTGAGCCGAAACCGGTCATGCCGAATTCTTTTGAATAAAGCGTCCTGATGAGCCCCGCTGTGTCCCTTTCTTCTGTCCAGGGTGGGGGAAGCTGCTATCATGTTTTGCGCACAGCCTGTGGTGTGCTCAAAGGGACCCTTCCTGAAAGTGGTCGTGTGAAACACTGGCGTGTGGAAATTGCGTGTGGAAACTATATGTGCCCAAGGTATCGGATATCCACGACCCCCTACTCACCTGAGGTTACCGATTTGCTGCTGCAGGAATGCGGTCCAACACTGTGTGGAGAGGCGCATTCATGTAAGTTGTGTCTCCAGCTTTGGTGCCGCTTCGTGAGGAGGTGGGAAGTAGGAGACCTAAGGACATTTATTCTCCCAGCAAATCCGACAGAGACTCCTTCTGCAGCTCGTGATATTCCAGCCAGGTGCATGATGGGACCATTAGTCCGTGGCATGGGACTACTGGGCTTCGGCACTACAACGAGTTTCAGCTGGGCCCTTCACTATTTTGGTGGGAGGAGCTCTTTTAAAAAATGTTTGAGGACTCTTTGTTACGGACTGAGGCATTTGAGAAAGGCTGTGAGCCGAAACTGGTCATGCCGAATTCTTTTGAATAAAGCGTCCTGATGAGCCCCGCTGTGTCCCTTTCTTCTGTCCAGGATGGGGGAAGCTGCTATCATATATATATATATTCACTGAAAAAACCATAGGTTTTAGGGACAGTTATAGTTAGTTGGACATTGCACTCGTACAAAACCCGTGAAATTCCCCCGTTATAGTTAGTTCAGGTAACTATAACTCGTGCCCCACAATGCACTGCTGATGACGTCACATATTACATCACTCATGACATGGTCAGTGACATCACTGATGACATCTCAAATGACATCATCCAGTGACTGTGTTTCTGTAAAGTTTAAATATGTTTAATATATATAGGGAAAGGCGTATTGAAGAATGAGTGGGTGTATAAGTGTCTGAATGGATGATTTAGTAGGTGCGTGACTAACTCTATAAGTGAGTGATTAAACGTATCTTACTGAATGCATGGGTTAGTGACTAAACTGGGTGAATGTCTGTATCCGTCTGTCTGTTGCTGTGTAAGTGGCAGCATGGGTTTGTGAATAGCTACATGAGTGTCTATATGAGTTATTGATTGGTTGGCTGAGTATCTGTATGGGTGCCTGAGTGTTTGTGTGGGTGGGGTGTGTGCGACTCTGTGCATAGATGTGTGAGTGGGTGATTCACTGGATGGATGGTTACAAGAGTGCATCTGTGATAGACTGTATGGGTGGGTAAGTGTGTGTAAGAGTGTGTTAGTGAGTGAATGTATGTCCCAGTGGTACATGTGTGAGTAACTACGTATGTGGACGGCAGTATATATGTGTGTTGGAGTATATAAATACCTGTAAGCGAGAGTGTGTGATTGTGATAGTGACTGTATGGATGAGTGCGTGCTTGTATCAGAGATTGTATAAGAGCGTAAGAATGTGCTAGTATTTGTATGAGTAAGTGAGCTGGTGTGTGTATAACTGTATAGGTGAGTAAATGGGTGTGTGCTTAATTTTTTGCATGACTGACTAGGTGTGTGAGTACCTCTATGGATGAGTGGCGGTGTGTGAGTGTTTATATAGGTGTGTGAGTGCATATAATAGTCCTGTACTGAGTGACTATAAGTATGAGTGACTGTACGGGTGAGTGAGTAGATGTGTGTGTGTAGACCTAAGAATCAGTGAGTGTGTATATAGTAATTGGTGTTGGAGTGTCTATGGTTTTGACAATGGCAGTCTGTAATTTACAGTGGGTGTATCAAAAGTTATATTAGGGTGTGAGAAGATGCATCAAATTATCACATGGATGATGTCATCAGTGATGTCATCAGTGATGTCATTTGAGATGTCATCAGTGATGTCATCAGTGATGTCACTGACCATGTCATGAGTGATGTAATATGTGACGTCATCAGCAGTGCATTGCGGGGCGTGAGTTATAGTTACCTGAACTAACTATAACGGGGAATTTCACGGGTTTTGTACGAGTGCAATGTCCAACTAACTATAACTGTCCCTAAAACCTATGGTTTTTTCAGTGAATTTGTAAGGTTTTTTAAATGCTAATTTCTAACTATAACGTGCCTGAAACCTATGTTTTTTTCAGTGAATATATATATATACACATATACATATACATACATATACATATACATGCATATACATATTATCTACTGGCGGTCGCCAGTAGATAGTTATAGTTAGGACCTAGTTTCCATAGGAAAAGCGTTTTTTCTCTTCCCAATAACTTTGGCGCCGGATGACGAATCTTGGCGAAATTTTCAAAACTAGTGGGGCGCTCCGGTCAGCTCCTGTCTTGAAAGTTTTGGGGTGATTCGCCAAGCGGGGGCCGAGAAAAAAGGGGGGTCCCAAAGCGTGTTTTCTCCATGTTATTTTCCATAGAAAAGCAATGCCGGCTCCTGCAGGACGCGGGGAGCCGGCGGGACCGTGGGGGCATCGGGGCTACCCCCACGGTCCCCAACGGATAGGGCCTGCCCCGGGGGATGGGGTCCCCGGGGCTAGAAGTGGCCCGGGAGGGGGTCCACGCGGCCCCCCTCCAATTTAAAAAAAAAAAAAAAAAAAAAAGGCCGGCCCCGGAGAATGGGGTCCCCGGGGCCAATAGAGGCCTCAGGAGGGGGGCCACGCAGCCCCCCTCCTTAAAAAACATAAATATATGTGGCCATGCCCCGGGGGATGGGGTCCCCGGGGCCCAAAAAAAGGAAAAAGAAGGGGGGCCACACAGCCCCCCTTCAAAAAAAAAAAAAAAGCGCGATTGTGCCGGAGGCCCCGCCCCCTCCCAGCAACACTCTGCAAACGCACCCTGTGGCGCGTTTTAAATTGGGGAATTAATTCCCCTTCAATACTGGGGGTCCCTGGGGGCCAACTAGTCCACCAGGTACCTCCAGTAAGCGCCACAGGGCTGCGTTGCAGAGAGGTGGTCCAGGCCATGCCCCTTTTTACACCTCTCTGCAACGCAGCTCTGTGGCGCTTACTGGAGATACCTGGTGGGCTAGTTGGACCCCAGGGACCCTCAGGATTCAAGGGGACTTTATTCCCCAACTTAAAACGCGCCACGGGGCGCATTTGCACAGTGGTGAAGGGAGGGGGCGGGGCCTGAGGTGACATGTGTGCAAACACGCCCTGTGGCGCATTTTAAGTTGGGGAATTAATTCCCCTTCAATCCTGAGGGCCCCTGGGGGCCAACTAGCCCACCAGGTACCTCCAGTAAGCGTCACAGGCCTGCGTTGCAGAGAGGTGGTCCAGGCCACGCCCCTTTTTACACCTCTCTGCAACACAGCTCTGTGGTGCTTACTGGAGGTACCTGGTGGGCTAGTTGGACCCCAGGGACCCTCAGGATTCAAGGGGACTTAATCCCCCAACTTACAACGCACCAGGGGGCGTGTTTGCAGAGTGGTGGAGAAAGGGGGCATGGCCTTTGTCTACCTCTCACCAATCCCACTGCTTGGGGCTTACTGGAGGTAAAAGGTAGGCTAGTTGGCCCCTAAAGGACCCCCAACAGTGAACAGGACTTCAATCCCCATCCAAGAGCGTGCCAGGGAGCACGTTTGTAGAGTAGTGGGCAAAGTGGGCGTGGCCTGGTACGAGTACTTACCAGTGCTGCTGTGTGGGACTGACTGGAGGTAATAGTTCGGGAAGTTGGCCCCCAAGGATGTCCTTGGGGGCCAACTACCCCTCTTGTTACCTCCAGTAAGTTCCACACAGTGGGATTGCTAAGACGTCTTCGGAGGCCATGGCCCCCTTTCTCTACCACTCTGCAAACGTGCCTCGTGGCAAACTACGGGATGGGGGATGAAGTCCAATTTAGTCCTGAGGGAGTTTGGGGGCCAAGAATCCCTCCTGGTACCGCCTGTAAGTCCTACGCAGCGGAATTCCTGAGCGTTGGTTGGACGCCCAGCACCCTTTCTCCACCACTCTGCAAACGTGACTACTAGTTAAAGTAGCATATTTCTGCACCTCTGACTTAGAGGTAGTTTTAATCCCCCTGCCCTATTATGTACTAGGGCCTTACAGAGGAGGTCATGCTAATCACAGGGGTACCCCAACGCATAGTGTTCCCTAGTGTATGTAGGTGTTTTCACTGTATTCTAAGTGTCTTTTAGCATAGCACTGGCTCTAGGCCTGATTAGTCAGAGTCAGTTACCACCAGTACCCGTCTGAAAAAGTTGTGGGCACAGGATGATTTTGCAACAAGGCCTCTTTCTGCTACTCTGTTGGTTCTTTCTGCACATGTCTTGCTTCTTCCTGCACTTTTGTTCGTCTTTGCATTTCTTTTGCTTCTTTCTGTGCGTTTTTTCTTCTTTCTTCAGATGTCCTACCTCTGTAGGCATAGTTAGAAACTAGCATTTAAAAAACCTTTGAAATTCACTGAAAAAACCATAGGTTTCAGACACGTTATAGTTAGAAATTAGCATTTAAAAAACCTTAGAAATTCACTGAAAAAACCATAGGTTTTAGGGAAAGTTATAGTTAGTTGGACATTTCACTCGTACAAAACCAGAGAAATTCCCCCGTTATAGTTAGTTCAGCTAACTATAACTCGCGCCCCCGCAATGCACTGCTGATGACGTCACATATTACATCACTCATGACATGGTCAGTGACATCACTGATGACATCACTGATGACATCTCAATTGACATCACTGATGACATCATCCATGTGATAATTTGATGCATCTTCTCACACCCTAATATAACCTTTGATACACCCACTCTAAATTACAGACTGCCATTCTCAAAACCATAGACACTCCAACACCAATAACTACATACCCACTCACTGACTCTTAGGTCTACACACACATCCACTCACTCACCTGTACAGTCACTCATACTTACGGTCACTCAGTACAGGACTATCATATGCACTCATACTCCTATATAGACACTCACACACCGCCACTCATCCATAGAGGTACTCACACACCTAGTCAGTCATGCAAATAATTAATCACACTGCCATTTACTCACCTATACAATTATACCCACACCAGCTCACTTACTCATACAAATACTAGCACATTCTTACGCTCTTATACAATCACTGATACAAGCACACACTCATCCATACAGCCACTCTCACAATCACACACTCTCACTTATAGCCATTTATATACTCCAACACACATATATACTGCCTTTCAAATATGTAGTTACTCACACATGTGCCACTGAGATATACATTCACTCACTAACACACCCATACACACACTCACCCACCCATACAGTCCATCACAGATGCACTCTTGAAACCATGCACCCAGTGAATCACCCACTCACACATCTATGCACAGAGTCACACACACCTGACCGACACAAACACTCAGGCACCCATACAGATACTCAGACAACCAATCAATAACCCATATAGACACTCATGTAGCTATTCACAAACCCATGCAGCCGCTTACACACCAGACAGATGGATACAGACATTCACAGTTTAGTCACTAACCCATGCATTCAGTAAGATACGTTTAATCACTCACTTAAAGAGTCAGTCACGCACCTACTAAATCATCCATTCAGAGACTTATACACCCACTCATTTTTCAATACGCCTTTCCCTATATATATTAAACATATTTAAACTTTACAGAAACACACAGTCACTGGATGATGTCATCAGTGATGTCATCAGTGATGTCATTTGAGATGTCATCAGTGATGTCACTGACCATGTCATGAGTGATGTAATATGTGACGTCATCAGCAGTGCATTGCGGGGGCGCGAGTTATAGTTAGATGAACTAACTATAACGGGGGAATTTCTCTGGTTTTGTATGAGTGAAATGTCCAACTAACTATAACTTTCCCTAAAACCTATGGTTTTTTCAGTGAATTTCTAAGGTTTTTAAATGCTAATTTCTATATAACGTGCCTGAAACCTATGGTTTTTTCTGTGAATATATATATATATATATATATATATATATATATATATATATATATATATATATATATATATATATATATATATATATCAACAACTCTCCAAAGAAAGGAATGGGTCGCACTCACGGAAGGTTTTTCAAAGTTCTTATTTCATTTTCTTATTTCATTTCAATTTATCGGACCGATAGCAGTACCAGTATATATATATATATATATATATATATATATATATATATATATATATATATATATATATAGATATATATATATGTGATCAAGGCCGCTTGCACGGCCGAAACGCGTAATGGCAGAAGACTTATGCAATAAATAATTTATGCACTATCGGAGGTCTGCACTCATTTCTGTTTGGAAGTGGAACGATTTTATGAGGTGCAGTGATATATATATATATATATATATATATGCAATTATAATGCCTCATAAATATGCAATTATAATGCCTCATAAATATGCAATTAAAGGACCTCATTAGGTTAATCTCTTAGATGAATGAACAGTAGTTGTCCCACTGTCATTTTTCAGTGTACCAGATGATTGAGATCAATTTCTGCATTAATATATATCTAGACAATTCACAATCCGATAATTAGCCCAGACTGAAGCCCAAACTATTATTATTATGTGTAACACTTCCCAATGCTTGATATCTGGATGACCCTTTAACGTGCCAACGCAGATCAAAATGTAAAAGCAATCATTCCTTGATTAGGTCATTGTTACAATCACAAATGTCTAGTTCATACATCAGATTTAAAATTAAAGTGCTGCTGCGCAAGTGTCATCCTCCAAAAATAAAGTGCATGTGACAAATGTGCTATGACTAAAAGATATATGTACATGAATGCACATGTAAAATCCATATACACACATCCACATAATAAAATCAATCATATATAAAGAAAGCCACCAAAACCAATTTAAAATATTCCAATACTTAATGTCAGTACCCTTCCCCATCCAAGTTCAATATCATAATCCAATCATGCTATTGTGCCAAATCTATCATTTCATTATCTAACAGCTTAACTATGACATCGTATGACAATCAAAATAACCATTTCATTCTGATCATGATGCCTCCATCATAATGTCTGAGGGCCCCTATAAATGCATGTGTAGTTCAGCATCCAAATTATGTCCCCATGGTTTTCATATACCCAACAAAATTATCATCTTGGATTTACAACATTCTAAAATATATACAACAAATTCTGTATCACATGTAATTCTATCTCTGACGGTACACATTCTACCTTCAAATGTGTCATACGTTGTCTTTTTGACATCAAATTTACAGGCTTTGCAGCTATTGAACTTCTTAAAGCCCAAATTTCTGTTAGCGAGCCCTTTTGCTCTGTCAGTTTCCAGGAACATCAATTTCATCAGACTATCTCCTATCGATGAAGCTTTGAGGTATGTGATGTTGGGATGTTGGCCAAGCTGATGTTAAGATGCTCATCATGTTGCAATATGTGCTAATTGCGCATTAAAAGGGAGCGGATTTGACAATGTATTCAATAAAAAAATCGGATGGTGTCATCGTTGGATTTAACTTCCTGTGACAACGTAGTCCCTCTGTTGCTTATGTTCCTGATTGAAAAGTAATTTATCTCTATTCTTCAAAGATTTTCTTTGATGGGCTTCTCTTAAACTTTTCTCTGGATATCCTCTATCCAAAAATCTATGGATCATTGCTCTAGCTTCAGTTTGAAAAAGGGCATCTGTAGAACCAATTCTTTGTGCTCTAATTAATTGACTGTAGGGTATGTTCCATTTCAAAGATGAAGGATGTCCACTGTTTCCATGTAGGATGGAGTTGCATAATGTTTTCTTTATGGAATATGGTTGTATGAATTGAATTATTCAGAATTTTTAACATGACATCCAAAGAATCAAGTTTGTGTGTGCTCCAATCAGCTGTTAGTTTAGTGTTGAATGTATTGTTGTTCAGGACAACAATATGCTCTCGCAAAGTGCTTCGTCTCCATCCCATAATATAAAAAGATCGTCAATGAAGCGCACCCATAATACAATGCTGTTAATATAGTGGACATTACTGTCAGCCCATGCCACCTCTTTTTCCCACCAACACATACATAAGTTGGCGTACTCTGGGGCAAAAGAGGCCCCCATTGCCATACCCTGCTTTTGAAAGTAGATCTTCTTATCAAAAAGAAAAGTATTATGTGTAAGGCAAAAGGACAGCATTGTCAAAAGCATGGTAGTGTGTTGTGCATATGCCAGTGGTCGTGATCTCAAAAAATACTGCCAGGCCTCTATACTAAATTGATGTATCATTGATGTATATAATGAGGTAAAGTCCATTGTGACCATGATATAACTTTTACTCCTTGGTATGTTGTTAATTTTACAGAGAAAGTCATTGGTATCCTGTATATAAGATGAGACTCGTCACATATTGGCCTAAAAAAGACCTAAAAACCTGGAATTGTTCTCAAGTAGTGAGCCCACCATACTCACAATGGGTCTCCCTGGTGGATTGTTCAGATCTTTGTGTATTTTGGGGAGTGTTAGACCTGGCATCATTGGCGTGGGTTTCCTCTGTATTTGTGGCTTTGCCTCCTGTGTTTTTGCTGTGTGTTGGACTTCGTTTTGCTGGTCTAGATGCTTTGGGCCCTTTGCCACTGCTGTTCAGTGTCAAAGTGCAAGTGTTCCCTTTGTAAATTGTTGTTGTGGATTGGTGATTCCATGATTGGCATATTTGATTTACTAGTCAGTCCCTAGTACAGTGCACTGTGTGTGCCTATGGCCTGTGAATGAAATACTGCTAGTAGGCTTGCAGCACTGATTGCGCCACCTACACAAGCAGCCTTGCAACAAGGTCTCAGGCCTGCCATTGCAGTGCCTGTGTGCAGTCCAGTACTGCCATGTCGACCTGGCAAGTGCACCCACTTGCCAGGCCCTAACCTTCCCTTTTCTTACATGTTAGTCACCCCTAAGGTAGGCCCAAGGTACCCCTGTGGGCAGGGTGCAGTGTATGTGAAAGGTAGGACATGCCCTGACGTGGGTGGCATGTCCTGATAGTGAAATACTGCCAATTTCGTTTTTCACTATTGTAAGGCTATCTGCCCTCCATAGGATAGAATGGGGAGTTTGCTTATAACATCTTGTAAGAAAAACTGCCCATGGGAACAAGATAGGAAAATAAAGTTTGATATGCCTGAACTCAGCATTTTAAAATGCATCTTTTAGTGAGGGTGATTTTTACATTTTGGGTTTGAAAATACCACTTTTAGAAAGTACGTATTTTCTGGCCTAACCATCCAGTGTGCCTCTGCTAGGGTTGTGTATTGACTGTCTGGCTTTAAAGTGACAGGGGCTGGGTATGTGCATTCTGTTCAGACAGCCACTGGGGGGGGTTGAGGTGTGTCCTGCCTTTCCAGGGTGAGTCAGGGCTGGGCTGAATAGACCTGGGCTGCATTCAGTGTAGGGGGGAGGAGATTTCTTTCACACCTGAATGGGCCTGGTCTGCCTTCCACAATGCTGTCTCCACCTCCTGCCAGGAAGCTGCACCAGAGAGGACAGACTGGTTTTGGCTGGGCAAAGAGCTTCTCTGCCACAGAGAACAAAGGATTTTGGATTATAAAAAGAGGGGCCAGACCCCAGACTTAAATCACTTCTGGGAAATCAAGAGGAACCTTTGCCAAGGAGAAGAGCTGGAGAAACTGAGGAGGGTGTGCTGTTTGCTGTCTGGGGTTGGCCTGCAGTGGCTACTTTCTGCCAAGGAAAGGGAAAAGTACTTTACTGTGTGCTGTGTCCCCTGCTTGAGGAAGAGCTCCAAGGGCTTGAAGAAGAGCTTGCCTTCTGTTCTGAAATCTCAGGGACACAAAGACTTCACCCCCAGCTCCCCTGAACTTCCTTGCTGGGAGTTCTGACCTGCCAAAAGGTGCCTGTAACTGTTCTGGGCCTCTGGAGCTTGTTCTGGCTGTGGGAGTGGAAAAAGCAAAGCAGCGACAAGAAGCGTGATGCATCCGTACCCGTTTTCGACGCATCGCAGAAGAAATCGCCGCACCGAGTGCACCGGTCTCCGAAGTCCGAGATCACCGCTCCGATTCCGATGCAAGCCCTGCTGTGCCGCTGCAAGAACCCACGCATCGTCCCGGATTGTCGCATCGCATCGAGGAGCCAGGTCTGTTGCATCATTGGGGGACGCAGTAAGAAACCGACTCATCACCTCCTCTCCAGTAAGGAACCCACGCATCACCTCCCCTGCGCAGCAGTAAAGAACCCCAGAGCAAGGAACCAACGCATCACCTTCCCTGTGTGTCAGGAACCGACGCATCACCTTCCCTGCGACACTTTTTGTTTGTGTGCGTGAGGCATCCAAGGTACTTTGTGTGAAAAGTGTTGCATCTGCAATTTGCAGTGAACTGAACTATTTCTACCATTTGAGAATCATATGTTTAGTACTGTATTGTGGATTTTTGTCCTTCTGGTCTTTTTTGGTTTAGATAAAGATTACTTATTTTTCTAAAGTAAAGTGGTGTGGTGTCCATTTGAAGGGTTTTCACTGTATTACTGTATGTGTTTACAAATGCTTTACACATTGCCTCTGAGATAAGCCGGTCTGCTCGTGCCAAGCTACCAAGGGGGTGAACAGGTTATTTTAGAAGTGTATCTTCCCCTTACCCTGACTAGGAAGAAGGGTCCCTACTTGGACAAAGGTGCAAACCATTGCCAACTAGAGACCCCCATTTCTAACATTGGTGGGCAGCGGTCACGATCTGGACTTGAATTTATGTCTTACATACAGTGATTGGTGTACACTATTAGTAGAGTGCAGACCATCACGCAACCACATACAATTGGTAGAACTTTTTTCTTTTGGACTATTTTTTCTTGCAACTGAGAACTGCCAATCTTCATCATGTCAAAGCCAGCATCACTTGCATCTGTGGATATTGAGTTTGTAGAGGATAGGGTTGAAACCTACACTGTGCCACAATTAAAAGCTATCTGCAAGAAGTTTAAAATCTCTGTAAGAGGCCTCTCCAGAATGGAGGAATTCCAATAGGTACTGAGGGCCTGGTTGGAGTCAAGAGAAGCCAGCGAGCATGACGAGCAGCCTATGGATGAGGTGGAGAATTTAGATGGGCAGCAGGATAGGCTATTGGGTCTGCCTGGGGGGAGCTTACCTTCCTGGGGAGGGGGGGGCAGCAGTGTATCTTCAAAGGGGCTGTCTCCAGCAGAAGAGCTGGAGGACAGGGAGAAAAACAGGATTCATGAATTGGAGCTCAGAAAGCTTAGGCTGGGGAAAAAAGAGAAGGAGTTGGCATTTCAGAGGGAGAAATTAGCCCTAGAAGAGAAAAAGATGCTCTTGGAGCATGAACGAGGTTTGATGGAGCTGGATTTAAAGGCAAAAAGTATAGAATCCAATCCCCATGGTGGCAGTGCACCATCAGTGCCTGGAGAAGGGAAGGTATACATCCCCAAGCAGGTTATTAGGGATTTTATGAAGCATGAGGACATTGGTCGGTGGTTTAAATCATATGAGGTAGAAATTAGGTCCTACAGAGTCCGTGAGAGAGACTGCGGAGCGGGGTTGTGGAGCCGCTTCCTAACTGAGGGTAGGGAAACGTTGCTAGCATTGCCCACTAAGGATCAGATGTCTTATGCCCCCATGAAGAAAGCCTTAGTAAGGAGGTATGGGTTGACCCCAGAGCTATACAGGCAGAAGTTGAGGGCCTGTAAGAAGCTAGAGTTAAGCACTTGGGTGGAGTATGTGTCCTATTTTTGCAGCGCGCTGGATAGATGGGTGAAGAGTAGCCAGGTGAATGATTTTCAGGGGCTCTATGATTTGTTTGCATTGAAGCACTTGTCAGATAATTGTTTTCCAGAGCTTCGCCAGCACTTGATTGACAGTAGGCTGACTGACCCCAGGAAGCTTACTGTGGAGGCAGACAGCTGGGTCAGTACCGGGGTCCAAAAAGGTTGTGTGGGAGACTCCGCCATAAGGGGGGCAGGGTCACCAGGAGAAGAGTGGGAGGGACAAGGGTAACAGAAGGAGTTCCAAAAAGGGCCCTAAAGTAATTCCCAAGGGAACCAAGATAAAGGTTCCCAGCCCCCCAGTGAAAAGAAGCCATGGGTCCCTACAGGTAAGCCTGTCCAGAAGGGCCCCAGGGCATGTTATGGTTGTGGTCAGGTGGGAAACTTCATAGGGGACCCTAGGTGCCCCAAGAAGGCCACCACTGCACCCACTGGTGCACCGCCCCGGGAGATGGCTAGTGTAGCCTTGGGGGAGGGGTCGGGTGCCCAAGAGGGGTGGGGGTCTGCAGAAATGACCCTGGTCTCTTTAGGAGACAGTGAGATGGGGTCAAGAGCTCATCTTCCTGATACCACTAAAAAATACAGGCAGTGAGTGACCATCAATGGCCATAGTGTGGAAGCTCTGAGAGACACTGGAGCCAGTGTGACAGCTGTCAGTTGGCTGTTGTCTGAGGGGCACGTGGTCCCCAACACATTCTACCCAGTAGTTGCAGCTGACAACTCTGAGTGCCTCTGCAAAGTGGCACAGGTTCCCTTTGAGTGGGGGGGGTCTCAGGTACCTCGAAAATAGCTGTGAGGCCAGCCATGCCTGTTGACTGTCTACTAGGCAATGATTTAGAGAGTTCCCCTTGGGAGAAGGTGGCGCGTAAGCCTCATTTGGAGATGTTGGGTCTGCCTGAGTGGGCGTGTGTGACCACTCGGTCTATGGCAGCCAGTAAGGGCAATAAAGAGGACCTGGAGCCTGCAACAGTGGCCCAGGAGCCAGCCAGAAAGAGAAGAGGAGGGGGTGCGGGAAACAGTCCCCCGAGGTTCCCACGGTCCAGGAGGAAGCAAACCTTGAGGGGGATGCCCTGGAGCCTACAGGGGAGCAAGTGGCCGGACTGGGTGACCTGCCTGAGCTGACCCATTGACAGCAGGAAGGGGACCCCTCAAGGGAGTAATTCTGCCAGGAGCAGCAGAAATGCCCTTCTTTTGTTGGTTTGCAGCAGCAGGCTGCTCTTGCCATGCCTTTTGTTTGCTTACAGTGAGGTACCGCAGAAGTCCTTAGGGTTCAGTCCCTTTGAAGTCCTGTATGGGCATCCTGTAAGAGCATTCTGAGTCCGGTCAAAGAAGGCTGGGAGAAAGCACCCAGTAAACCTCCCCAGGATGTATATAGCTACATGCTGGCCTTCAGGAACCAGACTAAGCACTTCAGACAACTCACTCATGCAAATCTGTAAGCCAGCCAGGAAGAGATGAAACGATGGTATGATCAGAATGCCACTCTAATCGAGTTTCAGCCTGGCCAGAAAGTGTGGGTCATGACGCAGGTGGAACCTTGCATGCTCCAAGATAAGTGGTCTGGGCCATTTGAGGTGGTGGAGCTCAAGAGTAGAGTCACCTACCTGGTGGACTTGCAGTCTCCAAGGAACACTTTGCGGGTCCTACATGTGAACCACCTTAAGCCCCACTTAGAGAGGTCCAAAGTGGGCATGCTCCTAGCGACAGATTCTGGCATGGAGGAGAAGACTGAGCCTCTTTCTGACCTCCTGTCTGCTAAGGAACATGATGGGTCAGTGGACGGTGTAACCCTCTTACCCGCCCTGACCCCTGAACAGCAGAGTGACTGCTATCAACTGTTGGGCCAGTTTGCTGCTCTGTTCTCCCTGACCCTGGGTGTCACTCAGTGGTGTGTCCATGATGTGGACACTGGGGACAGTCTTCCTGTGAAGCACAAAATTTACAGAGTGACAGGGTCAAGGCTTGCATCAAGGAGGAGGTCCCCAAGATGTTAGCGCTATGGGTGATTGGGCCCTCAAACAGCCCTTGGGCCAGCCCAGTGATCTTGGTCCCAAAGGCTGCCGCACCCGGTGCTACACCAGAACTCTGGTTCTGTGTGGACTACCGAGGGCTCAATTCAGGCACCAGGACTTGTGCACACCCCATCCCCAGAGCTGATGAGCTCATAGATCGTTTGGGAGCTGCCCAGTACCTCAGTACGTTTGACTTAACGTCTGGGTACTGGCAGATTGCCTTAACTGATGGGGCAAAGGAGAGGTCAGCAATTTCAATGCCAGAGGGGCACTACCGATTCCGGGTGATGCCCTTTGGGTTGGAAAATGCCCCTGTCACCTTTCAGAGACTGGTCAACCAGGTGTTTTGGCGGGACTGAAGAATGTCAGTGCCTCCTACCTGGATGACATCGTAGAGTTCAGTGCCACTTTGGAGGAACAACTGCACCACCTCTGCGAAGTGTTAAAGGCTCTGCAGAGCGCAGGCCTCATGATCAAGTCAAGCAGGTGCCAGATCAGGCAGGGCTCAGTGGTGTACTTAGGACACCAGGTAGGAAGCGGCCAGGTGGCGCCCCTACAGCCTAAGATTGACACTATTCTGGCTTGGGAACCCCCCCAAGACCCAGACAGAGGTGAGAGCCTTCTTAGGTCTCACTGGATATTACAGGAGATTTGTCAATGGGTATGGCACCATTGTTGCCTCCTTGACAGAGCTGACTTCCAGGAAGCAGCCCAAGAAGGTGAACTGGACTGACGCTTGCCAAAAAGCTTTGATGCCCTGAAATCTACGATGTGCATTGGCTTTGGAGTGACAGGGGCTGGGGATGTGCATTCTGTTCAGACAGCCACTTGGGGGGTTGAGGTGTGTCCTGCCTTTCCAGGCACACACAAGACATACAACGTAGGGGTTATTCAGTGCGAGGAGGAGGCATTAGAGAGCAGCCATTGCGAGGAGGAGGCAGCCGAGGCAGACACGGCAGGTAAGTGCCTTTTTAATTATTTTTAATAACTTTGGGAGGGGGGAAGGCATGGAGTGGAGCGGAGTTCCACTGTGTTTTTATAAAACTCCATGGAACTACGCGGAGCACCCCTCCGCATACTCCGGCCATGGTTAGTCTGGTTATGATTCAGGCGAACAAAACGTTTCTAAAACATATTTTCTTTCAAATTAGCGATTATACCCTAAAAACATATTTTGTATTCAGTGGTGCATTGACTGCCATGGTGACCACACGCAGCAGAAGCTGGAGGAGACTTCATGAGACTTACAAGTCGTACACTGCCATCTACTGACAGAAGTAAGTGTACGTTTAACACAAAACACCTTCAGAATGAAAACAAATATTTCAAATAATTTTTTTAATTATTTACAGCACTTCAAAATCAGCCCCAAGTGGTCTACAGACTTTCTGAAATCTATATTTCCGTTTAAAAGTAAGTAAATATCAAACTACATAAATTTATAACAAAAAACCCCATAAACGATAATGAAAATATGATACATTTTTAATTGTTTAAATTACTACATAGATTAAACAGACACCAACAACAATTACAAACTGAAGAAATCAATCATTTGGCAAATCAACTGCAAGTAAACATTATAATATTTTTCTCACACAAAAAAGATTTGTAAATTTCAAAAATAAATTGGCAAGTAATAATCAGTAAAAGAGGGCAAAATTTTAAAGCAAAATCCACCAGGTGTTTGCCTCAGGGAATATGCTGGATAGTGGGGAGGGGCGGAATTAATATTCTAACTCCACCAGGTGTTTGCCGCAGGGAAGATACTGGTCAGTGGTGGGAGGACAAAATTACTATTCAAACTCCGCCAGGTGTTTGCCTCAGGGAAAGTGCTGGTCAGTGGTGGGAGGGGGCAAACTTACTATTCTAAATCTGCCAAGTGATTGCCTCAGGGAAAGTGCTGGACAGTGGTAAGGGCCAAATTACTATTCTACGTCCACCAGGTGATTGACTCAGGGAAAGTGCTGGACAGTGGTGGGGGAGGCAAAATTGCTATTCTAACTCCACCAGGTGATTGCCTCAGGGAAAGTGCTGGACAGTGGTTGGGGGCTAATTTGCTATTCTAACTCCGCCAAGTGATTGCCTCAGTGAAGGTGCTGGACAGTGGTGGGGGGCTAAATTACTATTCAAAAACCACCAGGTGATTGCCTCAGGGAAGGTGCTAGACAGTGGTGGGGGATAAAATTACTATTCTAACTCTGTCAAGTGATTGCCTCAGGGAAGATGCTGGACAGTGGTGGGGGGCAAAATTACTATTCTAACGTGCTTGGCTCTTGGAAGGTGTAGGAAAGTGATGAGGTACAAAATGCAAGTTAATTGACATTTGCTTCGTCTTACAACATAATCATTTTAAAGTTGAACATATAATCAATAAACTTTTTTCACAGGTTTAATTATTCTGCAAAAACAAGCATCTAAAAATAACCAGCAGCCGAACTTCCACCAAATTTCTCCAGCTCTAACTGAAAAAGCAAAAGGCCTTGCACAGGTAAATTATTTGGAAACCCTCATGAAACAACCAAAACTAACTAGCCCAATTCGCATAAGTATCCGAAAAAAGAGTTAAACAAAAAAATTACTTTAAAAGCCAAATAAAAATTTCAAAAGCAGACTAACCAAAGATAATTTTCAAAAAAGTCAATAAATCTCATCTTTATTTTTCAGACAAACCAAACAACAACCAGAAAAGAGAAACACAAATTCAACCCAGCCACCAGCAAAAAGTCTAACACCATCAAAAGGACGAACAAATAAACAAGAAAAACCTTTAAAAGGTGAGTAAAATTATAAAAGCCTAATATTCTTTTTGCAGGACTCAACTACAAAACAAATGCACGAAATCTTAGCATGCATATATAAAGACAAACAATCTAATAAACAGCATGTTATTTGGAAAGTCAATAGGCAATCAAAAAACTATTAACCTAAATGTTTAATTCCACAGGTTGCAATCAATAAAAAATGTCAACATCCTAAACAAATTGTAATAATTTTTTTTCATGCAAAAATCAAGATGGCAACTGGAAGACAAGCAACATACATGAAATCCAACAGAGGCAATAGGTTATTGAAGTACAGTGGCTACGTTTATTGTAAGGAGAGATTAACTGAGCCTAGGTGTCATTGGAGGTGTGTGCAATATTACTCATCCCATGGCACAGGCAGAGCGGTCACTCTTGGTGACCCAGTTGAAAGGACCACAGAGCATAACCACTCTGCCTCTGCAATGG
Organism: Calotriton arnoldi; assembly: GCA_963921515.1. Taxonomy (NCBI): domain Eukaryota; kingdom Metazoa; phylum Chordata; class Amphibia; order Caudata; family Salamandridae; genus Calotriton; species Calotriton arnoldi. The sequence continues at coordinate 134,167 of CAWUFW010018294.1, read as the reverse complement.
AGATTGAGGTTAGAGAAAACATAAATCAAATGAAAGACCTTGCATCCACCTCCAATGAACCCTGTAGCTTAGTTTTGAGGGAGGTATCCCAAAACATTCCTACGCATGTAGCAAGTTGTATACCCACAATCCCAAACTTACACAGAATTATTCAGCATAAAAAACAGGCAAGTAACCCACTACGTGTATCACCCCAAACATACTCTGATATTAACATTCCTCCTGAACTAACTGTCACTGTTACTAACAAAACCTTTCTTTTGCATGATAACAAAAACCCTCAAAAAAGAATACTAATATTTGACACAACCCGTAACCTCGTGAAATTAGAGACTAGTGATATTTGGATGATTGATGGCACTTTTAAATCAACACCCCATCCATTCACCCAAATATACACTATTCACGCCTACATTAATAACACAGTAGTACCTTTATTGTACAGTTTACTCCCTGATAAGCAAACCTCAACATACACTGATTTTTTATCAGTGGCAAAAGCTAAAACCTTGAACAAAAGTCCTAGAAAAGTGTTAATTGACTTTGAATTACCCATGATTAACACCATCACCAAAATGTATCCAGATACCCAAATTCTAGGATGTTTTTTTCACTTTTCACAGGCATATTGGAGAAAAATTCAAAAAACATCCTTAGTTGAGGATTACATATCAGGCACCCCTTCTCAATAACTTTGATGACACATGGATTGGCCATCTAGGTCAGGTCGCAGGAGGAAGCCATGATTTCATGTGGAGTGGTAGAACTGCTACACAACCTGCTTAGAGGGAGGAGCAAAAACCAACAATGCCATAGAGGGATGGCAGAATTCCTTCAACAAATCAATTGGAAAACCTCACCCAAACTTGTATCATTTTTTGGAAATTTTGAAGAAGGAGCAAAGTTTCCAAGAAATGAGAATTGCGCAATCATTGACTGGTAGTCTGAAGCCACGAATTTAAAAAACAAAAGAAATGTCCGAGCGCCTATTGGGTCAAATTCAACAATTTTCGTTGATGGTGGCTTCAGACTACCTAGACAATATTGCACACATCCTTCATTTCTAATCTACACTAACCCCTATTCAACCTTACTTGCCTGTTTCGAAATTCTATTTTACAAATTCAATTGGCATTTTTCTCAGATACATTTTAAATTTAAAATAAAAGTCGGGTTTCCTACTTAAGTTGTCTTCTTTCTTCGGCTCTTGGACTTTGGTAAAATCCCACATTTCACCAAGAGTCTTGTGCAGTCCGTAAATCCAGAGAAAATCATCCATAAACCATGTTGAAATCCAAAACCTGACTCAAACTTTAAAAAAAGTCCACAGTTTGGCACAGCCATATTTTACAGCGAAATTAGTGCTGCAAACAGTACTGTGGCCACCTAAAAAAAATGCACCCCTCCCAAAAATCCCGAAAAAAAGCCTTTGGAGGGCAAAATTTGCAACAAGAAATCCATTTATGCAATCCTCTATCCACTGTAATCGACCATATAGCAAAAATCCATTCAGCACATCATTTAAAAAAAAGTCCAGAAAATCGATTCTGCCATCCATGCTATCTGTGTTCTTGAACCTTCCACCTAGACGAAAAACGCGACTATGCAAAACATTTTTTAGAAAAACCAGACGCTTTAAAAATATTGCTTTCTTTACATTTTTGTTTTTAAAAACAATTAAAGCCTTCTTTAAAAAAATATATCTTAAACCTAAGGTGTCAAGAAAGCATTCAATCCGACGTGGGCCTTCAACTGCTACCTGCGTAGGAATGAAAATGTGGGTTAAACATTCAAAACATGCATAAAACTACTATCCTAGTTCTAACTACCTCCTTCCTCTCTCCTTACAATAAACTAAGTCAAGTACAAACTATATTTAAAAATTTTAATTTGCCTTCCCTGTGCGCAGCTCTTCCTTCCATCCATTCTTGACCGTGATGCTCCATCGACTGTAGAAAGTTACGTACAACCGGCAACGTCATCTGTATTAGTAAAAATGAAAAAAGGACATTTTCTCCGATTGATTTCAATGGGAAATCATGGGAAAAACATACAATTTTTTTTTTTTTAAATATGTTAGTGTACAGTACAGTTGCAATGTTGATTTTTAACAAATAATAAAAATTGAAATTTCATTTTATATTATATTTTAAACATTTTAATTGACTATCTTATATTTTTAAAAATGAAATAAACTTTTAAAAATGCATTTTGAGTTGTCTTTATTTTTTATCTCTATATTTTACATTTTTAATCTACTTAAATAATTTTCTTCATTTACTCTGTCTTAAGCATGTTTACATATAATTAATTATTTAATTAACTATTTAAATGCTTTTAATTCTTAAAATTATTAATTAAACATAATTATTAATAAAATACCCAAGTATTAAAATTAATACCTGCGTATTAATACACTCACCCACCCATAATCCCTGAATCCCTTGCATCCCATCCCAGGGGATGGGTGTCAATTCCTTATATATATTGAAACGAGGCACTGATGAAAGCCTTTGCGGCTGAAACGCGTCTGCCACGGCGTTTCTAGAATCATGCATACCACGCGCTCAAACGAATTGCTGAAATAAATCTAGTTGTTTAATTCCTGCGTTTGTGTCAGACTCATTCGGATGTGAGGGAGTATTGGATTCTATGTTTTGACCAGCAAGCAGGCACTGGTCTCCGACACCCCCTCTCGGTCTGGAGTGACACCTGAAGCCAGCAACTTTGGACTTTTGTACTTAATTACAACGCGTCACCCCCCCAAGCGGATATATTACCACTGTGTCTCACCTTCTGCACAGGGAGAGAGGTTGTAGATTGCACTACAGGGGAATCAACTGGTTTCAAGTTTAATATCTGTTCTCCTGGGATTCGTGGCTGGTGGTGAGTGAAGTTATGATGCCAACAGTATTTGGGACGCCACCTGGTGAATGGTGAAACCTCTCACTGAACAGGTCGCCACATCGCACTACAGTTACCAGCATGCAACGAGCCTAAGGTCAGCGCGAGGAACATCGCAGCGCAGCAGAGGAGGAGCTGATAAACATCTTATCATGGGAGTGGCTACAGTACCACCATGTGATTTAAAACAGCTCCAGGTGCAAGAACTGGCTTTGAAACGAGGCACTGATGAAAGCCTTTGCGGCTGAAACGCGGCTGCCACGGCGTTTCTAGAATCATGCATACCACGCGCTCAAACGAATTGCTGAAATAAATCTAGTTGTTTAATTCCTGCGTTTGTGTCGGACTCATTCGGATGTGAGGGAGTATTGGATTCTATGTTTTGACCAGCAAGCAGGCACTGGTCTCCGACACCCCCTCTCGGTCTGGAGTGACGCGTGAAGCCAGCAACTTTGGACTTTTGTACTTAATTACAACCCGTCACCCCCCCAAGCGGATATATTACCTTTGTGTCTCACCTTCTGAACGGGGAGAGAGGTTGTAGATTGCACTACAGGGGAATCAACTGGTTTCAAGTTTAATATCTGTTCTCCTGGGATTCGTGGCTGGTGGTGAGTGAAGTTATGATGCCAACAGTATTTGGGACGCCACCTGGTGTATGGTGAAACCCCTCACTGAACGGGTCGCCACATCGCACTACAGTTACTAGCATGCAACGAGCCTAAGGTCAGCACGAGGAACATCGCAGCGCAGCAGAGGAGGAGCTGATAAACATCTTATCATGGGAGTGGCTACAGTACCACCATGTGATTTAAAACAGCTCCAGGTGCAAGAACTGGCTTTGAAACGAGGCACTGATGAAAGCCTTTGCGGCTGAAACGCGTCTGCCACGGCGTTTCTAGAATCATGCATACCACGCACTCAAACGAATTGCTGAAATAAATGTAGTTGTTTCATTCCTGCGTTTGTGTCGGACTCATTCGGATGTGAGTGAGTATTGGATTCTATATATATCAAAAACACCTCCTCCAAACGAAAGAGTAGAGGCCACACGGGGGACACCTTGGAGACACCTTTTATTGAGTTTGAGGCATAATGCATTTCGGCCTGGTACGGCCTTCTTCAGACGCCTTTAATATTCAGGACGATACAAAAGGGGATGATGGACGGAACGTTTGAGCCAATCAAACACTCACCCCCAGTCAACTGATCTGGGTTTAATCCATCATCATTCTTTAGCTCACTCCACCACCCCAGTTCAGACATGGCCATATGCAAATCAGTCTGACCCTGTGCCTCATGGGAACAGTCCAGCCCGAACTGCCAAGCCATGTCTTCCCTGGACCGGAAACAAGCATCCTAGGACCGGTTTCTGGCATTCCAGCCGTCATCAGCCAGGCTTGCTTGAATCCAGTGGCAAAGTGAGCAAGGGACCCACGTCTGGGCATACCCCCGCCAACTTAGGGCGAACAAAGCGATACAAAAGGGGATGATGGACGGAACGCTTGAGCCAATCAAACACTCACCCCCAGTCAACTGATCTGGGTTTAATCCATCATCATTCTTTAGCTCACTCCACCACCCCAGTTCAGACATGGCCATATGCAAATCAGTCTGACCCTGTGCCTCATGGGAACAGTCCAGCCCGAACTGCCAAGCCATGTCTTCCCTGGACCGGAAACAAGCATCCTAGGACCGGTTTCTGGCATTCCAGCCGTCATCAGCCAGGCTTGCTTGAATCCAGTGGCAAAGTGAGCAAGGGACCCACGTCTGGGCATACCCCCGCCGCTGGACTGTTCCCATGAGGCACAGGGTCAGACTGATTTGCATATGGCCATGTCTGAACTGGGGTGGTGGAGTGAGCTAACCATTGTGCAAATATTCCTCTAAAATCTGCCGAACTACGAATTCTGATTTACTCACCTGTTATCAGGAGAGACCTCAGTGCTGCATCTTTCAGCCCAGTACTAATCCTGAAAAGTAATTTTAACCGTACTTACCAATAACTTGAATTTCCTTCCATAGGATATCATTGCCTGCTTTTTGCTGAAAAAGTTTCTAAGTGTTGATTTTTGAAACATACAAATATTCCTCTAAAATCAGCCGAAATCCGAATTCTGATTTACTCACCTGTTATCAGGAGAGACCTCAGTGCTGCATCTTTCAGCCCAGTACTGGTCCTGAAAAGTAATTTTAACCGTACTTACCGGTAACTTGAATTTCCTTCATAGGCTAACATTGACTGGTTTCACTTGGAAATTCTTCTAAGTGTGGAGTTTTGGAACTTTAAAATATTCCTCTAAAATCAGCCGAAATACGAATTCCGGTTTACTCACCTATTATCAGGAGAGACCTCAGTGCTGCATCTTTCAGCCCAGTACTGATCCTCAAAAGTAATTTTAACCGTACTTACCAGTAACTTGAATTTCCTTCCATAGGAATCCATTGTCTGGTTTTCAGCAGAAAAGTTTCAAAGTGTCGATTTTCACAAACTACAAATATTCCTAAAAAATCGCCTGTATGACTTAAACGCATTCTTTCAACTGTTTACAGGAGATGCACCAGTGCTGGATCCAGGATCCAACACTGAGTAAGAAAAAGTAACGATAACAGTTTTTAACTTCTAAGTGAATTTCCTTCCATAGGATAACATTGGTGATTCTATGAGAAAAAGTTTCTAAGTGTGAACTTTTAAAGTACAATAATATTCCTTAAAAATCACGACTGTAACCAAAACGCTTTTACTCAACTGTTTACAGGAGATGTCCCAGGACTGAATCTAGGATCCAGTAATGTGGTTAGAAAAGTAATCCATAAAGTAACTAATTGCATTTAACTAGAAATTCACATTGAGCTGAATGTTGCATTGTGTTTGAAAATGTGTTGCCCATTGCAACAACTGTAACTACTGTACTTAAAAGTCTATTGCCTATGTGCAAAGTAATTAAACTAAAGTAATTCATTCTGAGAAAGTATTTTTTGTAATGTAATGTATAATGTAATTACAATGTAATTTAAAAAATAAAATATGTAAAAAAAAATTGTTTCTAAAAAATTTGGAAATCAGTATGAAAAAAATTTATATAACAATTAATACATTTAAAAATTGTCATTTACAAAACCTTTGAAATTCACTTAAAAAACTGTAGGTTTCAGACATGTTATAGTTACAAATTAGCATTTAAAAAACCTTTGAAATTCACTGAAAAAACCATAGGTTTCAGGGACGTTATAGTTACAAATTAGCATTTAAAAAACCTTTGAAATTCACTGAAAAAACCATAGGTTTTAGGGACAGTTATAGTTAGTTGGACATTGCACTCGTACAAAACCCGTGAAATTCGGCCGTTATAGTTAGTCCAGCTAACTATAACTCGCGCCCCCGCAATGCACTGCTGATGACGTCACATATTATATCACTCATGACATGGTCAGTGACATCACTGATGACATCACTGATGACATCTCAAATGACATCACTGATGACATCATCCACGTGATAATCTGATGCACCTCCTCACACTCTAATATAACCTTTGATACACCCACTCTAAATTACAGACTGCCATTCGCAAAACCATAGACACTCCAACACCAATAACTACATACCCACTCACTGATTCTTAGGTCTACGCACACATCCACTCACTCACCCGTACAGTCACTCATACTTACGGTCACTCAGTACAGGACTATCATATGCACTCATACTCCTATATAGACACTCAAACACCGCCACTCATCCATAGAGGTACTCACACACCTAGTCAGTCATGCAAATAATTAAACACACTACCATTTACTCACCTATACAGTTATACACAAACCAGCTCACTTACTCATACAAATAGTAGCACATTGTTATGCTCTTATACAATCACTGATACAAGCACACACTCATCCATACAGCCACTATCACAATCACTCACTCTTGCTTATAGCTATTTATATACTCCAACACACATATATACTGCCTTTCACATATGTAGTTACTCACACATGTACCACTGGGACATACATTCACTCACTAACACACTCTTACACACACTTACCCACCCATACAGTCTATCACAGTTGCACTCTTGAAACCATCCACCCAGTGAATCACCCACTCACACATCTATGCACAGAGTCGCACACACCCCTCCCACACAAACACTCAGGCACCCATACAGATACTCACACAAGCATTCAATAACTCATATACACACTCATGTAGCTATTCACAAACACATGCAGCCACTTACACAGCAACAGACAGACGGATACAGACATTCACCCAGTTTAGTCACTAACCCATGCATTCAGTAAGATACGTTAAATCACTCACTTATAGAGTCAGTCACGCACCTACTAAATCATCCATACAGACACTTACACACCCACTCATTCTTCAATACGTCTTTTCCTATATATATTAAAAATATTTAAACTTTACAGAAACACACAGTCACTGGATGATGTCATCAGTGATGTCATCAGTGATGTCATCAGCGATGTCATCAGCGATGTCATCAGTGATGTAATATGTGATGTCATCAGCAGTGCATTGCGGGGGCGCGAGTTATAGTTAGCTGGACTAACTATAACGGGGGAATTTCACGGGTTTTGTACGAGTGCAATGTCCAACTAACTATAACTGTCCCTAAAACCTATGGTTTTTTCAGTGAATTTCAAAGGTTTTTTAAATGCTAATTTGTAACTATAACGTCCCTGAAACCTATGGTTTTTTCAGTGAATATATATATATATATATACACATATATATATACACACATATATATATATATATACACACATATATATATATATATATACACACACATATATATATATATATATACACACACATATATATATATATATATATATACACACATATATATATATACACACATATATATATATACATATATATACACACATATATATATATACATATATATACACACATATATATATATACATATATATACACACATATATATATATACATATATATACACACATATATATATATATATATATATATATACACACATATATATATATATACATATATATACACACATATATATATATACATATATATACACACATATATATATATATATACACACATATATATATATATATATATACACACATATATATATATATACATATATATACACACATATATATATATACATATATATATACACACATATATATATATATATATACACACATATATATATACATATATATATACATATAATATATATATATATATATATATATATATATATATATATATATATATATATATATATATATATATATATATATATATCACCAAAAAATCCTTCTTTTTCCCAAAAGGACTGGAGCCCACACAGGTGCACTGGAGAACTCGCTTTATTCAAGACGAACGGCATGACATGTTTCGGCATAGTGTGCCTTTTTCAAATGCCTCACATCGCTTGTATTAACCAATGTCCACTTAAATGTAGAGCGTCTCACTCGGGATTGGCGTGGGCGCTCTTTCAGGTTGCTACAGGGAGGATGTTAAAGACTCGATGCTCTGAGTCCATGGGCTGCAGGTAAAACACGTAAGTATATAAATATATATATATATATATATTTTTTTTATTAAAAAAAAAATAAGCTTAAAAATGTTTAAGATTAGTAAAAATCAATACTTAAGTATTACATTTAATACATGGGTATTAAAACACTACCTCATTCGAAACCCCTGTTTCCCTTGCATCCCATCCCAGGGGATGGGTGTAAATCCCTCTTCAAAAATAAATTAAAATATTTAAAATTTATAAAAAAATAAAATTGAAATATATTTTAAAAAACAACTTTTTATAAAAATGAATACCCAAGTATTAAAAATAAATACCTGGGTATTAAAACTCCACCCCAGCCAAAACTTAAAGCGATGTACAGGCAGATGCGTTGTCATTGCATGCGCTGTAATGGCATGCTGTTAACGACAATTGCGATGTAAAGGATGCATTGTAATGCCTGCGTTGTAAAGGATGTTTCCTGGCAATATCATTGACGTACTGGAAATTACTGTACAACTCACCGGATACCTTAAAAAAAGTCCTTGAAAAATGGGTGGAGGATTTGGGAAACCTCACTGATGAGGAGTGTCAGGAGGCGCGTGCATCCCCCGAGAGCCATACGCTCCCGATTCAAACTAGTCCAATTAAAGATCTTGCACTGGACATACTATACTAGCATTACACTGGTTAAAATGGGTAAAATTGAATCACCTCAATGTCCCAAGAATTGTGGCCAGGCAGGTACGTTCTTACACCTATGTTGGGACTGCCCGAAGATACTAGAATATTGAAAAAAGATCACTACATGGATGCTTGCATATGTGGAGGAAAGATGGAGATGTCGCCCCAGTGGTGTTTATTAACCATTTGAGAGAAAACAGACCTAACAGCGGGAGAAAAAATCTGGGTCACATTAGGTTTTATGGTGGCTAAGCGCAACATCGCGAGGAAGTGGAGGGCGGATTCTGGGCCTGCACTTGGGGATTGAAAAACTGACATGGATTGGTGTATGCAGGCTGAACGGGTGGTATATGAAGGTAGAGGCTGCCAGCAAAAATGGACAAAAATATGGGGGAGATGGAATACAAGTAGAGGGATGCTCTGATTGCCTGTTAATAACAACCCCCCACTCGAAGAGGACTAAGAGCACATTAAAATGAGGATAAAGTAAGTAATTTCTATTGGAGGAAAGGGAGGTGATATGATATACTGCCAATGCTGACGATAGTCCTGTTGTACAAGCGACTTGCAACCTAGGAACATGTGCCGATTGAATATTTTGATATTGTATTCTGTATATGGCCTGATCTGTAATAAAATAAAATACAAAATTAAAAAAATAATATACTATTCTGTGAGATTCACTTAGTCATGGACATATATAGTGATTGTCCGAATGAATGCGGACCCAACAGATCTCGAAAAGAGATCGGATTGGTTGCCACAACATCAACAGCAATGTGGCAGCGGCTATATTAGGACTCAGGACTCATTCCTGAGTCTTTGAAGAGATGCAAGGGGCCTGGTTAGGGATACCATGCCCCCTCTGCATGGTGAGAGGTCCCACCCTCACAGTGGCCAAAAATGTTTTTTTATTTTTTTTAAATTGCCATGAATTTGAAAAAAATCTTCCAATTTGCAGAAAAATTAAAAAATAAAAGTGTGTGCTCCTGCACTACCAAAAAACTAAAAACCCTAAGGTGGATGTCCGGCACAATTTGATATTTAGGGGTGTTGGGTACGTGGCCTCCTTGACCGATCCTTTGAGGCCCCAGGGAACACCATCCCCTGGGGGCCGATATAATCACATAGTGAACAGCCCCCTCCCCAAGCCAGAAAAGGCCCCAGGGACACCATCCCTCAGGCTGTATACTAAAAAAACGGGGAGGGGCACGCAAGACTGAAAGGCCCCAGGGACCACATCCCCTAGGGCTGGATCACCCGAGACACAATTGTTTTCCTGTCTGCTGGAGTGCGCAAGGGGAAAGGATGTCTGTTGCTATGTGGCAGGAGCTTTAAAAATGCTTCCGCTCTGTGGGAACAGACATGCGTTTTATTGCCAGTGCTCTTGCAGGCAGGGAAACTTAGATTGCTCCCACCTGGAGGGAGCATGTAAAAATAGCTGCTCCATCAGGGGGAGCATAGCTGACACCCGATGCACCCGGGATGGGTGCATGCCGGGATCCATCAGCACCACATAGACCCTGGGGCTCCCCTCGAGGACTCGAGCATACTGTGCTGCGGGCACCCATGAAAGGGGTGGGGAGGGGCTCTGTGTGACCCCCTCCCCATTAAAAGAAATGCCCTAGTGGATGGGGTCCCAGCGGCTCCGGGAGGGGTCTGCCTGCCACTACATTTAAATATATGTTTTAGATCCAGGAGATGGGGTCCCCAGGACCACTACTGGATTAGGGAGGGGGGACATGCACCCTGATCCCCTTTAAACATAAAAGCTGCCCTGGGGATGGGGTCCTCTGGGCCTTCAGGCTAGGGCGCACACACCCGCCCCCCCAATATTAGAAAAAAAATTGACAGCCCCCGTCAGCACCTGTCATGGGTTCTGGCAGGGTAGGTGGTGAGGCTGGGAAGGCAGTGGGGAACCTGGGGCTCCTCATAAGGCCCCCACCAAAAAAAATAGATCTGGGTGTCCCGGGTGGGCACATGAACACCCATATTCAATTAAAAATCTTTAGAAATGAATAATAAAGAAGCACCCCATAATGCCCTAGGGCATTATAAAATACCATAGTTTCATGCTTGTGGTGCCCCTAGAAGAGGCTGGGCATCACCAAGCATTTTTATAATGCTGGCAGGTGCTGCAGAAAGTGCAGCAGCCCTAAAAAAAAACAATTAAAAAAGTATCATGGGTCATTAAGTCTATGACCCCAGGAGAACTTTTCATATTTTATTAAGACATTCCAAGCTGGAGCGCTATGCTATTCAGCGGGAGTGCAAGGCCCTCTTGTGGTTGTTTTTATGATTGCATATTGTAGGCTCAAAATTGCTAAAAGAAAGACTCGGAGACATGCTTATTTTAATTTTTTAAAACAAGACGTACCAGTTTTTCTTTTGACAGTTTTCAGCCCATCTAATGTAATTATGAAAACAGAGTTATAAGAAAGATTCACAGACATATTGATTTTTTTAATTAAAACTTTATTAAGCATTATAAAATAATCATTGTCATTAAAAATTGCATTGTGTG